>CM031604.1:12411741-12421940 GCA_018398815.1 Conus ventricosus | reverse complement strand
AGGCCGGGGGCATTGTGCGTCCAGTACTGACCTTTTGGAATGGCACGGGAAGCGCCCACGGGGTGTTAGCCACGCCGTGAAAAATCGGCAATTCTGTGTCTGAGAATGCCGCGTTCTGTCAGTTGACACGAATGGCAGCGTTTTCTCCCTTGAACAAAGGGTACTTGGTGTCAGGATTCCGACTCCCCTCTCCTCCTTTCCCCATCCTCCCACTTGCCTCCCCCCCCTCTCTCCTTCCTTCTCTCACACAAATCTGATGTTTATTTCCTTAACCCCTGTGTTGCGAACTTGGACACCTCTTTCCCCTCTCTCGCTCCCCTCTGTGGGTGTGTGTGTGTGGTGTGTGTGGTGTGTGGGGGTGTGTGGTGCGCGGCGTGTGTGTCTGACGCGCGTGCGTGCGTGTGTGTGTGGTGTGTGTGTGTGGTGGGGTGTGGTGGTGTGTGGGGGGAAGAGAGAGAGAGAGAGAGAGAGAGAGAGAGAGAGAGAGAAGAGAGATTGCGTCAGAGAAAAAGAGCGATTCCGATAATGTGTAGGTCATTGCCCCTCATGAGAGAGAGAGAGAGAGAGAGAGAGAGAAGAGAGAGAGAGAGAGAGAAAAGAGAGAGAGAGAGAGAGATGCCCCTCATGAGAGAGAGAGAGAGAGAGAGGCCCCTCATAAAGAAGAGAGAGAGAGAGGGGAGAGAGAGAGAGAGAAGAGAAGAGAGAGAGAGAGAGGGTGATTTCGTATACATGTATAAGTACGCAGGTAAAACTTGGCTTTCGTGTTTATTGCCTAAGGAACAGTCGGCATTTCCAACGCTTGCAGACACCCAATTTACTTCTTCGAACGTGGCATGCAAGAATAATGTGCGAATGGACCGACGATCCGTGACCGAACACCCAAAACTTTCTCGTGTTCACACACACACACACACAACACACACACACCCCCGCGCGCGCGCACCCCCAACCACACACAATACTATCATCCACCACTACCATCATCACCACGGTCTCGCGCACTCTAACACACACACACACGCCCCCGCGCGCGCGCGCGCGCACCACACACACACACACACACCACTTGTCCGTGTCACTGCAGTCACATCTACTTTTGAGAACGAACAGAACCTGTATACGGTAATTCCTAACACCTGCTACACACACAAAGAAAAAATTATTTCTTGAAACACACGGACACACACTTCTCAAACAAACATACCTCACATAAATACCCCAAAAATAAAAAACAAAAAACACAATTTTTAACAGCCACAGAGAGCAAAAAACACAGACAGACAGGCAAAGAGAGAGAGAGAGAGAGAGAGGAGGAGAGAGAGAGAAGAGAGAGACAGACAGACAGACAGACAGACAGAGAGGGGTAATTGAACGGATGCTGTGGGAAACAGGCAGGGCCCCCTGTGGGAGTCACTGGCCGACCAGCAGAACAAACACACACACGTCAGACCAACCCCCCACACAGCAGGTCAATGAACAGACTTACTTCCACCAACCCCCTAAACGTCTTCTCGACGACCTCCTCAGCGACGACGTCCGACTCAAACCAAACGACCCCACCGATAACTCCGTTGACGGCGACAACGACATGGCGAAGAAGACAGCCGCTTGGCCGGGAAAGCGAAAGAAACTGTTGGGAACTGAGTGAAGCTTACTGCTGACGGACAGTCGGTCACACCACCGCAATGTCTACAGCATGCCTATCTTGGCCACACACGGTAAAACCAGTCTCTGTCCCCTTTGCGTCACGCTCGTCACAAGGCATACAGTACAAAAGTCAGAGCTGATTCATCTCACTCCCCTGTTTGTCAACGGACGGCCGCCGAGCAGACGAACTCGTTCTCTTTTTTCAGTTTGTGTGCGGAACACACACTGACACACACCTGCGGCCTCTGAACCAGCGGGCCCGACCAGCACCTCTGTCTTGACGCTGACTCGTGTCATTAAGTCGTCACCTTCAAACACAACACGTTTCCCCAAGTGACGGGCGGGTTGAAAATCACGAGGGTAAAGTGAAACCCTCACTTGTCGCTGATCCTGCGGCAAATCTGTCATCGACGCAACCACGAGAAACGGAGAGAGCGCCAAGCTTGAAAGGGATCACAAGCGGGGCGAAGTTTGTGGCGAGAAATTCCTGAACGCACCCACACCCTCCTGAAGACCGGTGCAGACTGTAGCAGCGGGCCCAGCTGACTGGACAGAGACCGAGAGGGGAGGAACTGAAGCTGACGGCGTCACTGACAACAGCGACAGGCCAGGGACTTCGGGGAAGACAGGCTGTGTGTGTGCGGTGTGTGTGTGTCCCGATCTGTGTGTGAATGTGAATGTGCGTGCGTGCGTGTGTGTGTGTGTGTGTGGTGTGCGTGTGCGTGTGTGTGTGTGCAGGACCTCGTGACGTTCTGGGCTGAGCGGCACACACGCACGCACGCACGCACTCACACACACAGCAAGCAAGATCTTCACTCACAGAAACCCTCGAGTCTTCAGACCGCGCCTTTATCCAACGACAGTCGTCAGGTCATGTCACCACCACACACACACAGGCACGCACGCGCGCGCCTTACCAGCAAAACAAACACGGGGCACAAACGCACACACGCTTGGTGCCAGCTACGCTCAAAGCTCAAAGCCCTGTATGCACGCTGGGGGGGGGGGGGGGGGGTGACAAAAGGCCGTCCTGAAACACGGAATTACCCAGTGAAAGAGGAAAACAATCCCGTTTCCCGCATAAACGCCGCATTCCAACTGCCACTCTGACTTGGTCACTGATATCACCGGACGCACCATCCTGCCACCTCGCTTCAAGTGGGATCGTCCACGGTACGGGTCACTCGCCCCGGCGCAGCCCATTCCCCGGTTTTTGTCTCACTGGGGGTGGCAGGTGGTTGCACCAGCAGCGGCAAATTTGAGCAGAGCGGCATTACTAGCGGTGCAGACGAGGAGTAAGCGTGGGGCCGGATGTTGGTGAAAAAAAGAACGATCTGAGGGAGAAGGTTTGGACAACTGTGCGTTCTGCTCACACAGTGGTTCACTTCATCGCCGCATTCCCCTCCGTCATCGCACGTGCCGAGGTCATCCAGGGTCAGCGGCGGGAGGACAGGGCGTCGAACAGAGCTGTGTGTGTTTGACGGTTCATATCAATCTCCCACCCTCACTCCCTCCCCAATGACCTCTCCCCCGCCCCCTTCCCAACCCCTCCCTCCATCTCTCTCTCTCTCTGTGATCAATGATGGCCCGATTCTTTTTTCCCCCCAGCCTCACGCAGCACTGCGCGAGGATAAAACGGCAGGAGAAGAGAGAGCTCTGGCATCGTGCACTCAAGCGTCATGTGAACCAGAACGTTGCTCTGCAGGTTCCATCGGCGAACAAAACACCGTTCTGTGGGCACTACTTCAAAAACAGATGGCAGACATGTGAAGGCTCTTGCGCGCGGGGCTTGTATGTGTTTGCGTGCGTGTGTGATTGTGTGTGGTGTGGTGTGATTGTGTGTGTGTGTGCGCGCTTGCTTGCGTATGTGTGTGTGTGTGTGTGTGTGTGTGTGTGTGTGCACGCGCGCGTGTGCGTCGTGTGTTTGTGTATGTGAAACCTATAGTCAGCACATCTCTCCAAACAACACACACAAGCCTCCCTAACCCACCCCTTAGCCCCACCCTCCACCCACTCCCAACCCAGGCCCAGCTCACACACACCCTGCCATTGGAGGACCGAGGCTTACGTCAGCCACCCACCCACCCGAGAACCTGGAGAACTGAATGAGGTGGCTGTGAAATTGAAAAAAAAAGAAAAGAAAAGAAGTCGGTGACAGTTAATGTCTGTCACGCCTCAGTGCCCGGCCAGCAGGACATAACCTTCACTCACCTGACAGCTTCGCAGGTTCAAACCGTTTTCAACCGACCAACAATCTCCACACCACCTGACCTTCCCCCACCTCTCCCCTGCCCTCCTTCTCCGTTTACCAACCTTCTGTTGTGTTGGGCAATGCAGTGTCTGGTTGAATGTCGAATTCAACGCTTGCGTCTCGTGAAAGACCAGTTTAGAACACTGTCATAATTTCTAAGAATATCAGAGTTCGCCAAAGCTTCAAACTAGCATGACTTGGAGAGGACACCATTACTGCCCATGAGAAAAATAATGCTGAGAAAACTTGGGCGACTCATTTTAAACTAGTTCTATTGTTGTTTGCTTGTTTGTTTGTGGTGACTGTTGTTGCTGTTGTTGTTTTTTCAATGGTGGTGTTGGAGTCGGAGTGGGTGGATGATTCGCCTAACTGTCCTGTGTCCGCGCACATGTGCCTGTTTCTATGCGTTATAACCGGTGTGTGAACACACACACACACACACACACACACACACACACACACACACGGGCGCGCCGCACACACACACACATACACCAGACCTCATTTTAGTCTCCAAATTACGTAAAAGAATCAAAGTATTTTTAGTCTGAAGCGAACACACACACAGAGAGAGAGAGAGAGAGAGAGAGAGAGAGAAGAGAGAGAGAGAGAGAGAGAAGAGAGACCCTGTAGGGGTGGGGACTTGGCGGTATGGGAACAACGTGGGATGAAATAAGTGCAGTGTGCATGTGGAGAGGAGGAGGAGGTGTCAGTACTGACAACAAATATGGGTCTTCCGAGAAGATTTGAAGAAGGCTGTTCAAGGAGAGTGCCTAATGATGAATGGGAGACTATTCTAGACAGCTGGACCTTTGTACTAACGCTGACCACAGGATTTTGTTTCGGCAGAATACGAAGAATGCGATTATGTGATGAAGAACGGAGATTGGAGGATGTAGAGAGGAAGAATGTCAAGACTGATTGTCGAGCCCGGTATCAGCAACAGATTAGATACAGACTGACGGAGAAAAAAAAACTTATATGAAAGACTCAACAGCCAGCCAGTGCAAGAATTTCAGGATAGGCGTGGTATGCTCATGTTTGAGTGATCTCAGAATCAGCCTCACAGCAGTGCTTTGAACCTTTTAGAGCTTTTGAAACAGATCCTCTGGAGCACCAAAGTATGGAGCATTACCATAACCGAACCTATTTAGAAATAAAGCACGCACGAAGAGTTTTGGTAGCACCTACAGGCGGACATTGACGGATGGTGCTTTTTATTCTCCCCGGGTTCTAAATATGCTATCCTGCAGAATTTGACACTTCAGAGTTAAAAGAAAGTGAACGATCAAAGATAACTCCATGACAGCGGTCGTGGGGACAAAACTGAATGTCAGTACAATCAATACGGGTTGTGTCCGTCCGGCAGTGAGACTAAACTCCCTTTCATGGGGTTGAAAACAATTTAAAAAAAAAAAAGCCAGTCTGAAGTCCTGACAGACACACAGCCCAGACATGCCAAGTCAGCCCAGCCCCCCCCCCCCCCCCCCCCCCCCCCACACACACACACACAACACTTGGCACACAACACAGGTAGGTGCACGTGAGGTCATTAACAGCAGACACTTGACCCCCTCATCTGACCTCTGCCCCTTCCCTCCCCCTTCCTCTCCCCGCCACTGGTGAAGCGTGGAAAGGCGTGTCCAGCTTTTGTCCGGCAGCCAGTGCCCACCTGGGGCCCCACCACGGTTGAGCGGTCAGAGCCCCCACGGTTCACTGCACTGCCGGTTACGTAGCACGACCGGCGGCGCTTCGCTGACCACTGGACGGTGTGCGCCAAGGCTGGCAGCCCCAGCAGATCGTGTGGGAGTCCGGCAGCTGGGGTCAAGGACGTCTCTGACCACTGCCCAATGTGTGTGTGTGTGTGTGTGTGTGTGTGTGTGTTGTGTGTGTGTGTGTGTGTTATCATTACCAAGAGTAGCCACTCCACTGTTTGAGTCCCCATTTTGAGACTGGACAACTTTTTCCCCAGAGAGAGAGAGAGAGAGAGAGAGAGAGAAGAGAGAGAGAGAGGAGATGGGGACAGAGATGGGGGAGACAGAGAGAGAGAGAGAGAGAGAGAGAGAGAGAGAGAGAGAGAGAGAGAGAGAGAGAGAGAGAAGAGCTAGAATTGCATACTGAGACAGACACACAATGTAACACCCAAAGATAGTGTGGCGGTAGAAAAGAAGGCATGGAGGCCAGGCAGGTACGTGAAGAGGGAGTGCTAGAGAGAGATAGGACATCCGATGTTCTGAATTCAATGTTCACAATTCAAAGATCGGAAGAATCTTCCATCAAAGCTGAAACCACCCCCTCCTCGCCCCCCCCCCCCCCCCCCCCTCCCCCAACCTTCACCCCCCACCCCCATCCTGATCAGGAAGGTAAAGGCCACGCAATTACACTAAAACGCCGTGAAGCCGAAAAGCCAGTCACACTATCAGTGTTATGTACGTGCGTCACCCCCCTACAGACCTTACGCAAGCATGACTATCAACAACCCCCAACTCTCCCTCTCATCTTCCCCGTTCCCTGCACACATCTGCGTCAACAGAGGAGTCATCTAATCCGATTGGTGCTAGTTAATGTCAAAAAATGTGCGCCGTTTCTCGCTCGTCAACAAAAATAACAACGTCCGAACGCCTTTGTTTCCTCATCAACTGACGGACTTCTAATCCGATTCCCACCGCTCAATTACCATCAGCGTTTCTGAGACAGCTCCTGCTGACCATTCAATTAACGCCGGGCGGACTGACCGGACAAACGTGTCCTTGATGCGCCTGCATTACCCCATCCCACCACCCATACCCTCCCCTTCCCCTCCCCCTAATCAAACTGGGATTTGTTTGGGATTAGTCGAGATCCAGATTCACCGACTAAATAAGAAAAACAAGATGAACTGTTTGTGATAACCGCCTTATCAGGGCTAGGTCCGAGTCAAGGTTGACCATAAGCAAAGGTAGGTAAGAAAGGAGGGGATTGGGGCACTGTAGGTTGGTTGTTTTTCTTATAAACAATCATTAATCGCACCTACCTGTCAGCAGCTGTTCTTACATTATACACACGTCAGCGAATCCATGAAAAACTAACATGATCAACGTACTCTGAATATAAATGAAATACTAACGTAAAAACAAACCAAACGCGTCATCCCAAGTTTGCGTCACTCCATCGAATCTGACGCATACCTATATCAGCATGGTACTTCTGCCTCCCACGGAGACACTAAACGTAAACACACACACACCACACACACACACACACACACATATATATATAATATATATATATATATATATATATATATATATATATATATATATATATATATACATACATTATATATAAACAAAACAAAACGACGGGGTCGAACCATCTGGTCATACCTACGTTCAAAACAAGTGTCAGTGTGTGTACACGCAAACACAGCTTGCTTACATGCATGTACAGTGTGTACCGCCCACGATGACTGAACGATGTCGTGGCACAAAAGTTTCAGAGCAACAAAACGCAACGCAGAGAACAGCGAGTACACCTCACTGCACGGGTTTGCCCCAAACTACTTTAACCCAAGAGGGTCCGTCACAGTCTTTCATACGCATTGCAGCTCGACATCACTGAAATGTATCATATGTCAAACTCTATAGGAAACGTTCACTTAAAACCAAAATTTTCATTTTCTGATTTAAACCCAGAGCACGTGCTAACACACACACACACACACACACACACCACCACATACACACACACACACTGACTCTGCCAACACCACCAATCCCACCTACCTACAACACACACACACAACACACCCCACGCGCGCGCGCGCGCGGGCATTAAAACGCAGAGAGAGGAAAGACAGACAGGCGGCAGGCAGACAGAAAATCAGACAGAAAGGAAAAATGAAGAGGACTTTTTCTGATTTTTTCGAATAGTCCAAGCGACCACACAGGGCGGGCAGACAAAACTAAACGACCGCACTGCTGACAAAAACACGGAGGAAAGGTAAAAGAACTCTCACCGACAATACGAGGGAAGACGACTCTTTAAAAGAGGCGCAAACAAAAGGAGATGGGGAGCAGAGACAGAAGGGGGGGGGGGGGGGGGGTAAAAAGGGGGGTTGGTGAGAGAGGAGGGGAGAGGAGAGATGGAGAGAGAGAGAGAGAGGAGAGAGAGAGAGAGAGCGAGAGAAAGAGGAGAACGACAGACAGACAGAGTTCAAGCCAATTACAGAGCCTGACTGGGACAAAGTCTGGACAGCTTGGTACGTCCTTTATTAGAGTTTCTCTGGCTGAAACCCAGTCCCGCCCACTACTGGCCCTGTGTTGTTATCTTTTTTTCACCCACACGGACGTACATACAGACGCTCTGCCCCCAAACAACGACAGGGCCAGTTTCCAAGTACTGCCTTTCATTCTGTCACTAACCGACCACACTTTGTTGTCTCCTCTCACTAGAGGTTCAAAAGGAAAGAGCATTGCACATGTCAGGATAGACGTGCATGCACAAAGTGCGCGCGCGCGCGCGTACACACACACACACTCCCCCGCAGACAATAAAGCCCCTTCCCTCTGCATTCCTTCCCTTCACACGCAAACACAACTTTCGTACACGCATGTACATAACATACGCACGCACGCACGCACGCGCGCACACACACATACATATGTACTCCTGTCAGTGTGTGCGTGGACTGCTCACACACACACACACACACACACACGCCATCACCAACACCACACACATGCGCACGCACACAAACGCATGCACACTGGCACGCACGTACACACAGTCCATGCATACATAAACTGTACTATGTTTTCAGCTAAAGGAAGAGGACAGACGCCCCACATACACAGTATACACACGTGCATTTACGCACACATGATCAAAGGGGAAGGGGGGGGGGGGGGATACACGCGCGCGCAAACACCCACCCACCCTCACACGTACGCACGTGCGCGCGAGAGAATCTCTCTCATTTCCTAACATAAATCATGAGGGGGGGGAGAGAAGGGAGGGGGAGAGAGAGAGAGAGAGAGAGAGAGAGAGAGAGAGAGAGAGAGAGAGAGAGAGAGAGAGAGAGAGAGAGACACAGACAGACAGACAGACAGAGAATGGGGCGGAGTAGTAACGAAGAAAACTGGGCGGTGAAGAGGGTGTGGTGTGATGGGGGGATGGGGGGGGGGGGGGGGGGGGGGGGGGGGGGGGGAGCGAGGGAAGCGCGCTACAAAGCTGAGGGGAAAGATACAGAATGTTCGACATGGGCCCCGGAGAGGAGATGAGCCCGGAGAAGCGTGTTGGGTAATATGTCACTCTCACCCCGCCCGTCCATTCTCATTGCACTTGCACGCGCATGGAACCCAGACACGTGCCTACTGACAGGAATGCGCATGCCCAGGTGCACACACTTCCACACGGAACACAGAGTCAATCCGTGAGGGGGAACTTTGTGTGCGTGCGTGCATGCGTGCGCGCATGAAAGAGAGAGAGAGAGAAAGAGAGAGAGAGAGAGAGAGAAAGAGAGATACAGACAGAGAGAATGTGAATGTTGTGTGTGTGTGTGTGTGTGTGTGTGTGTGTGTGTGTGTGTGTGTGGTGAGAGAGAGAGGAGAGAGAGAGAGAGAGAGAGAGAGAGAGAGAGAGAGAGAAGACAGACAGACAGACAGAGAGACAGGAACGCGCACGTGCGATGGGAACCATAAGCACAACCTACCCTCCTCCACGCTCTCTCTCTCTCTCTCTCTCTCTCTCCACGCAGCTTTGCTAAGCCTGGAAATGCTTGAGGCCGAAAGGAGGAAGAGAAAAAAAAGACAACAGCAGTCCCGCCCGCCAATTACAGAAACATGTGACTCGCTGGCTGTGTGACGACCTCGGCAGCAGTCAGCCCAGACCCGTCTCCTCCGCTTTCCTTTCAGTCTGCACAGCTTCTCTGTCTCACTGCTATGTTGCTACCATAGAAAAAAACATATCCACACAAAAAGAAAGCTGATGTGAGTATGGATTGAAGATCTTGGGGTCAGAGACAGTCAGCATTCAGGCTGTTCACGCTGCCAATTAGAGTAGAGGACGCGATTTGGATGCACCGGGGAAATAGCGACTGAACTAGATTTGAAAGGATTTTTTTCTTTTTTTTTTTTTTTAAATCTCTAGTCCTCAAAGATAATGTTTTATCTTGTTGGTGTTGAAGACGAAAAGAATTTGAAACAGGAAGAAGCTGAACTGGAAACTAAACTGTTTTAAACTTCCTTTTTTTTTTTTGAATTTTTATTTTTTTTCTCCGTTCTTGTCCGTCTAATACATATGTCGGGCAACCCGATTCACT
>CM031604.1:12353731-12399461 GCA_018398815.1 Conus ventricosus | reverse complement strand
GATCATTTCTTACACACGGGACCAATTATAAGGGTGCAACGTAGTAAGTACATAAATAAACAAACAAACAAACAAGTAAATGATGAAAAGTTCAGTTTCCTATTTCCGTTACATTTCTGACAGTCACAACAAATTACTGGCAATTCATAACATTCGATGAAGTACATTACAATTATTCAGAATCAAAGTGCCTACGGTAACGGGGTTTTTTTTTCAAAAAGCTTGTTAGGGTGTAGTAGTAGTAGTGTAGTGTAGTAGTAGTATAGTAGTGTGTGTAGAGTAGTAGCACAGTCGCATTTCAGTAGAAATGCAGCAGAAAGTTTTTTTGGGAAAACATTTAAAGAAAAAAACAAACAAACAAAAAAAAAGCAAAAACCGTTTTTTTTTTTGTTTGTTTTTTTTGTTTTCTTTGTACTTTTTTGGGTTGGTTGGTTTATTTGTGTGTTCGTTTCCTTCAATTACCCTTTTTTCTGACGTTGTGAGGGACAATACTAAAAAAAGGGAAAGAATCTGTCGATGTGTCTATCTGTAGTTTGGTTGGACGAAATGAAAAACCAAAAAACAACAACAACAACAACAAAACAATTATCTACTACTACTACCACTTTTTTACTCTATATACTACTACTATACTACTACTATATGTGTCCCTACGACGTTTGACACTATGTTAAAACATGTTGGCTCAAGACTGGACCCCTTGGAGAAGTGCTTTCAATGATCGTTTCGTTTCAAAATAAGCCATGACCACCCCATGGCCGCAGACCTCAATGTTTTTTTCGTTCCGTGTTCCCCAGAGCTCACCCGCCCTAAAAGGGCTGAATAGGGACGCCCTTTTTGCACGGCAGAGCATCAAGAGAGACAGCCCATCCGTACAACGGCAGAACTAAAAAGGAGGAAGATCACGCTTTACGCAAGCAGAACTCCCGAGGAGGATAGCCCTTTCGTTTGTGGACAGGGAAAAACTACAAAGGAAGATAGAACGCGCTACGAACACGCGACAAAAAATAAAAGGAGGCAAAACCAGACCGCGCCGGGACAGAACGCCCAAAGGGGAGAGCCCATCGGTAGCCAGGGCCCCTGGAAAACAGAACAAAAAAGGAAAGATGACCATCCCTTGGACAAAAAAAGAAGATAGACCAGCGGAAAGGCAGCAGAGTCTAAAGAAGATGACCACGGGGTTTATAAACGGCGGTACGAAGAACATAGACCACGCGGTATGAACGGCAGAGCTACTGAAGAACATAGCCCCGCGGTATGAACGGCAGGTACTGAAGAACTAGCCCACGGGGGTTGAACGCAGAGTTAAAGAAATAGCACGCGGTATGAACGGCAGAGCTACTGAAGAACATGACCGGGTATAAGGGCAGAGCTACTAAAGAAGTGACCACGCGGTATGAACGGCCCGGAGCTACAAAAAAGGGATAGACCCCCAGCGGTATAAAAGGCAGAGTACTGAAAAAGATAGACCACGGGGTAGAACGGCAGAGTATAAAGAAGATGCCCACGCGGTATAAAGGCAGAGCTACTGAAGAAGATAGCCCAGGGGTTTATGAACGGCAGAGTACGAAAAAGATGACAGCGGATGACGCAGAGTATAAAGGGAAGATGCCCCATATACGGGAAATAGACCATGCGCCATGGGCAGCGAGCTAAAAGAAAAAAAGCCCTTTCCCCCATGGACCCGAGTCCGGGGAAAATAGACATGCACATGGACAGCATGCAAAAACTAAAAGGAAGATGGGCCCATGTGCTACAAACCACAGAACTTCAAAAAGAAGCCCACGAGCTGTGGACAACGAATGCCAGGAAGATGGCTATGCCCCATGGACGCTCAGATGGTAGGAGGGGACCGTGACCCTGGGGTTTGGGGTGTTCGATCTCCGCGGGGGCGTTTCGGTAAGGGTTTTTTCCCTAAAAATTAAACGGGGTTTTGATTCCCTTCCAAAAAGTATTCAATGAGAAAAAAAATTCGAATTTCTTCATGAAACACGCTTTTCCCATTTGCCCCCACGCAAAACCCTATTACCAATTTTCGGATGAAGGGGCCAGTTTGGCCCGTTTTTATGGATGTAGCTTACATAGCATGCACCGAAAGATGAAAAATGAATGGGAAATGATGGTTAACGACGGAATGAAGGGGGGAAGAAAAATATAGCGCACGGCAGCTCTTGCCGGCTGCCGGCGGGCACCCCATTGTATAAGGAAAGGTGGATTGAAAAGGCGAGAGTTGGTCTCGAAATGAGGAAGGTGTTTTAAGATAATAATAACAACGTAAAAATGATATTAATTATAATAAGGGGAGGAGGATGAGGAGAAGAAGAAGAGAGGAAAAGAAGAAGAAAAAGAAAGAAGAAAAAAGAAAAAGAAGAAAAAGAAGAAAAAGAAAAATGGAATAAAAAGGAAGATCCAGTAAATGAAAGGGTCTGTTTAAAGGGGAGAGTATCACCCTTTCTATAAACATGTCAAATCAAAAAGTCGCAAAACCCTCAAGCATCGCATGAATCGCATGAAACTGTAAAGGGGTGACGAAAAAACAAAATAAAGTGGGAAATTATGTTTCAGGGTCAAGCGAATGTCCATAGTTGACCCGGTCACTGTTACATTTTTGGCCCAAAAGTATATATTTCCTTCACTCAAAGCGCGCCTGGCTTTGTCAGAATATGCCAGTACCCGAAGAGAAATTTTTATACGGTTCAAGCTCACCCATCTTTTTTTTCACGAAAACCCCCCTTTTCCCTACAAAACCCTCCCTTCATATAGTTTTTGGCCAAAATATACACCCGTTTCACAAAAAAAAATTTAAAACCCAAAACCCCTTTAAAAAATTTACGCAATCAGCACATTAAAACGGGGGCTTACGTGCTAGATAAGATTGGTGATCGTGAACCGTATAAGACATTCTCTCCCCCTTTTTGACGCCCCCCGGGATGAGCCCTCCCTACTTTTTTATATTATCTTTACTTCCAACACTATAACAAATCGAACAATCAGTGGCTTCCTCTTGAAGTTATTTTTACATCCAAGAATTTAAAGAACCCCCCAATTAATTTTTAAAAATTTACTGTCTCCGCCAAAAATATAAATGATAATCGCAAAAAACCCCCCTTAAAGACGGGAAGTGCTGTGAAAGTGAGGGGTAGCCCTTAAAAAAAATTTGTATTGTTTTTAATGTTGTAAAAGAATCAAAAAAGGGGGTTTTCGAGAAAATCAGAAGGTTTATTTCCTTCAAATTTATGACCCCTTTCTTGTATAAATCTATAAGGTTATCGCTATTGTTTAAGCCCAAAATTTTAGCCCAAACCCTTTTTTTGGGAAAAAGTACTCTCTTTTCTTCTAGTGGGGAAATGTTAGTAATTCTGAGGTTTGCTTTGTTAATTGTTAATAATTACCCAAAATTTGTAAGTACTTCTTTTAAAGGAACAAAATTGAATCCCCTTTTGGGATTTTTAATGAGTTATTTGGCCGCCCCCCCGTTACTAAAATTTATCCGTATTTTGAGTCCTTCAGATTGTTAACCCCTTAACTTTTTAAAACAAATTTTTTTAGGGCAAAACCTACAACTCCGCGCCAATTAACAATTGGATACGTTTAAAAAAAAAGCGCTCGTTTTTCTTGGTTATTGATGTAATCTTTTAATAATATTTAAAAAAAAAATTTAAAAAAAAAGGTAGCTTTTAAATTATTGAACATGCTACTTACAATTTGGGGTTTTAAACCAATCTTTAGCTTCAGCAATTTAACCTTGCTGTAGATGGATCATATGGCTTCCCGGGGTTTGATTGTAAACCGTAAAAATATTTAAATCGCCAAAAAAAGAGGGACAGGTGCCCTCAGATGGCATCCCCCCCTTGGCTTTTTTTTGAATCAGTTAAATTTTGCCCTTTTTGCGCAACAAGGGGGCGGTGTTTATATGCAAACCATTTAAACCTTCCAATTTTTAGTAGGTCGTATAAAACTTTCATGTTTACTACCCGTAAGGGAATATAACTGAATAAAATAGCCCCCCCTAACGCAACGGTTTAATCCATTTTAAAAGCCCAATGGACAATAATGCATATGAAAAAATTTGCAATGAAATTTTTCATTAATCCTTAATGATTTTTGACAAAAGTTAGACCCCAATCAGGGTTAGGCCTTTTTATTTTTGGGGGGAATTTTGAGAAAATACTATGATATGGGGTGGCCACACCTCTTTTCAACCAGAAAAACAAGTTCGATTGGGATCAATAGAAAAAAACACCCCAGTGCAAAGACTTAATGACTCCAAGGCATACGTTTGGTGTGTATTGGGGCGCAAGCAAAACCAAATCTAGTAGTAGATCAAATTTCAGGGTTTTAGCCAGGGAAAAAAATTTTAGCCAATTTTTGAAGAGGGTTTAACTTGCTGTTTATTTTCCCGCCAGTACAAAGGTCAAGACGTTTTTGCCATGCTAGGTCAAGGTTGACTTTGTTTTGGGTTATGGATTTCAGGGTACCTCTGCCTTAGATGCAGTTGGCATGATACGAATTATAACAAAGAAATCCCCATAGCTGGGACGACCAAAAATTAGGGGAAAATAAATGCTTAAAAACAAAAGGGCCCCCTCATCCCTTTTAAAGAAAGTACCTGCCTGAAGAAAGGATCCCGTTATAAGCCCCCCCACCTGAAAGCAGCCCCGAAAAAGCCACCACCTGTTGTCTGCCCCACCAAAAGCTACTAGCGAAAAGAGTCTTGTTGTGTTTTTTTTCTTTTTGGATTTTAAACCCTACTTTATTTCACTAAAAATTTAAACCAGGCTAACTCTAATGTCCACGTGGTCGGCCCCATAACCCAAAAACTTTACCCATGTAACAAAACCCCAAATAAAAAAACTGCCTATTAGAGGAGGCACAAGCGCTTTGGGTGTAACTTTTTAATAGGGTTTTTAGAGGGGAAATTTTTTTTTCCAACTTTTACCAGGGTTTAGGCGCTGGAGGTGTACTGGGCCTGTTGGCGCACTGCGGTTAAAGCATAAAGGTGTGAGAAGCAAAACCCAACAGTGTTAATTTGTAATATTTTAATCCCCTGTTCCTGAAAAAGAGTCCCTTTTCTTTAGTAGGTGTATTTTTCATAAGATTTTTGTTTATAGTTTTCTTATTCGTTGTTTTGATGTAGTGCGTTCTGTTAGTAGAAGCGTTTCTAAAATAGCCGCCCTTTTTATCATTTTAAATCTGTTTTTTGCGTATTCTAGCCTTTTCTTTTGCCCCAAATTGTTATATCTGCTCAGCAGTTTATTTTTTTTTCTTCTATCTCTCTTCCGTCACCCAAATTTTGCTAAAATTTTTTGTTAGTTTACCCTTATTGTCCCCGAGCAGCATTAAACCCAGGATTTCAGCTTAGGAATGGAGAATCGTTATTTGTTCTAATGTTTTTTATGGCTGTTTTTTTCTATTAAAACTTGTCTCAATTTCTGATTGCTGCTCATTTTTTCTAGGTCCTAAATTCTTGAAAGAGGTCATTTTATTTCAGATCGTGTTGGATCTCTTGCCCCCCAAAAAGGTTTTTTTTTTTCTGTAAAAGACTCAACTGCTCAGGCCTTAATTTAAAATGTTTAATGCCTTTGGTCGGCAAAGGAAATCCTCTGGTATAGTGTGTTAGTTTTAAAAACTTTGTGGGTCTGGCTTTGTTGTAACGCTTACAAAATTTCTCTCGCTAGTTCTTATATACAGATGGTTGCTTTTTATCTATTTAAAATATAAAGGACTTTGACTTTGGCGGTTCTAGTCCTAAGTTATGTTAGAATGAGGTTAATGTTCTATTTGTTAATAGTCTGACGGATGCGCTAAACTGAAGGGGTGTTTTGCTTCTTCCTATTGAAGGAATTGAAGAACCTTTGATGCTCTTTCACGTTCTTCAGCAATGAAGGACCTAATTCTGTTTCTTCTTCTTCAAATGATGGGGCCTGCAGATTCTTTCTTTCTTCTACAATAGGATCAATCGCGTCAAAATCTTAATCCATTTTTTTTATTGATATTCTTTTTTGTTTTATTATAATGAACTCATACGTTGTGACTCGACCCAACAGAAAAAAGAGAAGGAAACCCCATGGCGTATAAAGTATAAGGCTAACTGTGATTAGTGTAAATACTCCTATCAACAGTTCAGCCTGATAGAACTTTTATAGTCATTCGTTCCTGATCTTGGCGCTGTCGATGTTATAATGCTGGGCATGCTAAACTTCTTTAAAAAAGATATTACTTCAAGATTAATGCTCTGTTGTTGCTAATTTGGGCCAGTGCTATCGTTTTAAACTTATAGTAATCAAACTGGAGAGACAATGTCTTTATTATAGGCGAGGCAGACATTTTTTGCCTCTATTCTCATCTTTGGTGCCTAAAAAAGAAAAGAAAAGAGAAAGTTTTATAGGGAATACAAGGCCCAAACGGTCGTAAGCACAGGCTTAAAGCAGAGGATGCAAGGGATGATGTTTAAAATGAGGCAGTAGCAGAAGCCATTTGGCACAGATTCTGATTCCATCTTAGATTTTGAGCTGTTAAAGACGCATTATGCCATAATTATATGGTGCACTATAAGAAAAACTTAATTATGAACTGACATTTAATTAGCGATTCTGTTGTTCTGTCTGAGACCATCTTATCCAAATTACGCAGAGTTAGTTGATTCATCTTTGAGTTGATGTGTTACATACCCCGATACTGGCCAGAAACAATCATAACCCGTTATAAAAGTAAAAGGTTATTTATTATGAAAGTTTTGCACTCACTTCAGTAATAAAATAAGCGAGACACCTCTTGGAACATACATCTTAAATCAGTCTTCTGAGTCTTTATAAGGAATTTTGGTCTTGTTTTTTATGAAGCAACAACTTTTTCAAAGAGAAATCAGAAGCGTTTTATAATCTCAAAATTGAGATGGTAGAAAGGTTGAATTGTGCAATAAACTGCAGTTCTGATCGTTGTATTCGGCGGGGACTTTTACCTCACCAACACTAGATGAAAAGGGAAGTTGTTGCTGGAGGTAGGCAAAGAGATCCTGCTGTTGGTTCGTGGATGTAAAAAATTCGCCTTTATGATGAAAGACTCGAAAGACTATTTAATAAACAAATATAGGGCTGTGGTGGATTTAGATCTACTTGACTTAAGTTTGTTTGGAAGTGGAGAAGGGTGGCAGCGTGGTTTTAAAATAATTATTCGCAAGATAGCAGATGGGAAACGCCCAATTCAAAGAATGTTTTTATGGTTTGTGATGCTCAGTTAAACATTGAGAAAACAGGCTAAAAGGACGTGGCTTATAAAAATGCAGAGAAAAAAATATTATACTAAAAAACAGATGGATAGCTTGAAGTTTTTGCCAAAGTTCCGCTTGTTTCTTATCTGCGGGGGGGAGTTACTGGGTGTGGAAAAACCTGTCTTTGTACTTGATTTGTTACAAAAATATAAGGGTTTCATTACGAGCGCATGGTTATATTTCTGCAAACCACTTAAGCAAACATGTCTTACAAAGAAAGTAAGTTTATTTGGAAGGCGAGATATATTTTTAGTTTGACCCTAGCGACAAACTGAGCGGTCTGTTTAGAACTTTTACTATAGCTATTTGAGGGAACTGAGAAAACATGTTTATTTTGACTGATGATAGCTGAACGTGACTTGTTAAAAAAAGAACAGCTCTGTCAAAGTAGACTTTAGCGGCCGCCCAAGCCTTAGTTTTCTGTGTGGCTCTTAACTCAAAAACTACAATGAGATCTTAATAGATTTAAGGATCACAGTTTAATCGTTGTATTATTTACACTAAGGACAAAGATAGTTTGAAGAATGTTTAACGTGAATAATTATATATAAGGGACAAAGAGGAGTCAAAAAAAAATAAAGAGCAGTTAAGAAAAATTTTAGCACGCCTAAGCTTGTTACGGACTGACCCCAGTTCACTAAGTTTGTTTATTGTAGATTGTTATTGTAGTTTGTTTAGTATAATTTTAATATTAAAAAAAGATTGTCTCGAGGGCCAGAATCAAAAGCGCAACTAGCTCCTATTGCACTGCAGTTGAGCTAAAAAAGGACCTATGCAGACACAACCGAGTTGGATCTACATATGTGTGTCGCCTGGAAATGTTTATGGTTTTGAATACACAGTGACGGGGTTTACAACGAAAGAAATTGAAGACAAAAAACGAGCTCAGCAGCATCCTGCCTAGAGAGATAAGAAATTTATGAGCAAACGATTTTGGCAACCGTGAATACAAACTCATAAAAGAGAGAATGCTTGGGCGTTGCTTCTGAAATGATGAATTTAAAGTTTGAACTTGGCAGAAAGCCCAATGTATACTATGATAAGAACAAACAGATTTTAGACAAGCTTAAATGAAGGGGCCCATTCTTGTTAGCCTTGTCCCTGAAACAACAGAAAATGCAGATTGAAATAACTAGCGATGGTTATGAATATGTGCTACAGAGAAGAATCCTTAGTGAAGTGGGGGGGGTGACACCGTTGGTAAGTATTTACCCCAACGCTAGAATCACTACCTAGGCAAATGACGATGATTTTTCGCTTATTTTTATCCGAGGGAGGGCGATTAGTTTGCCAAAACATGCGTTTATTAGAGGCATACAAAAATAAGCTGAAAACTTGGATGCCCTTTAAGTTTGTTATGTTATACTAAAAAACGGAGAGATGAAATAAAAACTTTTTCATCATCTGACGAGTTACTGTGATGGTTGAAAAGCTAAACTACACTAGTACTCGACTTTATTTTCTTAAGTATGTTGATTTTTATGCTTGATACTCTGTTGTGAAGTGCTGCAGAGGATTAATAAGAAAATATGTATAAGATTAATCTTAATTAATAATTTTGATTAAAAAAATGGAGGTTCAACGTTTTGGTTAAGCAAATAATCGGAACTTCAAAGGAAATCAGAAAGCGATTGGATACGTATAGAGTTACCAGAAAAAAATTGCTAAAGTTTAAATTGTCATTTTATGTAATTATGGCTCATCCGGCTGTAGCTAGGCGTAAGTGTTAGGGTTGGTGTCCTTGCTGTTTTAGCTACTGGGGTTGGAGGCCAAGGCCTTTTAGCATTAGGGAGTCTTCGGGTTAGGTTTAGGGGAGTGACTATGATTGTAAGTTGTGTTTCAAAATTATTAATCTAAATTACAAAAGACATGCCATTGTCTTGCCTAGCATCAGCAAATCTTTGTTCATTAAGATTAGAATAAGCAAATCATTACAGGATGAAAACAATTCGGACGAATGCAATTTAGAAGCTATGGCTTGACGGTGGGTTACAGACGAAACCATAATATGTGTGAACCTTCCAAAAGGATTGGAGAAAGATTTTACTTCGCGACAGGTAGACACTGTTGCAATTAAACGAACATTTGGAAAAAACAAACACATGTCAGTTAAACCCAAAATTATGTCAAAAAATTAAGTTTTTAAACAAAAAAATCGTTTGCAAATATTTTTTTTTTGGTTATCTCACCGTGTTTGGCGGACAACTTGCTGACTCTTAACGAACAAACTATCTTTTAGGGGAGGCTTTTTAGACGTAGTAAGCACCACTTGAAGAATAGGGTTTCTCTTAAATAATACGGGAGGGGAGGTTTTCATAATTCTTTCAACTTATATACATCTACGCTCATATATGATCGTAGCTTAATTCTAACATGCCTCTGCTCCTCCAGAAGCTACTTGTATCTTACATTTTTGTCAAACGGCAAGAAGTTTTGATTACCTTTGGATGTCTTCAGTATTGCCTAATATTTTTTTTTATTTAATTGCGTTATCTGGTTTATGGCCTGTTGCTTGAAATTCTTCATTGTTATGGAAGTAAAGGATGCTGGCATCTCCTAAACCATTTCGTGTTGCGTGCTTGTACTTCGTAGTGTCCATAATTTTCTGTGATATTGATAGGTAAACAGGCGTTAGCTAGATTTTATTAAAAGTTTTACTACTAAGGTTGTGGTCGTGGTTGCCTGGGATCCTCTTTAACTTTAACATGATGTTTTAAAAACAGATGGTTTACAGAACCTTTAAACTCTTTTCCATCTTCACTTGAAATCCATCCTAGGATACTTTATGGACCTGCATGTTTAGTTGTTGTAAAGCCACAAGCCCTCAGCAGTTGAGCTTTTATCTGTAAAGTATCGGCGGTCTTTGTATCTTGACGCCATGTCAAAACTGTAGAGCTACTTAAACCTTTTTCTTCTAATTTTGTCATGTGGAAGATAAGGCAAGTCCAACTGGTGGCTGTCATTGGAATGAGTTAACAAATCTAGGTTTATTTTCTTTTGAGGGGCGGCGGGAAGATATATTTGCCAAATTGCTTTTTTGAACAACCAGTCATTTGATCTGATTCAGGACACTCTAGCAGATTTACTCCGTTTTTTAATGCAGTCTTTCCTTTCCCAATACTTTTGGAGAATAGTATATTTTGTTCATATTTTAAATGCATTTTATTTTAACAAGAAAGTGAGCAACAAGATAGACTGAGGTCATCACAACTGCAATAAAAACTATCTCCTGCAGTCTTCTGTTTCCTTGATGGTTCATAAAGTCTGACAGTTTGGAGGCAGTGATTTTAGAAACTTCTTTCCTGGATTCACCTAAGTATACTTCAATTCATTGCGTCATCAACGTCTGTAAATGTGTGTTGCATGTCCCTGTTCTCTTAACTTTTTATTATTAAAGTTAAGTGAGTAATTCGCCTATTCTCATAAGGTCTCTTGGCTTGGCTTAACTCTTTCATTTGCCTTGTTAGTCGTTCGTTCTTCATCGGACCTCAATTTACTAAAATATAATTGCTTCCAGAGAAGGTAAAGCATTAACATAGCCCCTCCCACCATCTGAACAATCCAGACATCTTTTTTATAAATCTATATTTTCTAGATTAATTTTCTAGAACGAATTTTTTTCTGGGATAATCCCCTGTGTAACTAGAAAGTCTTATGAGGCAATCCTGCAGTAACTACTACTATAACCTTATCAACGTTCCTCAATGTCTAACCTTGCCTAGGGTCGGCCGGACTTTTTTTAAACATGTTTTTTGCTTGGCACGCTATAGCTATACTAAGACGCTAATTACGCAGACAGAATGCCAGAAATGGTATAGTCGTATTTATTGATAATCTTTTTGTCACTCATCTTTTTTTAACTAAAAAAAAATAATATTAAAATATTCATAATACGATTAGACTGTCTTGTGCTTTTAATCAGATTATCGTTTGTGTTGTTAAAGCTTTAAATAAGGTTGCAACTAGTTTTGGCGAATTCTTCTATCTTTCCATGTTGGGCGGTTTTATCCTAACAAAACATTTTTGCAAGGTTTTGATTGATATAACACAACGATAGGCCACTGCATTTAACCAACGTTAAACTCATGGTTTTACAATAGTAATTATATTATTTTTATTGCTTTTAAAATGGATTGTGGACGAATTTAAAGTGTGAGGGAGTAAGCAGACTACTCCGTAGACCACTGTTTATAAAGAAAGAATATATCTCTGGTGCGTGTGGAAAAACTAAAACAGTATTTAGGTGTTGAACTTAGTATTGAACAGATTCAGCAATGTCTTATCAGACGTTTTGAGAAGTTACTACGTAGGTACGATGACAGCTAGGGTCAAAAATGGTTAGATTCAGTGGGGGTCAGGACAATGATTTGCCTATATGCATAAGTTTAGTAAGTAAGAATGGCTCCGGTTGTTTCAGAAAAGAGATTAAAATATGACTTATACAAGATCGGTTTTAATAATCCCTAGAAACTCTAAGCATGTGAACACGTACTACGATTTGGAACGTTGTTATGCCATTCATCATGGGATTAGTTAACTTTTAATATATTAATTTTGCAATATCCTTCAAATTTAATCGCAATAAAAAAATGAGACGGATCGGAGAAGAAGATTGCTATAAAGGACAGTCGCTCGGAGCAGAATGTACTACAAGTGGTGATACATAAGTGAATGTACCACAAGTGAGTAGTGTTACTAAGTCTAAAAGTCCCGGACGGTTGAGGCTGGGCGTAAACTGTGAATGGAACAGACTGCAAAAGCATACAATAGAAAAAATGTTAGATAGTAATACACATGCCTGCAGCACACCATGAATTAACAACAAACATTACAATCAAACTAGATCGTGATTTTTATGTATTTGTGCTGTTGTTGTTGGTGGGTTTTTTTCTAGGCATAAAAAGTTTACAGCCCATTACTAGCAGCAAGTCCACAACCCCCACAGTAAAGAAGAAGAGCGCTTCTGCAAAAAATGTGATCTGAGTTGACCCATTTTTATGGATAGTAGTTTTTAAAGAATAAATAAAGTACAAATTTAGAACTAGATAAGTACACAGTTAAGTTTAGTTATAGAAAGGATTTTTAGTTAAGTGCAAGTAAATTTCGAAAGTTAAGTGGCAAAAAAAATTAAGTTCTAGTTTTAAGTACTAGTTAGGTTCTTATGCTAAGTACTAGTTTTGTCTTTGTTTGGTTTTGTTAGGTTCTTAAGTTAAGTACAGGTCAAGTCTAGTCAAGTTAATTGTTTAATGTTTCAAATGCTACAGCATATGATGCTCAGAACTTAACGTAAATTCTCTTGTTATTGTTTGTGGCTAGTGATTTGCTTATTAACTGCAGTTGTGTTTACTTGCTGAAAGAGTTGAGCGAAGATTAACATTTGGGTGATAAAAAAACTTTGTTTTCAAAGAGAAGCTTGCTTGTAGTTGTGTGAGTTATATTTTTTTGTACAACTTCTTTTTTATGCCCTTAGCCTTCTTATACAGAGTCTGGCTGGCAGTATACATCTACGACGCAACCATTATGCTTTGATAACTGTACCATAGTTCCATCCTTCATCTTTCCAATCACTTTCTTGTTCGCAGTTGGGGGGGGGGAATGTAAAGGATTGTCTTTTAAATGTCACATGTGTCGGACACCATCAACTCTTTAGCTCTTTGGTTCTAATCCTTATAGAAGTCTTCTGTGGGGACATCTAGAATACATGAGTCAGTGTCTGTGTATAGGACTCTTGTTTCTGGATAAGTGGTTTAAAAGTAGTCGTCAGAAATTTCCTAACATTATATCTTTGGACTACTCTAGAACAGTTAAAGCCAATAAACACCGGCTCGTCCAAATTAACATCTTTTTCTTCATCATAA
This sequence comes from Conus ventricosus, assembly GCA_018398815.1. Taxonomy (NCBI): domain Eukaryota; kingdom Metazoa; phylum Mollusca; class Gastropoda; order Neogastropoda; family Conidae; genus Conus; species Conus ventricosus. The sequence goes on along the minus strand of CM031604.1, from coordinate 12,386,333 downwards.
TGCCAACCAGGTGATCGTTTTTAAATCTTCTAAAGTCTTGATAGTTAGGTTTAGAGGCAAATTGATTGTGGGTTTTTTTTTGTACTAAGTTCATCTTACGTTTGTGTGGGGGATTTTCCATAGGTTTGCCATAACAGCTGTTGTTCATCTGTTTAAAGAAGTCTTTTTTCTGATAGCATAGTGGCTGTGGTTTCCGCTGTATTCTTCTTGTTGTATGGCTCATTAAAGGGGCTCTTGGTCAAAAGCAATGTTTCTCATGAACAGCAGTCAGTTTCAGGTGTGTCTTAGGTAAAACTGTACCGTTGTAATGACAACATACTTTAGTTTTGTGGCGAAGATTGGGAACAAGTTTAGGAGTTTCTGTGGGAACTTAATTTTTAATATCTTTCTGCGGCGAGGATAACGTTGTGGAGGTCATGCAGTTCATAAGGATATTCTAAGTATATTCTAGATAACCATTACTGCTGATCTGGCGTCAACTGTCCAACACTTTTAATGCCTGAATAACTATTTGTGCATGTCTGTGTAATCTTGAAGTTCGTATGGAAGAGTGGCTCCTAGCCATCATAAGATTGTTGCGTTAAGTACATTAAATACGTTGGAACGGTTAGTTGAGTCATTATTATCTAAATATTTGTTGTCTGCTTTGCTAAGGATGTGAGGCCATTAATGACTACCCCTAAGGCGTCTTCAATCATCTGACGTGTGGGTAGTTCAGAAATTAAGTCAATCTGGATGTTTGTAGTAAAAGAATGCATCCCAAGAAAAGGCAAGGGGAAGAGAGTAAGTGCTGGTTTAAGCTGTAATGTTTATGCATGTAGTTCTGTTAATTCTGAAGGACCGTCAGTAATATAAACAACGTCTGCATAAATATTGTCAGATAATGGCCCATCGGTTTCACAGTGTAATTCTGTCGGTTTTGAGCGAATTTCATAGTCAGCATCAGTTTTTATGTCTTTGCTCTCTAAGAGTAGAAAAAGAAAGCGCCTTTTAGGATGAGCGAGGTCTTCATCTAACTATCCACGAGTTCATGTATTCATAAGGCTTAGACGCCTTTACGCACTAAAGATGGGTCTAAAAATATTGTTTAGTTATTGGAATGTCTTGTAGAGATCGCTAATTTATCCAAATCCCCATCAGTTGTGGGCTGAGTCATAAAAAGGATAAACAGTCAAGAGTAAAAGTCATGTACTTTTGAAAGACTGTGCAATGCAGGTAACCTCTTATATTCAGGAATTTATGTTGCATGATAAATGAGATTCGTGCTCGTAGGTGTTGAAAGAAGATAGGCAGTTTTCATGTCTTAGGCAACTTAAGGTGAAGATTTACAATTGTTGTGTGCAGCCCCTCAAAAACTTTGCCTGTAATGTGATCGTGGTCTTCACTGTCACTTTTACTGGTAGGCCGTTAGCTTAAGCGGAAATCAGCAGTGTGTAGATGAGTATTACACGTTTTGAGTCTTCAGGGAGTATAACAATGTGAAGATTTATTTTGTTGGAGTAGTAATTGCAATAGTTGTTTCATTGTTCTAAAAATTGCTAGCTGCTTGGGCCTTGTAATCTCAGGTGTGTGTGTGTGTGCCCCAATCTGTTCTTAGCAACAATAAACGCATAAGAACAGATTGATGGTGGGTTAATAAGTTGTTTTAGTTCTGCTGTTTGTGGCCATAGTACTGCCGGTTAGATTGATTCATCAAAGTCAGCTAATGTATGGATCAATTGCACTTTGTGGTACATTCTTAAAATAACTTGTTGACCCTGGTTTAGTTGTGAGGAGTTCGGTTCACAGTCTACGACACTTTTACATGTTTCTTATGATGGCTGCTGCTTCTATAGGTTGGGATTCTGCAAACCCTTCTACAAAGCTCCTGTTTAGAATTTATGCTTAGTTGTATATTTCAAACAGTTGCTTATTGTTCTGATTAATTACATAATGACTCTTTGTACTATCTGCTTACAGTATCAAGTCTACATGTTTGTTAAGTGATTCGCCTAAAGTAGGAGCGTCGTTTGGAGAATCTTAGAGGACTAGATTGTTCTTATACAGACATGTGTAATACGTTTACGGTGATTGGTTTGTTTTTGCTCTTCAATTCTGAGATTTAACTTCTATACTTATTGGATATGGTTATGTTCTCTAAAGTTAAGCTCTTGTTTGTATTGGTCATAATTAGATTACTTCTTTCTGGTTTCTTTTTAACAGGATGTAAATGCGCTAACGCAACCTATATAACACATGTTGTTCAGGATTTTTTATGTTTAAGACTGTCGTTTTAAAACTAACTTTTTGGGAGAGGGAAGGTAGGTGAGAATTGCCAACATTTAGGATAGAACTTTGTTCTCAATATTATCTTGAGGACTGTTCTTCAGGACCAGCCCAGAACCCGCGCAATTGTGCTTCTTCACTTGATGGTTAAACTGTGTAAGATGTAAATCAGCCCAGTCAGAATTAAAGTCGCGAAGCGCTAATAACTCTTTCTGTTTAGTGAAACCAGACTTCATTGTTTATCTTCGGAGTTATATAATCAATCCGAACGGCCAACACGCATCTTTTATGGTGGTTCGCATTGAAGAGACTCTGGGATTTTAGTGATAGCATGTGCTACGCTTTCTTGAACGTTCGAGGGGTTAATGATGTTCATGTCTACTTCACTAAACATACTGCTTAATTGTTTGTCATACCTTTCACCAGTGCGCTGGCTGGCAGTTTTTCAACTCAGACACGCTTGTGAGGCTCATTTTTTAACTCAAATATTTACGTAAATTAAAAAAAAATGTAAATAAAACTAAGTAAAACGCGCTTTTATTCTTCACCCAAGTGTTTGCAACACTTCAAGACACGTTAACCTTACAATAACACCCGCCAATATTTTAGCTTTTTCTGAATCACTACAGTCAATGTTCATCACTTTGATTGCTTCGTAAATAGTTCACTATTGATTTTGTATTAAATTGTTTACATCATTCTCAAACCCAGATTCACTAAAATTAATGTTTAACACTTTCATTGTTTCCCGTAAAATAGTTCATTACAATGTTTTATTAAAGTCATCAGATCATTCTTTAAATCAGATTCACTGTGTTCGGTCGTCATTTTTAAACCCAAATCTTTAAAAAAATAAATTAAATTAAATCTGTAAAACATTCATTTTTGTTAAAACTTCATCACCACCCCCAATCAATAACAGCACTTAACGCCGGTGTGACGTCAACGTAAATTATGACGTCAACTGGAAATGACATAGGTAACTGCATGACGAAAATATTAATATTAGACAAGGAAGGCAGCAAGAACTAACGGCCGAGGATTTGGTGTCCAGCCTAATTTATTTGTTTAATCATCGTTTTTTTCTCCGTAGTGTTACTATGTGGAGAGGCTGACTTTCAAGTCAGTAGTGCATCGATGTTCACTGTGTATGTAGGATACTTTTGATGACGGTACCAGCGGAATATGAAGCAGGAAATGTATTTGTTATAAAATTGTTGTGAATGCTGTGTCGCCGAGAGTGACTTAAAACTCCTACAAGAATATTTAATATGTGCTCCAATTGTACCACCGCATGTGTGTCGGTGGGCTATATTTATTGATGTGAACACTGTAGTATAAATACACGGAGAAGTTAATATTTGTTTTAGTTTCAACGGTGCGTCGAACCGAAGTTTATTGTGTTCTATGGACTTTGGTGAAGTTGTGTTCTCCGGGGATTCAATATGGTTTACTGTGCTTTATGAATCTGCGGTTCTTCTCCTGTGGATTGCTGTGCTTTATGAATCTGCGGTTCTTCTCCTGTGGATTGCTGTGCTTTATGAATCTGCGGTTCTTCTTCTGTGGATTGCTGTGCTTTATGAATCTGCGGTTCTTCTCCTGTGGATTGCTGTGCTTTGTGAATCTGCGGTTCTTCTGCTATGGGTTACTGTGCCTTGTGAATTTGCGGTTCTTCTTCTGATAGTTCGACGTAATATATTGTGCTTGCTGGTTGCTGAGACCCTGTTTCTTCTTCATCGCTTGTGTTTTGTGAACGGCTGTGTTTACCGTGTGGGGACCTTGGTTATCCGTCTTCGTCTTATTTTAATGCTGTAGACTGTGGCGTGGGGACTGTGGAACTGAATGCGTTGATTGTATATGTGAGATACTGTGGACGGCGCCGGCGAGATCTGTGAGTTATATCAAGATACGTAGTATGATACGCTGATATATGATGATTGAAGTGTCTTATGTATTGATGTCTTAATTGACGTGCATTGATCTGTATTCTATGTAATGGCATGTATTGATTTGGTAACGATTCATATTGATGGTTCAGGCAGCATATAAAAAAAGAAAATATAACACGTGTGTTGCCTGGCTATCTATGTTCGTATGGTGTGGGTGTGTGTAGGGAAAAGTCGTACACGCATCCAAACTTTTGAGAGTGAGAGTCAGACAACAAAACACGCACCACACACCATCCGTAACATCTGGAAATAAATTAGGCTGGACACCAAATCCTCGGCCGTTAGTTCTTGCTGCCTTCCCTTGTCTAATATTAATATTTTCGTCATGCAGTTACCTATGTCATTTCCAGTTGACGTCATAATTTACGTTGACGTCACAGCCGGCAATCAATCCTCCTCCATTGCCTGGCACGCAAATAATGAAATCAATCTTGACCATGTTCGAGAATCACTCTTCACTCTGCCAACCAATTAATAGAGGCTTCTGTTACCACACCGGGCCACACACTGCACGCTTGACTGCTCAGTTGCTAGGGAAGATAAACACAGCTATTCTTCTGACCATCAACCCTTCGATGCGATCCCGCTCTCTGGCAGCAGTATTGATTGGCTGCCAGAGAGCGTTGCAGTTGTCAAGAGTGGTCCTACCAGTTCCACTTGACATTCCCTGACACCTCCACCCACTTTAGCACGATTGACACCTTTCGCCCCAGTCGCCCCAAGTCACCCCAAAGTCACCCCAAATCACCCCAAGTCGCCCCAAGTCCCCCAAGTCACCCCAAAGCCTTACTGGGAAAGTAGTAAGGTTCAGTCCCGCGGACGTTAATAACGCTGGAAGTAGCCGGACGTACTGTAAACCTTTAATTTTTATGTCTCTGGAGAGAATGTAAATATCTCGTTCACGATCACCAATCTTATTTTGCACTAAGCCCCCATTTTAAAGTAACCGATTACGTCAATTTTTGCAGTTTTGGTGTTAATTTTTTTGTGAAAACAGTGTGTTAATTTTGGGCCCAAAACTGACTTTAGATGAGCGTGATTTTAGATGTGAAAAGGGGGGTTTTCGTGCAAGAAAAGATTTGGTGAGCTTGAACCCGCATATTTACCTTTTTCTCAATTACATCAACAGCAAAAGATACATCACATCACATATCATCATCATCATCTCACTCATCATCATCATCTCATCATTATCATCTTCATCATCGACGTCTTCAACATCATTACCTTGCTACTACTGTGAATACTAATCCCATCAATAGAACTACTACTACCACCACAACTACTACTGTTATTACTTCTACACTATCAAAGTGATAACGGTCACTTAAAAAACACTGTATGCGTTTTTTTTTAATCGTATCATAGCATATATAGACACACTAATAACCACAAAGGGTAAACACAAAAAAAGAATAATATTATAAAAAATGAAAACAAAATAACTAAACCCGAACAAATAAATTAATCCAACAGGGAAAACAAAGCAACTGACCGTTGTCATGTTTTTTGGGAAACCTTGCCAGAAAAAAAAGCATTAATCCAATAAGAAAGAATATGGGAGCCACTGTGTAACGAATTTTGTGATGGACATTTGAAGACATGCAGCGTACTTTTCTTTTTCATACTTGCTTTCAAATACACGATGAAAACTTAAAAATAATGGCAAATCTTTTTCATATTACATTTGTAAATAAGAATTTGGCATGCAACAGGATTAAATCAAATATTTTATCTGATCGAAACTCATTGTCAAAACCCAAAACAGGACAATATTTTCATTCAATAATAGATTCATAGTTTCGCATTTTCTATTCATTTCATTTTGAAATTTCTTGCCAAAGTTTGAACATGAGGGCGTACCAAAATAAATGTTGAATTTTTTCTGTTTCTCCTTACAAAAAGAACATTTTTCTGAATTTTCAATGCCCATGTTTTTTCAAAACAATATTAGTTGCTAGTATCCTATTATTAATATTAACCTGAAAACCTCTTAACTTAATATCTTTTATCTGTTGGATTTTCTGAAAATTTTAGCCCAATTAACGTCCTTCGGTAATCTTTCATTCCATTTATTGCAAAAAAGTTGGCTCTAGAGTGTCTTGATTCAGTAGATCATAATAAAGTGAGGCTCCTCGTGAAACTGAACATATCACAGACGTTAGTTTACTTGACTCACCTTCTTCATAACATTGTTATTTCTACTCAGCTTCTCTCGAATAACTTTTTCACAGCACTAATGTAACGTTATATGTTATAAAATCTGTATTTGATGCTATACCTTATCAACAATGGACGGGAAACTCAAAAAATCACCATTTTCGTCTAAAAGATTCCGTACGCAGAATTCACCTTTTCTATCCATTTTTTATAAAAATTGGATCTCCCCCCCAATCTTTCAAGTTCCTATTACAAATAAAGGCTCTAAACAGAATCATCGCAGTTTTGACACCAAAAAATCTCATTATTTCTTTATATGCTTTGAATACATCTCTCCAGAAATTATTCAACTTATCCGCCCAGACAAATCAGCACCCAATTATGAATAATTTCTGCCTTGCAATATAATGAGCAGAGTATTTTTTTCCAACTATGGTTACTTGATGAAAGTTTCCGAATCCACTTTAAAACTTTAATGCGTTTATTTGCTTCCATATGTTGGTATTCTATACCCCCATGCTGTATATTTTTACAGATATTTTTTGCTTAATTTTATTTTCTTTTTTTACCCCATACAAACTTAAATGTAAATTTCTGAATTTCATCAATTATGTAGTCTGGTGGGTTCGGTAGTACAGCCATAGATGGGTTAGTTTTGTTAAGATCAGGGATTTAAGTACTGTTTACTTGCCGAGAGGTGTTATCTGCCTTTTAAGCCAAGTTTTGTACAATGTTTTATCTCTGCAAATTTTTCTTCGAGATTCATTGTTTCACAATTTTTTAAATCACTCGTAAACCAGATACCCAAAATTTTAAATTTAGGAGGGTTCCATTTGATTTTTAAATGTTGCATATACTTAACAGGCGAGTTTCGTTTACTTCCTAACCATACGCATTCTTTTTTTTTCCCGCATTTAGTAAGACCCAGTTTACTCTTCCAAATTTTTCAAGAACCATAATCGATTCTTCCAAATGATTTCCGATCGCCTTCTTGTAAAAGTTCAGTATCATCTGCATACTGTGATATTTTTACTCTCGGTATTAGCTATTTTTATTCCTTTTATTGTCTTCATTTTGTCTAATCATGTTTGCTAAGATTTCAACACAATAACAAATAAATATGGCGATATTGGATCCCCTTGGCGACATCCTCTCTCAACAGGAAACCAACCAGCTAGTTTTCCTTTAAACTGAAAGGGTTTGACTTAATATTTGTGTAGAATGTTTTTATCCATTGACAGAAATTTGGGACCAAAGCCAAAGGCATGTAATACCTTAAACTGAAATCATAGCTTACACGTCAAACGCTTTTTCAAAGTCTAAACATAAAAGTATCCCCGGTTTTTTGGATATAATCATATAATCAAGTATATCATAAATAAGACGAATGTTATCTCCCAAATATCTTTTTGGAAAATAAACCAGTCTGGTCTTATTGATGATAGAGGGAAGCACACATTTTAATCGGTGCTATACATTAGATCCATTTTATATACAGTGTTCAAAAGCGAAATTGGTCTCCAATTTTTGATTCGGTCTTTGGGCTTGTCACCCTTTGGAATGCCATCATAATACCTTCTTTTTGCGTCGAAGATAGTTCATTTCTATCAAATCCATCGTTAAGCGCCCCTTAACAACATATGGACCAAGTTGTAACCAGAAACTTTGAAGAATTCTGCTGTGAAGCCATCGCTGCCAGGACTTTTATATTACGCATGTGTTTAAGAGCAACACCGGCTTCTTCTAAAGTAATTTTGCCTTCCCAAAGAATTTACCTGACTATCAGTTAGTACTGGTAAATTATTTACTAAATCTAGAATTTCACAAGATTAAATATCTCTTTTAGAATAATCATTTTTTATAGAACTTATTAATTTCTTCGGCAATTTCATCACTATCACTTAAAATAGATCCATTATCCAGCGTAGGTTTCGTAATATTTTTACAAACGTAATTCCGCTTTTCAAGTCCACAAAAATAATTTGTTATTTTTCCCCTTCTGCGACCCATCTCGCCCTTGAACGCTGCAACACACCCTCCTCTTCTTTCCCGAGTGTAATCAACTCTTGTTTATAACTTTCAAGTTCACGTCTTTCTTCTCAGATAATACCACTTTCCCTTTTTAAGTAAGAAATATTACTTTCGAGATGTTTCTGTTTTTCTGTGTCCTTCCGTTTCTTCATCTTGCGTATGATATAGTTTTGGGCTCTAATTTTCATAAGTAATGTATCCAAAAAAAAGTTGATCAAAATAACAAACTGGATTTCTGATTTTGGAATCTGAGCCAACCCACAGCGACAATATGGTAGAGCTGCATATTCCTCAATAACTGTTTGAATTACTTGATTTTTGTCTTCTATGTAATTGGGGTCTTTCAATAATGAACTATTAAATTTCCATAATAGATTTTTTTTATCTCTCTACCTTGCTCTAGAGTTATTAGAATTAAGGAGTGGTCAGATCGAGATCCTGGTAGAATATCTGCATCTATTAAAATGATTACATAACCAGTCGGAAATAAGAAAGAGTCTAAACGGCTCTGCTGACATGGTTATTTCTCCTCCAAGTATACCTCGTAATCGGGGTTTAAATCACGCCAGATGTCACTTAAGTCTAGGCTGTCCGTCATGTTTTCTATTTGTCTTGTGCTTTAGGATTATTTTTATGTCTGTAATTATAACATCCCAAAGGGGTAATCAAGTACCAAATTCCAATCACCTCCAATAATGAATTTTCAGCTCCAAATTCTCTAAGTGTTCTTCCAACGCCACATAAAATCAGGGGTCATCACGACTGGGGCCCCTAAATTACTAACAATAAGACCCTTCTTTATCCTTATTTTAACGGATGCAAAAATATAATTACCTGCCGTGTCTTTATAAACTTTTCTTAACTGAAAGTCAAAAATTTTTATTGAACAAAATAGTACGCCCTTGAATTTTGAATTAGACCAAAATAGCATTTGTAACCCCACTCTGAACTAATTAATTCTCTAACTTCGGTTTGAAATGAGTATCCTGCAACAAGTATATTGAGTATGCTTTCCCCCTTAAAAAAGTTAAAACAATCTCTTCGCTTTTTTGGGTTGGCTAGACCTGACAATTCATGGATGCAATTGTTACTTTGTTACTCATAATTGACGGCTAAATTGACAAACATGAGTCATATCAACATATGGACACATTATCATGCTGACATATAGCACCGAACCAAATGAAAACGAAAATCTGAGCAAATCGCGTTCAAGTCCATAACAACAGTTGCTCCCCAGAGGTAATCTCTAGCCATATGCGATCAGAGCTTTTTTACATCCGCAATGGGCAAGTGGAGGAGGAACCCTTGGTGCAGTGGGTGGAATGCCTGGGGGTGCTGAGCACGGCGCTGGGGATCATCAGGTCAGCATGCGAAGGAGGCCAGCGCCGAGGCCGAGGTCCTCCTGGCCATGGGCAAGATCCAGAAGATGCTGGTGTACCAGGCAAGTATCAGCCCGTGCCGCTGCCGCCACCCTGCTGGAGGCCATCAAGGTGTCCTTTGCCAACGGGCCACGACCTGGGTCTGATTCGTCAGGCTCCTGGAGATGGCGCTGGTGTACCTGTACAGCTTTTGAAGATCCAGATGAAAAGGGAAGGATCGGTGATGGAGTCTGGCACCTGGGACAGGGGATGAATCGGCCACCCGCACCAAATCATCCTCCGTCAGGGAAAAGAAGCGATGGAAGAAGAAGAAAGAGCGCTCCATGACCAAGATGAAGGAGGAGGAAACAGAAACGGAGAAGGAGCGGGGGGCAGCCTGGGTCGCCATCCGCAGCGCCGCGCCACTGCCCAAGCCATGCAAGCGCGAGGCATGATGATCGGGGACACCAGAATCACCATGCAGAAAGTGGCGGAGAGGGACAGCGCCCCCTGCAGGAAATTCGCTGCCCTGGACATGATGAACCCCTACGTGCTGGGAGAGAAGAAGAAAGTCTTCAAAAACAAAATCGAGGAAGAATTGGCTCCCTTGATTGAAGCACAGGAAGTCAAGGTCCAGGGGACCATGAGGACCAGATAACAAAGCTCGAACGGCCTCCGCCGACCTTTCTCTTTCATCCATGTGCTGGGCTACCAAACCATCCTGCAGCGCCTGACCTGCACCTCCACCATCGCTTCCTGCAGCTCTCCGCCTGACAACGTGCATGACAGCGAACCGAGGGGGAGAACGCCAGCGACTTTGACCTGGGCTTTGTCAGCCCGCCAGTTCGACATGGGACAGAACTTTGACGTTGTGCGCTAACATGTTGTTCTCAGGGCCATGGTCAGTGCGCCTGAACCATCTGCACCAGTATCTGACCGCCACCCTCCCCAGTATGCCAATGACTGCTGCGCCATCTACCCACCCTCCCTATTGGTCAGTCTGGCTGCCACGGTGACCAGGTGCCCCCTGACCTCAACATCACCATCAAGTCCCACGCCTCCAACCTGTTACTCAAACAGTCTGGGTGAAATAGAGTCCAACACCAGTGCCAGCATGGAGAGTGTGCCCAAGGACAACCCCCCCCCCCCACCCCCGGGCAGTTTTCCCCAGACCCCTACAAGCCCTCGGACCCAAAATGGTGGTGTCCACCAACGACTCGGAGGTGGCCAGCCAGTGGTACCAGCCCACGCTGGAAGAGGCTGACCTTGCCCGCCCTGAGCTGAACCCGGCCGACCGCCGCATCAACCTGCTGTATGCCCTGTCCCCAAGGGCACCACCGTCCAGAGCACATCTTCCCGGGCTTCCTGTGGGTCTCCCTGCACAAGATCAACGACCTGCATGAAGGTTTTCGGGCCTGGCTCAGAGGGGGGAGATTTCCCTGGTGGGAAGGTGAAGAAGGAGGGACAGGCCGGCCCCTCCCCCACCTCCACCAAACCCAAGAAAGCCAGCGCATCAAAGCCCTCTCCCAAACATGCAGCGAGACGAACAGCTGGAGAACTTGCTGCGTCAGTGCATGGACACATTGCCTCGTTGATGGGATGCCTGCCTGAACAGGGAGCCACTGCACCACTGAGATCCCCTTTGAGGTATCCAAGGGTAACCTGAAGAGCCCGGAGCAGCTGTTTGATCCCAGCCTGGGCATGGTATGCGAGGCAAACCGACGTGGCGCCGTGGATGTACAAACTCTTCCCTTAGGTCGTTGGCCCCTTGTGTATGAAGTGTTCCTCCTAAACATTAGTAGTGCTCTGGCGTCAAAGGGGTGTATAAAGTTTTTCTGTGAGGTGTTTGGTCACTGGTGGTTGACCGTCCCCTAGATATCCCCCCCTGATGTATGAACTCTTGCCCTAATGTATTACCCCGCTCCCCTCCCTTCCCCCCAAACCCCCGCCTCTTCCCCCTGCGACCGTGCCATTGTGGATATGAACTCTTTCTCTCAGCTGCAACTTTTTTTGGATGTATAGATTCATCTCTTACGCTGAACGGACAAGCGTTTTTCCCACAGACTTTTTGGCACACCTGTGCATGAACTATTTTTGTACAGCTCACATACATACTTGCACAGAAGTTGGGGAGCCATCACTGCTGGTTTGCTGACCGCTTGAAGCAGTCTCATGTTCCCATTTCATCTGAGCATTCTGCACCCTTTACATTCCCTGGTAAGTATATGTTTCACATCATTATCATAACAGAAATCTGATTCCATACATAAAGTGGCTGTTATTATTGATCCCCTCAAATCTTGCGATCTTCTGTTTAAACTGAAAACCCTATGGGTTTGTTTTTTCAGGACTGTTTTTTTTCCATGTTTTGTGTGGTGTGTTTTGTTTGATCTTCTCAGACTAAAAGTCTCTTCAGACAACCCATCTGCACACACACACATCTGATCAGGAAAAGTATGCTTCTGGAGTACATTCCTCACATAAAAAAGTCCTTCATGTTTGATTGTTTTTGATGTATCTGAATGAGATGTTTCAGTTTTATAAAAAAATCCTAGAAGATAACAGTGTCCTTCAGAGCTGCTAAATCAGGTTAACAACCATTTCTTTTTTTTTTCAATCAGTTGAGGAACATCAATCATTTCAGGATAAACAAGTGCAACAAAATACCCATAGCCTCAGATAACTTGAGACTTTTTTTATCCATGACCTCGCAAAAAAAAAAAAAAAAAAAAAAGACAATAGACAAAAAAAAGAAGGTAGAAGGTAGAGAGACAGAAATCCAGAGACTTTCTGTTGGCGATCTGATGCAACCTTCATGTCCTGCAGTTTGTCATTGTGGTATTCAGGCAGAAAACTAATGTGATTGATTGAGTTTTTCTTTGCGTTTTTTGTGTTGGTTTATCTTATTTTACTTACGTTTGCGGTTTTTGTTTACTTGTGTGAGATGATCAGTGTTTAGTTCTCTTGGAGTTGGGGGGGGGGGGGGGGAGGAGAAGGGAGACTGGAAGAGGGATAATGGGGGGGGGGGAGGGGGGGGGAGGGGGGGATAGGCACAGGATGTTCAGAGTATGATGCACATGTGTTTGAGCACTAATTTACATACTATATTATTGCATCAGTGTTTAGCTTCATCACTGTTTGCATAGGCAAGAAGGGAAGGATAGAAAGACAAGTTTGAAGCAAAGTGAGATCTTTTTGTCTTTTTTTCAATATATGGCAATACTGATGTGAAACAGACACATGGAAAAAAAACCACACTCCATCCATTCCCACCATTACATGCGATTATTGATGACTGTGTATATGTTTACCTATTGTTGCAATGATGTGTAAGTTGACACATTGCTACTACAACAACTGCTGTGATATTTTGATATATGTGAAATCAATCCAGAATTCTGATTCAGCCTGAAACAGGCATTTATGTGATAATTAAACCTTGGGTTGCATTCTCAAATTTGTTTTAAAACACTGTTTTGTTTGTAAAGAGTTTTTTATGATAATAAACAATGCACTAATCAGAAGAAAAAAAAGCTACTTAGGCTACTAGAAGCAGACGGACAGTCACACATACGGAGAACTAGTGTACTGCAGTAGTTCACATGAACAGAAAGATGTTAGTACACATACATCCAGTTGAACTTAAACCGAAAGTACGATCACGGCGAACTAGCAGAGTTAAAGTCCATGCATAAGTCTTTTGCTATGGAGAAATATGCTGATGTAGTAGACGTAATACCAAAAGTAGGATCACAGCGAACGAATAAAGTGACAGTCGATGTGAAAGGTTTTCGCTAGGGGAAAATACGGAGATGTAGTAGCCGTTTCAAACTTGACACATATTGATATGGAAGGCCAGTGCATATGTTAAAATATGCGCTCGAGATCTGGGAAAAAAAAAAATAGAAAGGAAAAGGAAAATAGAAGAAAAAAAAAGGTGCGTGCATGTCTCTACAGTTGTTGTTTTTTTGGAATCATCGTTTTTCCATTCGAAGTCCCGATCGCAAAAGTGCTAAATAGAGGAAAAGAGAAGGAAAGGAGAGAAAGAGAAAAAACGTACTGCATCCACGCAGGTACACTTTGTCACTTCATTTTCAAATAATCGAAACCACCACTGTGCAACGAAACATTGGAATGTCAAACCAGAATGTGAAAGAAATTGACTGAATTACTTCCCCTGCTGTAACTCAACGGACAGAGGAAGTCGAAAACTCGATTACATGAAAAGAAATTATACAATAATAAATTTTACTACAATTATATTGGTGTGTCGACGAACACTGATAGAACTGCGCCCCGTGCTCGCATCCACCAAGAGGAATTCCCAAGCTGGTATTGCACAAATGTTTTCGCTAATCTAAAACATTATTGAAAAATCACAATACCACTCATCTAATTTTCGGCCACGTGGCCTTTTTCAAGAGAAAAAAAAACAAAAACAATGCAACTATGTAATGTCCATCTTGGTGACCGTCACCAAAGATGGACATTACATAGTTGCACTGTTTTTTGTTTGTTTGTTTGTTTTTTCCTCTTGAAAAAGGCCACGTGGCCGAAAATTAGATGAGTGGTATTGTGATTTTTCTGTACTGTTTTCTTCCCTTTGGAGGACTATTGCTTTTGTAAAACATTTGTTTACGAACAGATATTAACGGGGCCATGGTGTAGCTGGCAGTAACTACGTTCGGAGGGTCCAGGGTTCAAATCCTGGCGGCTGCAAGCCATTTTTTTCACATTCTACATGGAAACGTTAATGTGGATATAATTAACATGGGCCTATGCAAATGAAATGTAAGTGTGTGTAAGCGCACAGACCTCGTATCTAAATTGGTCGTAAGTGATGTTCGATTTTATTTTTCCAGTGCTGGTTTTACATCAGGTTTTATGACCAAAAAAAATCAAAAGAAAATGACATTCGTAAATAATAAGAGCGATGGTAATGTTGACGATGATACTACTACTACTACTACTACTACTACTACTACTACTACTACTACTAGTATATACTACTACTACTACTACCAATAATAATGATAAAATGACGATGAAAAAGAATTGTTATTACTGCCATTGCGACCACTATTACTACTACTAGTACTATCGCTGTTGTTGTTATAGTGATAATTACAGAAATAGAAGCGACAAATTCCACGCTAATGATTAAAACTTTGTGTATGTAATATGTTACGAATGACGCAGAGAGAGAGAGAGAGAGAGAGAGGGGGGGGGGGACAATCATCCCAGACCCGACCATTTATCAGTAGTTATTTAAATGTAAACTTTTCGTGTGTGTGTTTGTTTGGTTTATTTTTTTGTTGTTGTCTTTTCTGTCCCTATTGTTGTTGGTTTCATTACCCCACCGTAGCTATTTTTATTTCTTACTTTTTTCTTTTCTTGCTAGTACCTTTTTTCTTTCTTTGTTTTATCACCTTCCTTGGTAAACCATCATCATTTTTTTTTGTATCAAAGTTGTTCGGATGACAGTTTCTTGTTCTTCGTATTATTTGTTTCTACAATAAATTTTGAAAGCGATATTATCATTCTCGGTTTCGGATACACAAAAGCTACTAAATCATGTCTTGTCAAAACAGGTGTAGAAAACAAATTATGATTATTTTGTCGAAGATGAACTCCTACGCAGGACAATGAAAAATAAAATGGCCTTCGTCTTCTTCAGCTTCCTTCCAACACATTAAGCACAAATCATCCATTCCTGTTCATCCATAAAACATCTTCTGTTTGCCTTTAATTCAAGAGTTCTCGTCTGGAAAAAAATCTCCATACTTTGTGTTTTAAATGACTGAGATAAAGTTGCGAAGTGAGGCGACTGCAGACTGAAAAATGCTTTTGAATAAAAAATAAAAAAATACCAACTATGTTTTATATTCGGAATGCCAGTTTTGCTCATATTGATTGATTAGACAATCTCTAAATTCTGAGATAAAGGCAACGTTACTTCCAACTCCCGTCTAATCCCAACAATACCGAATCCGTTCTCAGTAGAACTTTTCTTATATTGTCTACCCAATTTGTCTTCCTTCGTTTTGCTGCTGCAACAGCATTTCAAACGCTTGCCTACATAATCTTTCATTGGAAGCTTTATAATTTCTAACTAATATTTCACACTCTTAATAGTTGCGTGGATCTTCAGTGGATATCTGACAGTCTCGACATAAGCAAGTGTATTACAGGAGTTGAACGTTTTGTAGCAAATGTATGCTTAGTTTCTATCTGCTTATTCTCTACAGTACCCCAGATTTCTGCTGCGACATGTCAGGATACGTTCGATTTGGTGTTCCAATAACTTCCAAAAAATGAAGAATCGGTGGAACTTAATTTGTTCATAGCTCTAAGAATTCAAGTAACTCCCTTCTTCCCTTTTCTACATGCCTCTGTCCAAGCAGCATTTAAAATGAACTCTGTGGTAAAAATTTCAGCGTTCATGGTCGTGATCTACTCTGTCAGTGTCTCCAGTGCTGCGGACAGTAGTCAGAGAACAGCACTGTCATGTCACCTGACATTCCTCCACAGCAGCTGCCATCGATTGTTTTCCCTTTTTAGGCCGTCACATCGTTGGTTGATCTGCTCACATTTGTCTCTTGCCGGGTGTATTAAGTTTTCATAGCACACAAATCATTGCTTATGTCCGCTGTCTGCTGTTTATTTTTCTGGCTCTGCTCGCGAATAGCGGTCAAAATTTTCTGCTGCGTTATCAGGTGCGATCGCTCCAAACTTTTCGGTGACTACCGTTTCGTCCGGAGTGACACCGACCTCTTGCTAACCATTGGGACCTGGTTCTCCTCCACATCGCCGCTCAACAGAACACGCCACAGCGACAACACGGCGTTGACAGCACATAACGAGGTTAACGCCGGCACGTGCAAGGCATGCTGACACGATGTGTCACAGCAGCTGTACACATCTGCCTCCGCTGTCGTAGTCCCGCGCTGTTTATTATGTTCCACAACAACTGACTGTCCGATTAAACATAGCGATCACATTCATTCCCCACACCCAGTACACACAGATGCAACAGAAAACACATGCAATGATATGTCGACTGGTTCATTCGGATGAGCGCAAGCCAAATTGCTGCACCAAAGGGCAAAACAAACTGAATTCGAAATCCATGGAATAATGTATTTACTCATATCCACAAAACAAGATATAAAATTAAAATGGCTACAAATTTCGAATCATACACAAATTATTGGTACAAATAGTGTCTTAAATGCTATGGGCTTAACAAACACGCCCAAGTTTTACTTCGGTAAACGAAGAGAGAGATTCGATCCAACACTTTTTATGATGTTAACCACGCTCAAACGTTTTGGAAAATTGAAAAGTTATTTAATGAAAAATGCCGAAACACAACTAACATCAAAATCACACGAGATATCTTTTAATTTTGGAATAATCAACGTGTGAAAACAGAGACAGTTTTTGATTTCATATTATGCTAGCTAAATTCATATATATAATGCAAAATCGAAACACGTAGACCAAAGCTTAAATTTTTTTCAGAGCCAATTGAGCAATAGATATAAAATCGAATTGTTTAATGCTAAAGTCACAACAATCTAATCATTTTCATGCTGCATGGAACAACTATAGGCCAATGATTCTTTAAGAAAACACTTCTTTAAGATCTTGATCTAATACACATTTCCAAATGCCCAGTCTCCTTTCTTCCACAACCTCCCTCTGAAATGGAGATAGTGGGGAAAGGGAGAGAGATCTCGCAAAGATTAATGTCACTCTTTTTGCTTTTTTCCTTTCCCACTGGGTTTTTTTGGGTTTTTTTTTTTCTCTCTCTCTCTGTCGTCTAAACTTATGTACGTGTCTATGTTTATCTTGTTTTTTGTTTTGGGTTGGTTTTTTTTTTTTTTTTTGCTTTGAAAAAACTGTTTTAAGACATATGCCATTAACTTACAGAAATGATGCCAATGTACATATGACTTGGCGCACTGTCCCCTTTATGCGCTTTTGAATCTCTATATTGTTTGATTAAAAACGTGAAAACCGAAAGAAAAAAATATATATATAAAAGGGCTATCAACTTCTGCGTGCACCCCAAATCTAAGCATATAGCCCTGTGGTTCCAGAAACGGTATGGTCCTTCGTTTCACATTCTCTGGGAATTCACATTCACATTCACTAAGAATATTTACCTAAATGCAAGAAATAAATCCTTTTACTCAACCCGATGCATACATCAAGATTTGTATGCATTTTGAAAGTACGATCTCTCTCTCTCTCTCTCTTCTCTCCTCCTCTCTCTCTCTCCCTCTCTCTCCTCCCCCCCTCTTTTCCTATCCATTGCACACACACACACACACACACACACACACACACACACACACACACACACACACACACAAACATGCGCACACCCTGTGACACATGGGGTCCCCCTCCCCCCCCCCCCCCCCCCCCCCAACAAAACCCCACACATACACACACACATTAGTTTTCCCAAATTGGGTAAATTGTCAACTGGGGTAACATGTCACAACTATTAAGTCGCCGTGGTGTGGACAAATTTAGTCACCAGTCACACTGGGGTTAGCTTGTCACAAAATAAGTATCCAGTCAAAAAAAAATGGTCAGTAACCCTGTCACCCTTTAGTTGCCTAGTTAAAAAATTTAGTGGCCTGTCACTGTTGACAGATTACCTAAATGGCTTTAAGGTCGCCAAACCATTGACAAAAGGTGCACCATCACCATCACCACCACTACCACCGCCATCAACATCATGTTTAGAGCAAAATCATAATAAAAATAATGATAATAAAACATTGAATGCGGGAAAGATAGTAAGACAAAATCTGAGATAATTAAATTTTGGGAAAAAAAAAAAGCTGTCGACTTGGGGCAATAGCAAGTGACTGGGTCAGACCTGTCGTTGTCCCCGTCCAACCTTGAGTGACCCACACCGCCTTCCCACCCGCTGATCTGAGAAAGAATTTTTCTGTCCTGGTGCTGGGAGCCAAGGGTTTTGTGTCGTGTTAGGACATTCTCCTGCTACAGCCCTGGGCCACTGCGTCGTCGGCGTGAAAGTTTATTTCCAGCACACACGCACACACACACACACGCTCTCTCTCTCTCTTTTCTCTCTCTCCCCCCTCTCTCTCTCTCTCCTTTAACAAAACGAAAGAAAACAAAACCTGTATGAAGAAAACCCATAAGCCCTGCACCCCTGTCTATCGATCGAAGCTTTAGAATTCTATAGAAGCATGTGAATTCCAGAACTCTCTTGCTTACTCGGAAATGAAAAGGTAGGAACAGAAAAACGATAAACAAAAAACAAGTGGGGAAATTTTTTGCTCTCATAAGAAACCTAACACAGAGTAATTTTTATTCAAGACTGGCACAGCCTTTAACTTGAATAAAGTCAACAAATACATAGACGAACAATCTAATAGTGGGGGACAGGCCAACAACTGAACTGTCTGGCAAAGATTTGGACTTGAGGGAGGGAGGGGAGTTTGAAGATGGAGAAACTGGGAAATGAAATTAAAAAAAAAAAAAAGAAATTTACAAATATGAAAACTCTTCACTAGCTGCAAAAGGGGAACCATCGCAATCCCTTTGAAGGCAGATATTTTTGTATTGCCGCTCCGAAAACTTTCGCCCCTAGATGGGGACTCATCAGGGAGACACGGCGGTTGTGTCTGCGCCCCCCGGCGTCAAATAGAGACACGCCACAGTCCAAAATACTGTGGTGTTCTCACCACCATGGGTGAAAAAAAAAGAATCCAATAGCACCCCAGAGCAGCCAGCGAAGAAAAGTAAATGCAACCAAACGAAAGTGTGGGAGGAAAAAAAAGTTGCGTAAAACTAAAGACATTATGCCAAATAATATAAAATGTAGGGACAGTCTTTGACCTACGCCTGGGGACCACCCAAAGATGCAAGGAGATCAAAAGACAAACGGACAGAAACAAATACAAAAAACCCCTCAATTTAATCAAAGCAAAATCGAAATGAAATGAGGTAGGGAACATAAACTAAAAAACAATTAAAAAAGTGGGGTATGTTTTGCTCTCATAAGAAAACCTAACACAGAGTAACTTTTTTCAAGACTGGCACAGCCTTTCAGGCAGCTGTTTGAAGACAACACGGGGACGATTCTTCAGAGACTATGAACAGTACAGAGAAAGGCGAGATGGGGGCAGCATGGAAAAAAACCCCCAGTTCTGGCTGACAACATGGATCATATCTGCTAGTACTGTCCTCTTGGTGCTGGGGAGATGAATGACTTTGAGCTGTATGCCCAGTGCCTACGGGTGATCCCTGATCTGTTTCTTCAGCTTTATAGGTCAGAACTATGCGGGGAAATCTCACATTCTTTGGCCTTCATTGCCAACATGGCTACAGAGCTGCTGAAGCGTGGGCATTCAGTGTGGCAAAATCGTTCATCCCTGGGAATCGATGTAACTGTGAACAAGACGAGGGAAGAGACCTTCCTGCGCGATCCCAAGAGCAGGGTGGGGCAGTTGCAGCGGGTGCCGGTCTCACAGGATTGCATCAAACTATCCAGCCTACCAAAAGTGGGTGAAACAACCATGGAGAGAACAAAATACATGCAAGTACATTTGACATGGCAGAAATGTCAAGAACAATGACTGGACACCCATACCGTGCCCTTTCGCCCAAAACAGAAATCACCTGCAGTGAAAAAGCGTGGCAAGAGCATTTGCAGCGGTAAAAACTCCACTAACCCATTGGGGTACATGAAAAGGGAGAAGCTGATCATGCTGTCATCGGTGCCACAGTTCCGGGTAATTTTGAACGGATGTCCTACGTGCAGCGACAGGGGGCAGAAGTCAAAACAAACTTCATCACGAGAGACTAGAAGTCAGAGAACATTTCTTTCAGCCAATCAGCAGCTCAAGCTGAAAACTATGGCAGACATGTCAAGGAAAGTCACACTGAAGTCAACTCAGAACAAAGTGACTGAGTACAGGAAACCAAGGAAATGTTCCCTTTCCCCAGCCCCTTTGGTCAAGTCTCAGACTGGTACCCTGAACAGGGATCTGAAAAGACTCATGACCTACCAGCTGACCCCTGTTCCTTACAGCCGGGGACACAGATGGTTATAAGGCAAAGACGGGCAAAAGTACTGCACTTTACTACCTGACAAAAGAGGCTGAGGATGCACACTTGCTGCCTGTTCATGAAACGTTAATGATCATCGATGGCAATGCAACTTTCTGTGCTGTGCAGCAAGTCCCTCCAAATTTTCACCAGATCTGCCAGAAGCTGTAAGACATGGTGCCACCATCTGTTGACTTTGTGTTCAGCACAGAAATGTACCAAGACTATTCAGTGAAGTCGATGGAACGAAACAAAAGAGGGTGTGGTGACGTGACAAGAAAAATCCTGGAAGGAGATACACAAAGCGACCTGCAATTGGAAAGCCTTCCGGCCAGTGATGAAACAAAGTTCAGTTCACTAAACTGCTACTGACTGTTTGGAGAAAGGGACTCTTTTGCTGGAAAGCACCAGGGAAGGAACACAGTCCTTGTCTGTGAAGGGAAAGCATTCAAGCTGACATAAACTGATGGTGAAACGACTGACAAAGAGGAGCTACATTCCTTGTATGGACAAAGCAAAGATAACAAGTACATTCGCGTGAAGAGTCCTGCCCACAGATGTGTTTTTCATCCTGTTGAACTTTGCCTCTCAGCTGGATTGTGTGACACTCCTCTTTGATACGGCAAAGGCAACAAGAAGCGACTGATAGACATGAGTGCCCTTTGCCACCAGAGGACTCACTCACCAAATTCTGCTCCGCTCTTCTGTGGCTGCATGCTTTCACTGGCAAAGGCAAAGTAAAGGGCAGTAAAAGTTCCGTTTTTTCCAGCAGAACCAGCATTCGTGCAGACCCTGGCACAGCTTGGGGACACCGGGGAATGAAGGAAGAGATGATTGACAACTGGAGTCCTTCACTTGCTGCATCTATGGAAGGGAAACGCTTCAGCAAGGTTTGACTTGAGACACCACATCTGAAAGAGAAATGTGGCGATGAATCAGCACGCCAGTCAGAACCTGGCATTTTGCCACCATGTCGGCGCAGCTTGAACCAACACGTTCACCGCTGCAATTACCAGGTTGCCATCTGGAAACATGGAGACCACCTGTGCCAGACTTCCCAGCCCCCACAAAAGGGCCCAAAGGATGGAAAATGAACAATGGAGTGCTGGAGCCCTCTGTGGAGAGAAGAGGAAGAAGAGCTGACTCTAAACCCCAGCTGTCTTGATTACCTGAAGGTGTCAGTGACACGGGTGATGAAGATGAAGATGGAGAAAAGGCCTGGACGATTCACGGGACTCCAGTTTTCTGAAGATTTTGATGAAGCTTGAAAGTAAAATTTCTGATGCTTCATTGACTCTTGATGAAGAGAGAATACAGACAAACATGCTTTGAAATGACCAAGAAATGTGCTTTCCTGACACCTTGAATACGTTGTGCATACATATTTGTTGAAATGCTACATTTTGTTACACAGAATACCAGCCATATTAAACTTTAAGCAACAAAACCATTCGGACAATTAAGAACATAAACTCCCATCAAAACCAAAAAATTTGGGGGGTTTTAAAGGCTGTCAAAATGGTCGTTTGGTGTCTTTGGCGAAATCTTGAATTTGGGGTAGGAAAAATGTGAAACGGGGGCTTTATGCATTACTCATGTGGTTCCAGGGACAGTCAGAAACTACCAAAAGGCATTGTAGTAAAATATAAATTTATCAGAACAGTTATTTTGGCCTTTTGGTTTTGTGGACAACAGTTACATGCCGCCGATGCTGTGAAAATATCGGTAATAAAAGTTACTCACACTACTGCACCCAAACAATGAATGAGAAAGACTGATCAAGTTACCCCCCAGGCACACTGAAAAAGTAAGTAATAAAACTAGCATAAGCAAAAATTATTTCTTGTTTATTTACACAGCTATTTCCAAGTTACATTTGAATGGTGCAATGAGTGTGTTAGAGGGTACCTTACGCCAAGGCTGTAACTCCTGTGCATCCCAAATTTTGATGGAACATTTAAAATTCGTGTTCAAACACTCCAAGGCACATTTTGACACCAGTCATGATAACCCCTTGGGGGGGGGGGGGGGGGGGGGGCACGGGGAAAACCCAGCGGCTTGCGTACTAAATGGCACAGTCTAAAAAATGAAGGCACAGTCCGATTGTAGCAAATGTTTATTCATGCAATGAAAAGAAGGAAACGTTTCAATAATCCCCAAAAGTTTACGATTAATTCAAAGTGGAAATAACACGACAATCATTTGATCTTTGCCGAATACGAAAGATGATTGTTTCTCGTTCTTCGTTTTCACTGTCCTAAATGTTACTTGTTTTGCCTGAAGACCCAAGAGGGCAAAATTCATTGTGTTTTGTCATGTACTTTTTTTTGTCTATGTCCTTGCGGTAACTAACCCCCTTTCTTCCTAAATTTTTGCTTCATTTTCCGCCTTCATCACTTCGTTTTGAAACTAACGGGAATTTAATTTCATTAGCATTTTCAGGATTAAAAAAAGGGACAAGACTGAGTGCAACTTTTTACATTGTTATGCAAAATGTCTCCACGCCATTTTTTATAATCCACGCTATTTAACCCATTCCCCTCTAACCCCCTCCAAACCCCCTCCCATGCACACACCAAAACACAGTCTAACACATCCCTTGTGCTAGTGTAAGTACCTGTGGCCGATAAACAATAAACTTTTTTTTTAATCAGAGACCCCCCTCCTAAAGCCCTCCCCACCACCCCCCCCCCCCCCCCCTCTCCTCTTTCTCTCTCCTCTTTATAATCACTTTGGGTCTCTCCAGTGTGTGATTTTACTTAAGTATGGCATCATGCGTCGTGCGTGCGTGCGTGTGTTGGGTGTGGGGTGTGTTGGTGTGGTGTTGTTGGTGTGTGTGTGTGTGCGTGCTTGCGTTTAATAGCATTTAGTATGCCCAATTTTTTGGTGTTTTCCTAACACACTATTGCTTGATTATAGATTCGTCGCTGAATTAATTCGTTTTTGAAGAGAAGACAGACAGAAACAACAAGACAGAGAAAGAGAGAGGTGGGGGAGGGCACGGGGCAAGGAAAGTCAACGGTTATGGAAAACCAACGACAGGAAAAAGTTTCTCTCTCTTCTCTCTCTTCCTTCTTCTCACCTCTCTCTCTCCTCTCCTTCTCTTCTCCCCCTTCTCTTCTCTCTCCTGACCGCTGTCTGTCTGCCCGTCGTCATTCTGTCTGTTGTTCTGTCGTCTGCTTGGGCTGTCTGTGTGCTGCCCCTAAAGAATCGCGCGTGCGTTCCTGCGTGCGTGCAGTGTGTGAGCGTGTTGTGTGTCGCCGCGCAAAGTGTGTGTGTGTGTATAGAAAAGGGCTTGTTTAATAAAGGTAACCTTGGTTTAACGCTTTTGTTGTTGGCGGACAAAGTAAGGCCCTTTCCCAAGCAACGATAACTAAAATGAATTAGTAAAATCAGTTCCTGATGAAGTTTGTAAATGCGCAGATCTTCAGTGAATTTGAAAAGAGTAGCTGTTTGCTCAGTGTTGAATATTAAGAAAATATTAAATGAAAAAAAACAAGACGAGCCAATTTATGGCCAGTTTGGCCGCTTGGCAAGGGTTAATAAATGCAAAATTAGAAAATGAAGGGATGCAATTCGGTGAACGGATTAAATGGAAAAAAAAAAGATCCCAAATCTGAGTACAACCTGAAACTTCTTTTCGTTACCATGTACTGAACGTCGACACGCCATATATAATTCAAACCGTTTTTCAACTCTTATCCTTCTACCCCCCCCCCCCCCCCCCCCCTCCTCAAAGACATACACAAACGCAATCTATCCAACCCTCTGATAAACAATAAACATTTCACTAATCCAAAATTTCTCTCTCTCTCTCTCTCTCTTCTCTCTCTCTCTCTCTCTCTCTCTCTCTCTCTCTCTCTCTCCTCTCTCTCTCTCTCTCTCTCACACACACACACACACACACACACACACACACACACACACACACACACACACACACACACACACCTCTCTCTCCTCTCTCTCTCTCTCTTCTCTCTCTCTCTCTCTCTCTCTCTCTGTCCGTCCTTCCGTCCGTCCGTCTGTCTGTCTGTCTGTCTGTCTGTCTGTCTCTTCCGTGTGTGTGTGTGTGTGCGCGAGCGCGCGCGGACGCGCGCTTATGGTGCTTGATATTTTAGTATTTTATGTTTTTTGTCTCGCCATTACACAATAACCATTTTGAACAAATATCCGTCGCTTAATTAACTGGTTTAGAGAGAGAGACAGAGACAGAGAGATTCAGATTCAAATCTTTAATTCATATACAGCCCTGTGCCTCTTTTGAAGGGTACAATATATAGCAACAATAGGAATGATACCTATAATCTGGATCAGAATGCGCAATAGAGAGAGAGAGAGAGAGGGGGGGGAGGGAGAGGTGTTTTATTTATATATAGGCCTGTGCCTCTTGTAAAGTGGTACACAAATACATTACAATAGAAATGATACCTATAACCTGGATCAGAATGCACAATATTGAGAGAGAGGGGGGAGAGAGAGAGAGAGAGAGAGAGAGAGAGAGAGAGAGAGAGAGAGAGAGAGAGAGAGAGAGAACGGGGCAAGGGAAGTCAACGGTATGTGCATCAACTCACGACAGATGTAAGGAGTTCTCCTCTCTCTCTCTCTCTCTCTCTCTCTCTCTCTCTCTCTCCTCTCTCTCTCTCCTCTCTCTCTCTCTCTCTCTCTCTCTCTCTCTCTCTCTCTTCTCCCCCCACCCCCCCCCCCCCACACACACACACTATCTATCTAACGAATTAATTAAACTCTCATCATCACTAATATTAATATTGTAATTCATTTTTATTATTATTGCCATTATTATTATTATATTATTATCATCATTATATATTATGATTTTCATAAGTAGTAATAGTATGATTGCTATAGTTATCAATATCATGATTAGGATAATTACAATCATATCATTATTTCTTCTTATAACTATAATTGTAATTATCATAATCATTATCATCATTATTGTTAGAATTATTATCAGTAGTAGTAGTATGATGGTGATGATTATTATCATTGCTACAATAATGACTATTATTGTTATCATCATCATTATAATTAAAATGTTTATTATGTGTATTGTTATGTTTACATTATGTTTAATATTTCTCTCAGTAGTAGTAGTAGTCGTAGTCATACTATTATTATCATTGTTGTAATCATTATCATTATCATTACATCTTTATTATTATTATTATTTGTGACGGGTCTCGGACGTGCCCCTCGTTATTGTAATATGATTATCAAATGCAGGGGGTATGGACAGAACCATTCATGTCTTCACAACCAAACTGCGCTCTCGCATAGGTCCACACACTCTTTCACTCACATCAGGCCCACACAAAGGTGACGGGAAACCAATAACATTTCATAGAAAAAAAATGAAACTTTATTACCCGTTACTACTCGACACGTTTATCTATATCATACCCCCAAAAAAAACATCTTACAGACGATCCAATAATTGCATCCTTTTTTCTTCATTTACTATTGATTGACCAGAAGAGACAAGATTCCAGTATTCTGGTTAAACATATAAGGGAAATAAGCATTCAGAACTTGTCAGCGTTCCATTGTGTCACGCACTGCATGTTTCTTCCAACTATCATGTTCAAGGTCCGTTTTGTCTAGAGGGAAGAATTTGTGTAGGGGTTAGTTTTGTTCAACGATAACCTTAAACAGAATGTCATGTGCCTTAAAAAAAATTTTAAAAACTTAGTTTTATTTTAGCTTTTAAACTCTCTGCAACCCACCTTCCATCCAACATTGTCATGTGTTTTCCGTGTGGACCCGGTGTAACGTGGTGAAACTGCCCCCCTTCCCAGTTTAACTCCCGGAGTCAGTCTCGCACTGTCCCAGATTAACTCCCGGAGTTAATCTGGGTTTGCGCCAAATCAGCCCCCCAACAGGATTAGAACAGCCCCCCAGCGAGTTAATTTGGCATTGACCCAAAACAGCCCCTCCCCTTGAGGAGTTAAACTGGACCTGGCCCAGAACAGCCCCCTAAGACACCTGGGAATTAATCTGGCACCAGACTGGAACAGCCACCCACCAGAGAGTTGAACTAAACTGGCCCAGAACCCCGTCCCTCCCCTTTCCTGAGGAGTTAATCTGGCACCAGCCCAGAACAGCCCCTCTGGAGAGTTAAACTACACCTGTCCAAAACGGGCCCCCTCCGGGGATTTTAATCTGCTACCCGTCTTAAACACCCCCCCTCCCCCCCCCCCAACCCCCCCCCCCGGGGGGGTTTTTAAATCTGCACGGGGCCCAAAAACAGCCCCCAAAAGAGTTAAACTGGACCTGGCCTCGCAGCCCCATAAATGGAACCCCCCCCCCCCCCCCCCCCCACCCCCGCCCTGGAGATTTAAAAGTAGACAAGGCCCCAACAGCCCCCCCCCCCCTCCTGGGATTTAAAACTGCGCGGGCCCAAAACAGCCCCCTTTAAGTTTTAAAAAAAAAACCCGGGCCCCTAAACAAGCCCCCCCCCCCCCCCCCCCTGTCTCCTGGGGAGTTAACCCGGGGCTCCACCTGGTACGGGCCCCTCCCGGAGATTTAAAATTTCCCCAGCAATAAAACAGCCCCCCCCCCCCCACCCCCCCCCCCGCCACCCCCCCCCCCGGGGGATTTACTCAGCACCCCCCCCAACACCCCCCTGGGGGTTAAACACCTGTCCTAGAAAAACCACCCTCCCCCCCCCGGGATTTTAATTTTCATTTGGCCCCAAAAAACCGACCCCCCTAGAGAGTTAAACGGAACCTGGCCAAAGCAGCCCCCCCCCCCCCCCCCCCCCCCCCCCCTCCCTGGGGTTAATTCGGGCTCCACCTGGAAACAGGCCTCCCTTGGGGGAAAGGGGGCCCTGGCAAAAAACCCAACCCCAACCCCCCCCCCCCCCCCCCTCTCCTGGGGAAAATCTGGCTCCAGCCGGGTCGGGCCCCCCTTGGGGGTAAACGGGCCCGGTAAAAACAACCCCCACCCCCCCCTTACTGGGGGTTAATCGGGGAAACCAGCCCAGGGATTTTAATTTCTGGCACCACCCCAAAGGGATTAATCTGGCACCAGCCCAAAAACCAACCCCTCTGTAGATTTAAACTGCACCTCCCCCAGAAAAACCCCCCCCCAGGAAAAAAAAACTGCACCGTAATGAAAACGCCCCCCCGGGAAGATTAAAAAACAGAAAAGGGCCCCAGAACACCCCCCTCCCCTTCGGGGGAGAAAAATCTACACCGCCCAAATCTCCCCTCCAAAGAGTTAAACGGGATCGGGGCTTAGAGCATCCCCCCCCCCTTTCCCTGCATTTTAATGCTTCCAGCCGGGAAAACGGGCCCCCCGGAATTTATACGGGCCATGGAAACAAAACAGCCCCCCCCCCCCCCCTCTCCGGGGGGTTTAATTTGGAACCAGCCCAGAAAAAGACCCTCGGGAATTTTAAACTGCAAAAGCCCCAAACACCCCCCTTTCCGGGGGATTTAATCGGGGGCACCGTCATGGAAAAAACCCCCCCAAAAGATTTTAAAACTAGAAAAGGGCCCCAGAAAAAGCCCTAAATCTTGGGGTTTAATCTGGCACTAGACCAGAACAGCCCTACTGCCACCCCCCGGGGTGAAGTTTTTTAAACGCCCCGGACTCCCGCGGGAGGTCGGGGGTTCCCGAACCCATCAAAATCTTTGTGTTTTTTTTTCTCCCCCGCCCCGCCCCTCCCCAAATTTTTAGTTTGCTGCGGACTCATTGGGAAGACGGGAAACCACACAGTCGAGTTTCATTCCATTTAAAAGGATGTTTTTTCTGAAAGTTTTGCTAAAAATTTTCAAAAACCAACATTTGCATGCCTTATCCTGGGGGCCTGTTGACCCCCGGGTATATATTATAAAAGGAAAGGGAGAGTAAAAGCCCTGTCAGGTATCTCGGGACCGAAAGGGAAAAAATCCGTAGCATCATCTTAATCACCTCATTCTCATCGTTTCAAATTTTTAAAAATTCTCAAATTTCTTTTGGCCCTTCAAAGCCCTTCCCCATGGTGACCTCAATTTCGAGTCCTCTCCACGTCTGTGGCCCTTTGGGTTTGGGTTTCCCTCGAGGGCACCATACGCGAGGGCCATGGGGCCCGCGTTGGGCCCGACCCGGGGGGCGCCCCCCCTGAGGGTAGCTCACTCACGCCCGGGTCCCCGAACTAAGCAAAGTTTTTGTCGTCAGTAGGGGGGTTAGTAGGGGGGCGTCCTGCTATGTTAGATCAAACGGGGCCAAATGAACACCCCGAATTTACTCGGCAGCGTGCAGTGTCCCCCTCCGGGGGGTTTTCCCCTTTACAACTTGACATTGACTGCTACCTGTGGGTTTCCCGGTTTCCGGGGCGGGGGCGGGGCCCACCGGGGGGGTGGCTGTGGCCCGGTGTCGGGAAGGGCGGGGTGGGTTTCACTGCCTCTGAGGGGGGGCGCAAGAGTAAGGGCAGCAAAAAAAAAAAAAAAAAAAAAAAGAACACCCTAATGGGGTTTAAAATGAACCTAACTAGAACATCCCACGCCCATCCTGGAGAGTAAACTGGCACCAGCCCCCCGAACAAACCCCCCCCACGGGGGATTTATCTGCACCAGCCCAGAACAGCCTCCGGAGAGTAAAACGGGGGCCGGCCCCGAACAAACCTCCTCCCGGGGGGTTTAATATTGCAACAGCCTAGAATATTTCCCCTGGGAAAATTAAACTATCTGGCCAAACAGCCCCCCACCCCCCCCCCCCCCTCCCTTGGCCCCCACCCAAAACAGCCCCCCCCCCCCCCCCTCCCCCCCGGGGAGTTTAAAATGGACCCACCAAAACAGCCCCCTAAGAGTTTTAAACCCGGGCCTGGCCAAAAAAAGGGCCCCCCCCCTGGGGGGTTTTAAACGGGACTAGCCCAGAACACCCCCCAAGAGTTTAAAACTGGTTCCCGGGCCCCAAAAAGCCCACACCCCCACCCCACCCCCTCCCGGGGGAGTGAAATTTTGTACTAGAGAATAAACGGGCCTACCCCCAAAAAAGCCCCCCCCCCCCACCTAATTTAAACTGGCACCAGCCCCGAACACCCCCTGGGGAAATTTTAAAATTTACCCCGCCCCAAAACAACCCCCCACCTGGGGGGTTTTAAACTGGCACCAGCCCAAACAGTCCCCTGGTTGGGTTTGCGAAATCGGTTTAAAACCCAAAAGACCCCCTGGGCCCGGGAAATACTCCAGGGGGTACTTTTGGGCCCGCTCGCCAAAATGATTCCCGGACTACTTCTGGGGCAGTAAACCCCCCCTTGGGCCCCGGGAATACTTTCCCCCTATTGATAACTTTTCCAAAAAAATGTTTTTTTATGTAACTAAACTTATAACGATGATTCCCTTTTGACCCGGGGGGTATTTTTTGGTACCATTTCCCCAAAATGACCCCCCTTTCCCCAAACCCCCCCAGCCAACCCCCCCCCACCCACCCACCCCCCCCTTTCCCCCCACCCCCGCCTCCCACGCACCAAATGACTCCCGGGGGTACATCGGGCCCCGCCCCCAAAAGGTTTCTCCCAAATAACTTTGGGGGGTCTCCAGATGTACTCCCCCTAAAATTGATTTTTCAGAGAATTTTTTCCCTTTTTGAATTCAGATAGGGAAAGTCCCAATTTTTTAGTTTTATGTCCATTATGATTTCTAACCAGTAAGTAAAAAAACCTGAACACATTAATGGAATGAATATGCAAGGGGGGGTGGGGTTTCTTATGTGACCCCCCCAGACGTTCTCACCCTAAAGTTTTAAAACAGTCTATAAGACAATTTGATTTAATACAATTTCCCCCGTTGAGGGGTTGACCATAAAAAAAACAACCCAAACCCCGAACCATAAAAAGGAATATGCAAGGGGGGGAGGGAAACCCCGGGGCGGGGCCAAAGTTAAATCCCCCTAAATTTTATTCAGACTCTTTTTTAATGTATAAACCCAAAAAAAATGTTATGTATAAAGTTTTTGGCCCTAAAAAAACAAACCCCGAACACACCAACAAAGGAGAAACTCAAGGGGTACTTCGGGAAACCACCCGGGAAAAACTCTCCCCAAAGTAATTCAAACAAAACTTTCATTTGATTGAAAATAAATGTCAAATTTTGAGTTTAGACCAATAAATAACAACCCTGAAAACATTTAAAAAGGGAATATGCAAGGGGGGTACTTTTGGGAAACCGGGCCCCGACCTAAAGTTAAAATTTAGACTGGGTTTTTAATGTTTTTTTAGTTTTTAAAATGTTCTGTTTAAAACTTAAAAACCCGTAAATAACAAACCCGAAACCCAATTTAAAAAAAATATGCAAGGGATACTTCTGGGGGTCCGGGCCCCAAAATTTCTCCCCCCTAAATTTTATTCAAATATATTTTAATGTTGATTTTAGGTAAATGTCCATGTGTGACCCATGAAACCCTTTAAAAAACCAAACCCCAACTCATTGATAAAGGGGGAAAGTAAGGGGGGTACATTTGGGGCCGGCCCAGAACAATCCCCCCAAATTGATTCCGACTATATTTCAATTTGATTCAGGGAGAATGCCATGCATGAGTTTTAACCAGTAAATAACAACCCTGAACACATTGATAAAGAAAAAAGATGCAAGGGGGTACTTCTGGGACCGGCCCAGTAGTACTCCCCCTAAAGTTGATTCAGACTCGTTTCAATCTTGATTCAGATAGAATGTCCATGTGTGAGTTTATGACCAGTAAATAACAACCCTGAACACATTAATAAAGGAGATATGCAAGATGGTACTTCTGGGACCGGCCCAGAAGTACTCCCCTCAAGTTGATTCAAAAATATATTTGTCACGGACAGACAGCCCTCCCATCCTTCTTTTAATGTAGTTTGTCAGTTTATTACCATTTTTTTTTTTTTATGTGTGTGTAAAAGAGGGATGGGCAGCTGTGTGCTGTCAACTTTCAGGGAGAAAAGTCTACCCGTCCGTGCGGTTTGCGTGCATCCTTTTGCACCGCATGAACATTGCTTTTTGTGAGATACCAGTATAGTTTGTGAAAACCCGTGGAGAGCTCACTGAGTCATTGGAAGTTATTCCCCTTGATCGGCAGCTGGCGTTTGGGGAAAATTCTATTATTTTACTCGGATTGGAGCCACGAGTGAGAGACCACGTTTTTCTTTGGCGAGGCATTTCAACCGTGACGAAGGCCACTTGTCTGCCTGACGGTGGTAGTCTCAGGGTGAGAGGAGAGGAATCCCTATTCCTGCCCACCAAGTCTTCAATTTGACCCTCTTCGCTGGGGGTGACCAGCTGTCGGCCATCCCATGGTGAAGGGCTGCTGGTGCTGTTGGCTCTGAGGTCCCGGACTGTCTGTTCGCTGAGGATCAGCCTGCCGGGCCCACTTTTCCCCTCCTTTCCACCCGCCGTTCTGGTGAGTTATTTCGTGCTTCTTGGTTCTCATGTCGCATTCCACAGTGGTATCGGTTGTAAATTATAAAATTAATATTTTTATTCAAAATCTGTCATTTTGGTACTGTGCTGGGGCAGTACTACAAGTGTGGAGAAATTATTGTGGTTTCAGGCGCGCTGCGAGCATTAGCCTGATTTATAAATATGGAAGAGCAAGTTTAAAATTTTATTCTAAATGCGCTACGCTGAAGCGATGACATTTTTCTTGTCAGCGATTTGGTCGACACAGAGCGTGCCGCGCGCTTATTTTCCATTTTTGGTGAATCATTCTTTATTTTTGTGTACTCGTCGAGAGAGGAGTATGTAGGGGGTT
>CM031604.1:12303515-12352731 GCA_018398815.1 Conus ventricosus | reverse complement strand
AAAAAAAATTTGTAGACCTTTTTGAAGAAGATGATAAGAAAGGAAAGTCTTAGTTTAAGAAGTCTTTTAATTAGTGAAGTAAATTACAAGTTAGTAAAATTAAGTTCTAGTTTTAAGTTCTGATTTTTTAAGTAAGTACTAGTTGGTTCTTAAGTTAAGTACAGTTAGTACTAGTAGGTTTTAAAGTTAAGTAAGCAATCGTAAGTTAATTTTTTAAAAGTTCTCCAATCCCTACAGCATATGAAAACTCAGGATTGACATAAGTTCTCTTGTTATTGTTGGAGACTAGTGATTTTTGTTAACAGCAGTTGTGTTTACTTGATGAAGAGTAGAGCGCAGATCAACATTTGTGTGATGAAATACTTTGTTTTCAAAGAGAGCTGCTTGTAGTTGTCGTGAGTTATATTTTTTTTTACAACTTCTTTACTTAGCCCTTAGCCTTCTTCATTACAGAAGTCTGGCTAGCAACGTGTACATCTTCGACCGAAACCAACAAAATTCTTTTAAAAAACTGTCCCATTAAGTTCATCCTTCATCTTTCCAATTACTTTCTTGTTCACAGTTGAATGTAAAGGACTGTCTTTGGGATAGTCGCATGTGTCGTCCACCCATCAGTTCCTTTAGCTACCTCAGTTTCTAAACCTATGGGAAGTCTTCAGTTGGAACTTTCCAGAATTAAAACTATCAGTGCTGTGTAAAGACTCTTGCTTCGGGGTACAAGGTTTTAAAGTAGTCTACAGAAATTCTAACATCAATAACTTTGACAACTGTAATACGGTAAGCGATAAACCCCGGTTTGGGTCCAACTTAACATCCTTTTTCTTCATCATAATGCCAACCAGGCTGTTGTTAAATCTTCAAAAGTCTTGATAGTTAGTTTAGAGGCCAACTTAATTGCTTGGTTTCTTTTGAACTAATTTCACATCTTTACGTTTGTGTGGATTTTCCATATTTGGGCCAAAACAGCTGTGTTCATCAGTTTAAAGAAGTCTTTTCTGAAGCATCAGTGGTTTGGGTTCTAAGATCAGTATCTTCTTGATGTATGGCCTTATAAAAGGCTCTTGATCCAAGTAATTATTCTGCAACAGCTGTCAGCTTAATCCATGCTTTAATTAAAACTTTAGGAGTCTATAATGCACACTATTTAGTTTTATGTCTAAGATTAGGCAAAAATTTTAGGCGGTTCGATAGGACTCATCTTTATTTTTCTGCGGCTAGGGGGTAATCGTTGTGGAGATCGTGTAATTCTTTAGAATATTCAAAGGGCTACTTCTAAGATTAGTCCTATTGGATTATCAGGTGGAAGCTCTGACAGCATTTCCTAACACAAAAATTGACATCATAAGGACCTTTTATCATTGTAAAAGTTTCTCAGGGGGAAGGGGCTGGCTCATGGCCCACCCAACGGGTTGTTGGCGTCTAAGTAGATTTGATAGTTGGCGGTTTTTGTGGGATCATAATCGTTAAATACTTGTTGTTGGCTTTGCAGTAAGCATGTGAGGCCTGCTAAAAACCTCCCCTTAGGCCGTCTTCAATCTCTGGAGGTTTGGTAGATCAGATATTAAGTCATCTGGATGTTTGTAACTTTAAGAATGCGTCCCAAGAAAGGCCTGGGGCAGAGATGTAATGTGATGAGTCTAGGCCGTTTGTGTTTCATGCATGTAGATCTGTAATTCTGAAAGACGTCTGCCAATAAACACACGTCGGCCATTAGATAGATCATGATAGTGCCCATGTTTGACAGGTAAGTCTGCCCAGGCTTTCTTTGCGTATTCATATTCAGAGTCAGTTATGTCTTTGCCTCTAAGACTAGAAAAGAAAGCGCCTTTAAAGGGGAAACGATCTTTCTCAAACCTTTCCACGAGTTCATGTATTCATAGGGGTAAACACCTTTACGCACTAAAGATGGGTCAAAGTATTGTTTAGTGATTGGAAAGGGCTTGTAGAGATCCCCCTAACTTATCCAAACTTCCCATCAGATGTTGGCAGAGTCATAAAAGGATAAACAGTCAAGATAATAGTCGGTTTTACTTTTCTGAAGATGTGCAATGCAGTAACCCTCTTATATTCAGAATCCTGCTTGCATGATAAAATGAGAATCGTAGCCCGTAAATTATGAAAGAAGATAGGCAGTTTCCATTTTTTAGGGGCAACCTTAAGCTGAAGATTACAACTGTTGTGTGGCCCCCTGAACTTTCCAGTAATGTGATCGTGGTTCTCACTGTGTCGCCTAATAATTCCCCTGTTACATATCCAACAGTGTGTAATAAGTCATAGCGTTCTTGGTCTTTCAGGGTCATAACAATGTCTGAAAGATTTAGTTGGTTGGAGTAGTAATTTCAAAGTTTTTTCATTGCTCTAAAAAATCTACTAGCTGCATGGGGCCTCTGTAAACTCTGGGGGTGGTGTGTGCCCCATCTGACCTAACAATAATAAATGCATAAGAACAGATCTGATGGTGGGTTAATAAGGATGTTTTTTGTTCTTGCTGTTGTGGACCGCAGTACTGTGGCAAGATTGATTCAAAGTCAGCATAAACCACGTATGGGCTCATTTGCATTTTGTGTAAATTTTTAAAACAACTTTAGACCCTGGTTTAGGTGTGAGGGTTCGTTTCACAGTCTACAAAACTTTTACAATGTTTCTTATGACTGGCACTGCTTCTATAGTTGGGATTCTGACCAAACACCTTCTACAAAGCCCATGTTTAGCATGATCCTTTGATGTAAAAGCCATAAGTCTGCTTATTGTTCTGATTATACATAATGACTCTTTGTACTATCTGCAAACAGGATCAAGTCTACATGTTTGTTAACTGATTCACCTAAAGTAGGAGCTTTAGGAGAAATCCTTAGAGGCACTAGATTATCTTCTACAGACCATTTGTATACGTTTACAGTGATCGGTTTGTTTTGCTCTTCAAACTGAAATATATTTCTATACTTACTGAAAAAGGTTATGTTATCAAAGTTCAGCTCTTGCTTATATTGTTTATAATTGGAGACTCTGTTTGCATGATTTTTAAACAGGATGTAAATGCGCTAAAACACACCACATAAAGCACAAGTTGTCAGAATTATGTATGTTTAAGACTGCTCGTTTTAACTCTAACCTTTTGGGAGAGGAAGGTAAGAATTGCCAACTATAGGATAGAACTTTGTTTGCTTTAATCTGATTTTAAGGACTGTTCCTTCAGACCAGCCAGAACCCCTTAACTTGGCTTCCTCACTTGCATGGTTAAACTGTGTAAGCATGTAATCGCCCAGTCAGAATTAAAGTCGCAATATATAATAACTTCTTTCTGTTTAGTTGAAACCCAGACTTCTACGTTACTGCCATCAGGTGTTACATAATCAATCAGAATGGTTAACAACATTTTCACTGGCGGCTCTATCTGAAAAAAACTCGGGTTTTGAAAAGCATGTGTCCCTTTTGAAGTCTGTGGGGTTAATAATATTAGTCTACCACTAACATATCGCTAATTGTTTGCACTATCAAAATTTTTTCCTCGTAATAGTTTTCCAACCTGGATTCCCCGCGGGCGCATTTTAAAGCCACAAATTTAGAAATAAAAAAAAATATATGTAAAAAAGTAAGTAACGCGTTTATTCTTCGCCCAACGTTGCAACATTTAAGACACTTAACCCAAAAAACACCGTAATTTTTATTTTTTTTCTGAATCACTACAGCAATGTTTCACTTTGATTGCTTCGTTAAATGTTTCACAGATCTTTTTTTAATTGTTTAATCATTTCTCAAACCAAATTACAAAAACAATGTTAATTTTCATTGTTTTGTAAATGGGTTCATTAAAATTCTTTAAATAAATTCACTGAGTTGGAGCATTTTTAAATCAAAAAAATAAAAAAATAAGGGAAATTCAGCTGACTCAAGCTTTTTAATCAAAACCGATCTTTTTTTAAAGCGAATAGTACCCTTCAGAGTCAGTAGAAAAGCAAAAACTTTCGGGAGCCATAAAACAAATGGAAAAACAATTTTAAACCGGGGGGGCCAAGAATTGGTTTTTTACTAGGGCCGTTTTACGCTTTCTGCAATTTATCGCCAAAAAGATCGAAATTTAATTTCTTAAACCCCCCTTAACTGACTTTATCGGTCCCTCCCCCAATCCAATTGAAAAGTAATTAATAGCTCTGTAGTAGTTCGGCCTTCATTTTTTAAAACCAGTTAAAAACAAAAATTTAAAAAAATTTTTTTTCTGAAACCCCTTAATTTTTATGCCAGGGGAGAGAAGGTAAATATTTCGTTCACGACCCCAAAATTTTATTTGCATGTAACCCCCACTTTTTTAATGTACCGATTACTCGATTTTTGGAGGTTTTGATTTTAATTTGGTTTGAAAAAAGGGTTTTAAATTTTTGGGCCAAAAATTGCAGGAAGGACGTGTTTTAAATTTGTAAAAAGGGGGGTTTTTGGTGCAAAAAAAGGGGGTGGCTTAAACAAAAATTTACCTTCCCTCTCTCACACACACACACACACACACACCCCAACACAAAAAACACACACACACAAACACACAGAGTTTTTTCCCCCCTACGTTTTACAACACAACATAATTGTCCCCACCAACTCTCTTACACACACACATGTGCGTGCACACCACCAACACACCCCACAACCACACACACACAACACATCCTCACCACACAACACACAACACACACAGGTGCATCGCTACGCCGTAAAGCATGCATTCTATCCACTTTCTCTAACACTTTCAACACACACACAACACACACCACACACACACACACACACACACACAACAACACACCCCACAACACCAACCCATGTACACAACAGCACCAGCACACACACACACCACACACACACAAAACCACACAACACCATTTTCAGATCGAACATCAAGAGGGGGAAGTGGCTGCCACCCAACTTTGAAGGAAAGCAAGAAACATTACCAACCAAACAACATTGGAACAATCCCAAGGGCCAACACTGAAAGACTCAAGGATGGGGGCAGACGATACGGGCTTTCAAAGACAGACACAAAAAACATGTCAGCAAGATAAGATTTTGAATCTCTCAGGGACCCCAGGTATAATGTGAGTTTGCGCTGGTGTGGAAATGGGGGGTGTGCAATGGAAAATTGGAGGTCCAAGAGTGGTGTGTTGCGCTGGGTGTGTGTGTGTGTGGTGTGGGTGGTTTGTGTGCGGGGTTTTTTGGTTTGTTTTTGTTCTTGTTGTTTTTGTTTTGTTTTTGTTACATGTCTCTTTGACTCACATAACACATCACGCATGGGACATATCCCGGGCAACAACAAATTTAAAGTACAAATACATGGCAATGCATTTGCGGGGAAATGTCACACAAACCCACAATACACACACGCAAATCAGCACAGACACACACAACAAAAACATTTGGGCAACCAGCCCGCCATGGCGAAGTGGTTGCATCGCAGATCCTGGGTGGGGGGTCGTGGGTTCGAATCACTCGAGTCAATTTGGGGGTTTTCTCCCCACCGGGTCCTTCCAGTTGAGTTGCGCAGACTCAGTTGGGGAAGACTGGACCACACAGTCAGTTTCATCCCCTTAAAGGGTGCGTTTCGAGGGGTTGTCAAAATTTCCTGCCAACATGCAGGGGCCCCGTATCTCTCGGGGCCGGTTGCGCTGGGGGGTATCTATGAAAGGAAACTAAGTACACCCCGTCATATAGTCTTGACGAAAAGGAAATCCGTAGCATCATCTTTTCACCCCTTCCATCGACACATTAAAAAAAAAATGTCTCAATTTTTGGCCCTTCATACCCTGCCCCATGGTGCCCCCAATTTTGATGTCCCCCCCCGTCTGTGGGCTTGGTTTGGGTTGTCGGGGGGCACCGGTATCGGCGGTCCAGCGGGCTGTATTTTGGGCGGACGTGGGGGCCCCCCGGGGGGAGGTCACCACGCCGGGGTCCCCGGGCCCCAAGCAATATTGTTGCAGAAGGGGGTTTGAGGTGGGGGTCCGCGACGTTATCAAAAGGTCCCCTGAAAAACCCCCCCAAAATGACTCGGAGCATGCATGTCTCCTCCCGGGGGGGTTTTCCTTTGGGGTGACTTTTCATTGACTACTCCCTGTGGATTGCCGGTGCTGGGGGTGCGGGGGGGCGACCGGGGTGTGGGTGGGACAGGGGCGGAAAACATGTGGGGCATGCCCCTGAAGTCGCCAGAGGTTGGGACGCAAAAAAACCAAAAAAAAAAAACCCACACTTTGGGCGACACACACACACACACACACACACACACAAACACACAGATACCACCACATAGACGTGCATCAAGACAATGGCACATTCATAGGGGGTTCCCCCAACACACAGCAACACATTTACCACATAAAGGCACTCGCCACAAAAACCACCCTACTTAAGAAAAAATGGCACAGCCAGCGTTAAGTGGTACCAAGGCTGACAACGCATTGGCCTTGCAAAAGGGCAGAATCTGCAAGTCTAGCCGGAGACCCCCTTTTTTAAATTCTCTCATCCGAGGTGATTAACTCATTCGCTTTAAATCAGCGCGGTGTGGTTCAAAACTTAACGGATGTGGTGTAGCGTACATGGACTAAGTCTGCAAGCAGGGGACACCACCTGAATGAAACAAACTACTCTATAGCACACTTTTGTTCATTGTATCATGTTGTATCTATCCATGTTTTACTTACAGTGCTTACAACAGCATCTTGCCCAGGCAGTATCTTTCCATGCATGTTCCCACCACCAACCCCTCCTTCCCTCTTTCTTTCCGTTGACATTATTGTCATTACTTTACATTCTTGTCTGGCCCATTTTTTTTCATGTTCTTTTTCATTGTATACTTACTCAGGACTAAGACTGGGATGTTTTTTGAAAAAAGGTACTGATAATTATCTTTTATCATCATAAATTACAGAACTTTTATCTTTTAGTATTCCAATGAACTGTTTGATAAATAACTCAAAAATTTTTCTGGAATGCAAATTCTTGCCACTCCAAGTTTTTGATTTTGCAGCTGAAATCATTGCATTGGTTGTGCAGGTTTTTCCACAATGGCCATTGTGGTGGAGTGGTTAGTGTTTAAAGTTTGCGAGCATTTTAGTCATGAGTTTGAGCTTGGTCAGAGCCTAATCTGCTTTTTCAGCCCCCAGCCTGTTTTGCACTTGAGTGGTGAAGAGAGCTGTGGGCTCAGAATGGGACTGGAACCACACAGTAAAGTTTAAATCCACTTAATGGATGCCTCTGATCAACACTGCAGGTGTCGGGTTTCACTCAGGCCTGGTATTGTCATGAAAGGAAGAGGTCCAGTTACTGCCCTTTCATACAATCTCAGACCAAAATGGAACTTCACAGGGTCTCATCAATGATCATCTGAAAGAGA
Organism: Conus ventricosus; assembly: GCA_018398815.1. Taxonomy (NCBI): domain Eukaryota; kingdom Metazoa; phylum Mollusca; class Gastropoda; order Neogastropoda; family Conidae; genus Conus; species Conus ventricosus. The sequence continues at coordinate 12,345,362 of CM031604.1, read as the reverse complement.
AATGCAGCATCTTCAAAATCTGTAACAATTCCTGGCCTGTCTCCTACCGCCCTCAGTTTCCTTGTTCTCACCATTCTAATGCCTTTGGTGAGTTTGGTCAAAGTTCTTTCAAATGTGCAATAAACCTCTGAGGATAAAATTTCAGTGACATTGCCTGCCCCCCTTTCACTCTGACAAGACATTCACGTATAAAAACACATCCATGAACCAGACTGGTTAGTGCATTGTTTATTATCATACAAAACTCTTTACAAACAAAACAGTGTTTTAAAACAAATTTAAAGAATGAAACCCCAAAGGGTTTAATTATCACATAAATGCATGTTTCAGGCTGATCAAATTATGGATTTGGATTTTCACATATATCAAAATATCAAAAGGCAGTTATTGTAGTAGCAAAGTGTCAATTTAACACATCATTGCAACAATAGGTAAACATATACAGTCATCAATAATCGCATGTAATGGTGGGAATGGATGGAGTGTTTTTTTTCCATGTGTCTGTTTCACATCAGTATTGCCATATATTGAAAAAAAAAAAAAACAAAAAGATCTCACTTTGCTTCAAACTTGTCTTTCTATCCTTCCCTTCTTGTTGCCTATGCAAACAAAGATGAAGCAAAAAACTGATGCAATAATACAGTATGTAAAATTAGTGCTCTAACACATGTGCATCATACTCTGAACATCCCGTGCCTATCCCCTCCCTCCCCTTTCTTTCCCCCCCCCCCCCCCCCACACACACACATTATCCCTCTTCCCGTCTCCCCTTTCTCTCCCCCCCCCCCCCCCCCCCCAACTCCAAGAGAATTAAACACTGATCATCTCACACAAGTAAACAAAAACCCCAAACGTAAGTATAATAAGATAAACCAACACAAAAACGCAAAGAAAAAACTCAGTCACATTAGTTTTTCTGCCTGAATCCACAGTGACAAACTGCAGGGACATGAAGGTTTGCATCAGATCGCCCGCAGAAAGTCTCTGGATTTCTGTCTCTCTACCTTCTACTTACCTTTAATTTTTTTTGTTTTGGCGATGTCATGGATAAAAAAAGTCTAAAGTTACCTGAGACTATGGGTTTTTGTTGCACTTGTTAATCCTGAAATGTTTGATGTTCCTAAACTGATTTTTTTTTAAATTGTTGTTAACCCGATTTAGCAACTCTGAAGGACACTGTGTTATCTGCTAGGATTTTTATAAAACTGAAACATCTCATTCAGACATATTAAAAAAAAATCAAAGACAAAGGGCTCTTATGTGAGGAATGTACTCCAGAAGCATACTTTTCCCGATCAGATGTGTGTGTGCAGATGGGTTGTCTGAAGAGACTTATAGTCTGAGAAGATCAACAAAACACACAAAAAAGATTGAAAAAAAACAGCCCTAAAAAACAAACCCCTAAAGGGGTTTTTTGTTTAAACAGAAGATCGCAAGATTTGAGGGGATCAATAACAGCCACTTTATGAATGGAATCAGATTTTTGGTTCTGAAAACAAACAAAAAATGTGAATCCCAGTGTTATGGCCATGATGTGAAACATATACTTAATAGGGAATGTAAAGGGTGCAGTATCCTCAAATGAAATGGGAACAATGCTGTAAGTGGTCAGCAACAAGCAGTGATGGCTCTCCAGTTCTGTGCAAGTATGTATGTAAGCTGTACAAAAATAGTTCATACACAGATTTTGCCAAAAGTCTGGGGAAAGAGTTTGTCCATCAGAGTAAGAGATGAATCTATAGATCCAGAAAAGCTGCAGCTGAGAGAAAGGTTCATATACCACAATGGCAAAGGGCGCAGGGAAAGAGGCGGGAGGTTGGGGGAAGGGAGGGGAGGGGGGGGGTAGATACTAGGGCAAGAGTTCATCATCAGGGGCTGGATTCTAGGGGGAGGTTCAACCACCAGTGGCCAACACCCAGAGAAGCTTTATATATCCTGACGCCAGAGCATACAATATTAGGGGGAACCCCTTCATACACAAGGGCCAATGACCTAGGGAAGGTTTGTACATCACGGCGCCATGGCGGTGCTCGCAGGCAGCCAGGCGGGATCAAACAGCTGCCCAGGGTCTTCAGGTACCCTTGGATACCTCAAAGGGGGTCTGAAACATGGAAAGCACATCAACATTACTATGTCACGACACATTCATTCGGTGGGTTGAGTTATGCTGTTTCGGGATACAAGTTGTTGATGGGCAACATCATCGGTGGTGACAAAACTCAAATCAATTGGCAGAAGTGTAGATTTGAATCAAATAAGGGGGAACATTCATGGGTGCAAATGCCACTCATGATTACAACGATAAATCACTTAACTGCAGCTTTATATTTGGGGCTGTGTGTCCACATGCAAAATAACTGTAAAAATGATGAAAAAAAACAAATCTGAATAATGCAGGACAATCAATTATCCTCACAAGATGAATAAGAGCACAACGCATACTATAATTTTAGTATATAATAAGCTCATGATTCTTGCTGCACAAAACACACACAGAGTATATATAACTAACATGATCCTGGCAGCGTGACACAAAATCCCTGCAGAACAAGACAGATATCATCCTTGCAGGATCAAACTAACACAATTGTTGTTGGAAGAAACATGATCTTAGCAGCATAAAAAAAGCATGAGACAAAATGAAACAAGCACTATCCTTGCAATGTAAAAAATGATGATCCCTGCATCATAGGACAAAATATGATACCTACATTGCAAGACAAAACGAGATTCCTGTATGACAAGACAAAACATGATCCTGCATCACACAAGATCACAGACAAAATATGAACCCTGCATCACGAGACAAAATGTGACCCCTGCATCACAAGACAAAATATGACCCCTGCATCATAAGACAAAATGTGACCCCTGCATCACAAGACAAAATGTGACCCCTGCATCACAAGACAAAATGTGACCCCTGCATCACAAGACAAAATGTGACCCCTGCATCACAAGACAAAATGTGACCCCTGCATCACAAGCGTAATATCTGCATTACAAGACACATCATCCTTGCACCACAAGACAAAACATGATCTCTGCATCACACGACAAAACGGGATCCTTCCATTACAGACAAAATCATGATCCATGCATCACAAGAAAAATGTGATCCTAGTGTCAAAACATGATCATGATCTTTTCACAAGATCCCTGAACCACATGATGCAGACAGATGCAGCAGCCCTCAAGGACAGCCATGCGTGCTCCATCCTCCCTCACCTCAGTGGATGCAGTGGCTCCCTGTTCAGGCAGGCATCCCATCAACGAGGCAATGTCGTCCATGCACTGACGCAGCAAGTTCTGCACACAACACAACACTCCTCATGGGAAAATGCAGTCACTGCAAAGTTAGTGATTTTTGTTGTAAAGAAAAATATAATTCCAGTAAATACGAAAAGTGGATAAAAAAAAGAAAAGATTAGATCAAAACAAACATGAGATAGAATTCATCACATTAAGTAATGAGAGTCTAAAGCTAGTTCTGTTCAAGAATGGAAGTGACAATGCTAATGGGAAAAATGTCTGTGGGGTCTTTCTCCTTCACCAATATAGGAATTTGAATATCCTCTTGTCTTCTCACTTTCCCCTTTTACTATGTGAACACACACACACACACACACACACACACACACCACACACACACACACACACACACACAACACAGGCACATATACACATACAAGTGTCTCTTTGTCTTTTTCTTTCTCTCCCATACACACAAACATACAAACACATACACACACCCAGATGCACGTTCCTGTGTGCGCACATGTACGCACACATATACATGCGCACATACACAACACACACACACACACACACACACAACACATGTGCAAACACATACACATGTACACAAACACATACACATACACACACATACAAGCGTGCGCGCGCGCACACACACACAAACACACACACACACACACACACACACACACACACACACACACACACACACACCACCTGCATAATACATCTTGTCATTGTTTTCCATCATCACTGCTGTCGTTATCATGATCATCGTCATCATCACTGTCACAATTATCATCACCCCACCTCCAACTTTTCATCTCAAGCCATCGATGTATCATCACCCTTATCACCACCACAACCATTATCATCATGGTCATCATCCACATCCCATGATCAGCTCTTTGTTTCACTGCATCTTATCACCATCACCACCATAACCATCCTCACAATTATCATCATCCCACCACCAGATGTTCTTAAGACGTTCTTCGGGCTACAATTTTGTATCATCACCATCACAACCATCATCATGATCATCATCACCATCATCGTCAACCCACCTCCAGCTGTTCGTCTCGCTGCATCTTTGGGGAGAGGGCTTTGATGCGCTGGGCTTTCTTCGGTTTGGTGGAGGTGGGGGAGGGCCGGCCTGTCCCTCCTTCTTCACCTTCTCCACCAGGGAAATCTCCCCCCTCTGAGCCAGCACCGACAACCTGAGGAAGAGAGGGGAACATCATGATCTGAGGATCTGAAAGCTGTGCGTGCGCGTTGCTTTTTCACAGCAGTACTTCTGTTTCTGTCAGTATGATGCCTCCCAATCCATGCCCCCCCCACCCCCCCAACCCCCCCCCCCCAAGGCCCCGAGGGGGTGACTGAGTTATAATCCTCACTGAAACTGAGAGGAGGTGTACACTATATGATCAATATGAAGACGAAAATACACAGCAGACAACATCATCTGAGTAAAGGTGCACACTGTACTAACAGTCTGAAGAAGATGGGTACATACTGAACTTCTCATTTCAGTATAAGGCAGAGTTCAATGGCAATCTGAGAAAGATGGGTACATTTGCAGTGATCATCTGGGTATGCCTGCACTAACAATCTGAGGAATATGGGTACAGAATAAACTGATAATCATGAGTGTGATACACACTACCCTGACAATCATGCAACATGACACGTGATAGGACTTAGGAATACACTGCACTGCACTAACACTTGAGTGGACTTGGTACAAATCGCACTGAACTGATGGTACAGGTACACACTGCACTGTCACTAGATGGAGCTAGGTGAAATACTGCAGCTGACACTGTGGTGGACTTAGGTACAACATGCACTGACACTAAGCTGGTAGGTAGCGACATGCACTGACATCTGTAGGATTTGAGGTACACACTGCACTGACAACTGATATGACTTGGTATACATCTGCACTGACACTGATGGACTTTGGTAACACTGCACTGACAGTGTAGGGACAGATTACCCATTCACTGACATGCTACACATTAGGTACACATAGCACTGAACTGAGGAATGTACAGAATACACTGCACGATAGTGTGAGGCGCTTAGGTACACACTGCACTGTATGTGATGGACATAAGTAACACTGCACTGAATGGTGTGAGACTTAGGTACCCACTGCATTGATGGCAGCTGGGTTGAAAATCCAAGATATGGGCTTCGAACCTGCAACATCAGCGTACACACTCACTGCTGTCAGGGACATGCAGCAATCCACTCAGACTGACTTACAACTGTGGACACATAGCACACGAGATGTACAGGAACCCCCCCCCCACCCCAGCGCACGCACCACTCACATCAAAACTTACCCAGCATGATGTCGTGATCTGTGGACTGACCTGTCATGCAGGTCGTGATCTTGTGCGGAGACACCACAGGAAGCGGGACAGTTGTTGCTCTGGACGGTGTGCCCTTGGGGGAAGAGCGACACAGGATGATGGGCGGCTCGGCACCGTTCAGCTCAGGCGACGCGGGTCAGCTCTTCCAAATGTGGGCCCTGGTCACCACATGGGTGGCCCCCCCACCTCCGTCCCCGTACTGGACACCCACCAGCCTTGTCGTGGGCTTGTCAGGGGTCTGGGGATCTGGACCCGGGGGGTGGGGGGCGCCTTGGGGCAGGACCACAGTCAATGCACCATCGAATCAGGGTTCGCAAGAGGTCTGGCCGCATGGGTCACTGTCCATAGGCGTACACGGCACTATCTTGGTACACCGTGAGATTGGAACAATGTGGCAGAGTGTTTCACCAAGTAGAGGACTGAGGTAAAGGAGTAAATGTGAAGCAAAAGGATGTGAGAGGAAGGTCTAAAGACTTGACAGGATCTGGCAGCTGTCTGATTGGGTGTACAAACCCAAGAGGCTGGTAGGCCTTGGACATGTAGCTGACATTGTATGCACTACTACTGCAGTTGTGTATGCATGCACGCATGTGTGTGTGTGCGCATGCATGTGTGTGTGTGTGTGTGCACATGCATGTAGGTGCGTGTTTGCACGTGTGTGCATGCCTGCTTGCATGTGTGTGCAAACGTGCATGCATGTGTATGCATGCATGCGTGTGTGTGTGTGTGGTATGTGAGCATGTGTGTGCTTATGCTTGCATATACTATGAATGTGTATGTATGTGCATGTGTAATGTGTGTGTACACATGTAAGCCTATGGTTATATATACGAGTGGAATGCCTCTTCATAGAATTGAACTATTCAAACTTGATTTAAAAAGGAAAGAAAATAGCATGATTGTCTCAATGTGTGTGAAAACATCCATACAAGCGGTATGGTATCAGCTATGTGCATAGAAAAAACAGCTAAATACATGCCTGATGTCATGTACGTGGCAGGCCTACTTCTCTACTGATATTCTCTACCAATGCAAGTTTTGTTTGTTCGTTTTTGATGGACTGTTTTGGAATGTATTTTGTTAAGTTTTAGAGAGTGCGCAGTAAGTATTTGAAAGTGTGTTATGTCTGTCTGTCTGTCTGTCTGTCTGTCGTCAATCTGCCTGTCTGTGTGTGTCTACCTGCTATGTGTGCACACTATAACTAGTAGGATGAATTAATCAGTCAATCAATTATTTAATGAATAACTGAAGAAGTGAAACAAAGAGAGTGATACTGACCACACTCTCCATGCTGGCACTGGTGTTGGACTCTATTTCAGCCAGACTGTTGAGTGACAGGTTGGAGGCATAGGACTTGATGGTGATGTTGAGGTCAGAGGGCACCCTGGTCGCCGTGGCAGCCAGATGACCAATAGGGAGGGTGGGTAGATGGCGCAGCAGTCATTGGCATACTGGGGGAGGGTGGCGGTCAGATACTGGTGCAGATGGTTCAGGCGCACTGACCATGGCCCTGCGCAGCAAAAAAAAACATCTCTGATCATTCTTAGCTCAGGACTGGAAAGCATTTGAAGTGTGGAAAAAAAAACATACAATGTCTTTCTTTAGGGGTACAGTACAGTTAAATCTGAGAACAAACCTCCTTCCTTCCAAAGTCTTGCTGCTTTCAGGGTTTTATCTTTTCTTGGTACCAAGCACAGAGTTCAAACCTTACACTGTTAAGATTTCACCCTAGCACAAACACCCTCTCGGCTATAATGTGCTTAACAGAATACAACAATCCACTTTCATGTTTTCCAACAATGATTCCTACCTCCATGAAAACTACATCAGTTACCCCTCTGGTTTGACACAGTCCAACACTGATTTACTGATAGCACACTGAAAAATACATTCATCTCCTAACATCTAATGTTATACGCCATTAACAGTCAAGAGGGGTACCCAGACCTTACCTTGGCTAATGCTCTCCTCTGTACAGAATTCAGGTAAGTTTCTCTATTTCTGATGCTATTTTACGGACTTGCAAAACGGTTTTTCTTTCAGATTTGATGAATTTTTTTTGCCAAGGAACCTCACACTTCACACAGTCCAAGACTAACATGGTAAATCATCTTACAGACGCAGATAAAGATCTGCCAAATGCATGGTGTCTGACTTGTCGTGCAGACACGCAGGGCAGGCACCCAGACCCTGCTTCACAGACCCCTACCTACCTCATCCCAGTCACTGGCTGCTGCTCTGAGATGAACCCACCTGAGAACAGCATGTAGCGCACAACGTCAAAGTTCTGTCCCATGTCGAACTGGGCGTGGCTGACAAAGCCCAGGTCAAAGTCGCTGGCGTTCTCCCCCTCGTGTTCGCTGTCGTGCACGTTGTCAGGCGGAGAGCTGCAGGAAGCGATGGTGGAGGTGCAGGTCAGGCGCTGCAGGATGGTTTGGTAGCCTGCAACAGCATGCACCATGCTTGTGTCAGCTCCTGGAATAACTTTTCACCCCAGCCTCCCCCCTGTGACCTCAAGATATTTTAGACCTGGTGTGATGTGGAGGTGTAAATCCAGGTCAAACTAGGCCAGGAAGGTTACATGAACATTAATGTAGAACAATCCAGTTCAAAGATGGCCAAGTGAACATAGTCACCCTGGAAGCGAGAGAATCCAGCTCACTCATACGTGGTTTGTGTCACACATAAGACACATATTTCATGTCTCTCTCCACAAGACCTAAAGCAGTCTGTGAGCTAGCCTTTCTGATGAGATGATAAACCAAGATCTCTTGTGCAGCAAGCACTCTGTATACATAAAAAACCCAAGGCAACCAGGAAGCTGTTCTGTAGAAAAATCATCATAGCAGAGGTCAACAATAAACATATGCAGTTGGAAAAAATAGATGATGCCACACAAAGACCAGACAGAGAGCGGCCCAACTTTAACAGAGAAAGTTGTTATGACAAGGAAATTAGACAAAACACTACTATACAGTACAGTACAGTATAATGTGGCTCAATGCAGCAGAATACAATACAATACAATACAATACAGTACAATACAATGTTACAAGGGTTTGAAGCCAGGTTTAAGTGAGCCCAGAAATGTCATGAGGGATTTATCCGGACTGAACTGAAATCATGAGCATCATAGGGTATCAATAATCCACACTGACATGTCAATATGCAGATATACACACCAATCAATTTAAGTCTGTTATCATCATACACATGCACATGACTGGGTCACAGGGAAGCCAGCGCAGCAAGCACCAGCACCTGGCCATACTCACTGGGTAACACACTTACAGGTGGACAAACACAGAGGTTCTGGATCAAGGACATACATACCCAGCACATGGATGAAAGAAAGGTCGGCGGAGGCCGTTCGAGCTTTGTTGATCTGGTCCTCATAGGTCTCCTGGACCTTGACTTCCTGTGCTTCAATCAAGGGAGCCAACTCTTCCTCGATTTCGTCTGACAGGACACATCAAAGGAAGTTATGTGTATCAAACATTGTCATTGTTATATTTTCTTAGTGTATAGTGATATCTTCTTGAAACATGTTCATAACTTCTTGGTATATAGAATATTTTGTGTACACAGTAACTTCTTGAAATATATTGATAACTTCATGCTCACAAACAACACTAATAACTTTTTTAATATACACAAAAAGGTTCTTGGCATATGTGGACAACTTTTTGGTACACATTGGTAACTTCTTGGCAAATGTAAATAACGTCTTCATGAGCACTATGATTTTGTGGTACACATAAATAACTGTATGGTATACATAAACAAGTTGGTATACATTAATACCCTCTACATGTTTATAAAAAGACAAGCTTATTGGTGTACTGAACGACTCCTTTGTACATCCTTGAGATGCATAAAAACTTTCATGTTCATAACTTTTGATGTAAACAACTTCATGGGATATATAAACAAAACACCATTGCATATCACAGGGATTGAAAATATAGATCACACAGATTCAGGCATACACAGACACATCAGCTTAATATCCATACCTGGGCTGTCAAAGCATAACCAGAGTGGCACTTGAGGTCTAACATAGCAGACTGACATCGTTTGCAGATTCATAACATTTGTTATGCTCCTTTCAAGTAGATTATCTGGGCCAGTCTTATTTCTAAACATCAGACTGAATTTTCTTTCGCTTTAATTTTTCCTCCCTTGTTCATAACTGGATTTCAATATCTTTATTTTCCTTCACATTTCTTTGACTTTCGTTTTACTATTTTTTTTTCAACTCAAGTGTTGGCTCTGTTTCTGTAGGATGTCCAAGGGGTGCTGCAGAGACAAGGAAGGTAACTCACTTTTGAAGACTTTCTTCTTCTCTCCCAGCACATAGGGTTCATCATGTCCAGGGCAGCGAAGTCCGGCAGGGGGCGCTGTGACCTCTCCGCCACTTTCTGCATGGTGATGCTGGTGTCCCCGATCATCATGCCTCGCGCTCGCATGGCTTGGGCAGTGGCGGCGGCGCTGCGAATGGCGACCCAGGCTGCCCGCCGCTCCTTCTCCGTTTCTGTTTCCTCCTCCTTCATCTTGGTCATGGAGCGCTCTTTCTTGCTCTTCCATCTGCAGGGACCAGCCATCAGACAGCTTGGGCATTAGACATCATTCACTCTTTCATCCCTACAGCCCAGTTTTCCGGTTTGCAGAAATCCTACCCTTACTTCTTGCAGCCCGGAAAACCGGGCAGCACAAAACCCCTCCTTTCCTTCCTGCAGCCCAGAAAATTGGTTCTCGCGGTAAGCGCTTTGAACTTCGCACGAGTCGTGTCATCGGGATGCAACATGACCGGGTCGCGCTTGCGCAGCAATGTTTATGAATGGAATGGATGCCAGATGGCCCCTACAGTGTGGGAAAGTGGTCGCCGCTCTATTCTGGCCGGTTTGCTACTGCATACGTGGAAGTTCTCATTTACACTTCCTTCTTTTTTTCTCTGAATCCAGGAATGAAGGGAATACTCATATTATAAGAATCTAGGAACAAGAGGAAGTAATGGTTCATAGAACAGTGGGAATGAAAGAGTTAAACAATACTCAGGACGTATAAAAAAAAATTAATCACAGAAAGAAAACAGCGAGTCCGAGTCGAGCTTGCTGTATCATTTCTAACAGCAACCAAGTTTGCCATAGTCTATGTCAATACACTTCATGCAGCGAAGGTCAGCATGCAAAGGAAAGAATTCATTGTTTTGTTTTAGTTTGTATATGTAAGATAAAAAAAATAAAATCCACCTAACAGCTTACAAGAAAGAAGTGTTTCTTTTCCTTATCACTTCTCCTACTGTATGGCAGAGTCAGATACCGGTTTTCTGATCTTCTTCGATCCTTTCTGATCCTTTATCAGATACCGTTTTCTTGATCCTTCTATTTTTTATATGATTTTTCCTCCTTTCCTTTGTTTTTTGTTTTCTTTGCTGTTTTCTTCCTGACCCCTAAGACAAATATGTATAAGACGCTGTAGTTGTATAATGTCTCCTAACAGCAGAACATGTTTGTTCAGAGATTTAGAAGCATTTTCACAGATAATTACCAATACAAACACACACCACTGGTTCTTCATGTCACCTAGTACAGAGTGCAGACAGACCCCTTTCACAGCAATCTGTCAGGGATTTTTAAAGCAGGGTCTTTGTGTCCCCACATGGCACTCATCAGACTACCTTGTCCACACACCTTCACAAGCTAATGCACCATGACCAAGTGTAAGGTAAATAAGGTGGTGAAGTGGACAAGACACCCATCTGTGAAGTGGTTCCTCCAGGTTCATTGTTCAAACCTTACCCACTGTGAGTGGGATTTTCTCCCCCTTTTCCCCCACTAGAAGGGTTGTGGGTGTTGATCTTTTGAATGTTAAACTCAGATCCAGTGTGCCCATGCACATAGTGCGAGTGAAAGGACCTATACTGCAATCAGAGTGTTGTTTCTCACAAATTTCTGTACATAAGTCCACTTAAAAGATCAATGAAACCAGACAGAAAAAAAAAGGATATGGGTCGGTCTGTATTATGGAAACACACACTTCCCACGGAAAAGATTAAGAATTTCGTACAGAGAAACCTGTTCTGATGATCAAGTTGTACCATACCATACTGCATAGAGCCAGAATACCTACACCGCTAGTTTTGGTCACCTCACTTTTCAAGCAGCCACAGACTTTCATCAGACCTCTTTAAGAGACAATCTCCATGTTACAGTGCACGTAATGATAGTTCAAGATCTGCTTCAGGATCAAAGCTTATACCAAATACTTCAGCTTTCGATCAAAGCTGTAGGCAAAGGCCCACAGTAAAGAATTCCCATCTAACACTACACTTAGTAATGTCAGATCCGGCTTGTGCCAAACACTTTAGCTGGAGGTCAAAAGCCCTCGGCAAAGACCAGGAACACACAATACACTGGACCAGTCTGTACCATCACAGACAGGAGATAGTGATCACTATTTCTCCTAGGGAAAAAAAGAAGAAGAAAGGGAGTGTGGAGGGGAAGGGGGAGGGGGTACTGACTTGCTTTTTCTGCACATGAGACAATAGTGATCATTTCTATTCCTTGAATGAGGGGGATACTGACCGCTTCTTTTCCCTGACGGAGGACGATTTGGTGCTGGTGGCTGATTCCTCCCCGCTGTCCCAGGTGCCGGGCTCCAGCAGGGACCCTTCCCTTTCACCTGGATCCCTCCACAGCTGTACAGGTACACCAGCGCCATCTCCAGGTATGCCTGACGGATCAGACTGAAACATGCATGCTGACAGCTGAGATGGGGGATGCTGGCAAAAGGTCTGCAGCCATCCTTCATCACTTCCACCTCATCCATAAGATTATGGATCCACCACGCTAGTACAAACATCTGCCAATGATATTATAAATCTTTAAGTGACTGTCTATTTTGATTGACAAACATCCAAATCTGAAATTGGTACTTAAAAGTTCTTAATACGACTGTGTATTTTGATTAACATGAATCCAAAATCTGGAACTGGTCTTAGAAGCCTCTCCTTTGCTCTTAAATATGCATAGCTCAGCCGCACATGCCCTTCAACAATGAATACAAATTCTTCAGTCAACAGCAAAAAGGTGGAAGATAACAGCTCTGCTGGTCTGCTAAACATGTGCACATGGGAGTCAGCCAGCCAACAGACGAAGTCACCACCTGCTTCACAGTGAGGAGCCCCGACATACCCCAGGTCATGGTCGCTGGCAAAGGACACCTTGATGGCCTCCAGCAGGGTGGCAGCAGCGGCACGGGGCTGATACTTGCCCTGGTACACCAGCATCTTCTGGATCTTGCCTGTGCAACACATGCATCCCCAACCTGAGAGACAACCCTGAACAACTGGATGACAAAGATCAGACAAGAAATCTTCAACCAGGCAAGGAGCGGTAAATCATCAATAATCCAAAGTAACTGAGTTGAGCAGAAAAAATATCTTCATATATCTGCCTTTCAAAAATGACATAAAATGAAAATAAATGAAAAAAATAATCAATAACAAAGGAGATGGATAACTCTTGCTCCCCTGGTGAGACAATTACAGGCCCATGACTCCAAATGAATGCTGTGCACGGGGGTGTTATTGCCTTGCCAGGGCAAACAGAAATTCTACAGTAAATGAAGTATAACTGTTAAATGTTAGGTGAGATCCATGCCAATCACATAACCACATAATACCTAAACATGATCAGAATACCTGATGCTGTGAATGGCTGAAACGATGCACCCCTCACAAATGACCCCATTGTACAACTGATTCACACTTCTGTGTAAGACAAATCAACTTGGTTAACTGATGCAACTGTGGTCACTCTGACAAGACGTACCAATTTTGTGTTCATTCACTAAAGCTTATGGATGTATTCCAAAATATTTTTAGGTGTACTCTTTTCCAAAGTAAAATGCAGTGGAGTGTTATAAGTAACACTCAGGTCTGATGTTGGCTGCTCTGGACCTCTGTATCATTTGCTCACCTCCATACATCACAGAAAATAACAAATACTCTTTTTTTTTTTAGGTGTGGTTGTCTAATATCATCTAGAATGAAAAAAAGAAAGTAATGATAAGGATCATTGTCCAATTTTGAGTGTGTATGTGAGTGTGTGCTGTGCTTGTGTGTGCTTGTGTGTGGCGTGCGTGCGTGCATGTGTGCATGCGTGCGTGCGTGCGTGTGTGCGTACGTGTGTGTGTGTGTGTGTGTGTGTGGTGTGTGTGTGTGTGTGTGTGTGTGTGTGTGTGAGACAATGTGCTTGCATATGTGAATATGTGTGCGAGTATCGTGTGCATGTGTATTTGTGTGTACATGTGAGTGAGTGAGTGTGGTGTGTGTGTGTGTGTGTGTGTGTGTGTGTGTGTGTGTGTGTGTGTGTGTGTGTGTGTGTGTGAGCGAGAGAGAGAGAGAGAGAGAGAGAGAGAGAGTGTGTGTGTGTGTGTGTGTGTGTGGAGTGTGTGTGGGTGATGTGTGTGTGTGTGTGTGTATGTGTGTGTGTGTGTGTGTGTGTGTGTGTGTGGTGTGTGTGTGTGTGTGTGTGTGTGTGCGCTCGCGCATGTGTGTGTGTATGGGTGTATGTATGTGTGTATGATTGTGTGTGTATCTGTGGGTGCATGTGGGTGCATGTGGTAGACAGGTAGGTGTGGATGCTCTGTGTGTGTGTGTGTGTGTGTGTGTGTGTGTGGTGTGTGTGTGTGTGTGGTGTGTGTGTGGTGCGTGTGCGCACGCATGTGTGCAGGTGTTTGCATTTGCGCATACATGTGTATCAGATATGAGCTGGGAAAGACTTAAAGTACATCCAAAAACAATGTTACAAAACTGTAACACTGTATATCACTGATCTGACAAAATGTTCATTCAACTCTCAGTAAATATCAACAACAACATGACGACCTGCTGAACAGATCAACAGTGGGGAGCAAGTGGGGAGGTGGGATAAGGAAGGAAAACAATTGCAAGGCAACAATTCCCCGTCATAAAACAAAATTAATTTAAAAAAAGACCTACCCATGGCCAGGAGGACCTCGGCCTCGGCGCTGGCCTCCCTTCGCATGCTGACCTGCATGATCTCCAGCGCCGTGCTCAGCACCCCCAGACATTCCACCCACTGCACCAAGGGTTCCTCCTCCACTTGCCTGACACAGTCCACCATTAGTTATTACTGATGATTGAGGATCAACAGACAAACAGACTGAGGGTCAAAGGGTGAAAACAATTGGTAAACAAAATGATGACCAAAAAAAAATTGAGTGTCAAAAATGCAAGTAAACATACAGACAGACAGCAAAGTAATGCTTATCTAACACACAATACAACACAGATGAGATGACTTTGACAAGTATGTCTTCTTCAGACATCACAACAACAAAAATTTCTTTTAATACTATCCAGCCGAGAGCGGCACGACGGCACGATTCCCTGCTGCCGACGACTCGCGCACAGCGCTCATTCCCTGCTGACACACATATTTGGCCACTTTTTAATTTATTTTTACGGTAGCTAGACAACAACTGACGGTCTTGTGTTAGGTGTCACAGGAAAGAACAAACACTCAACTAATCGAACATAGTAATTTCAAATCATTTACTTTCAATGTGTACACACAACTGTCCGTTGAAAAACATGACTGACAAGTAGAAAAAATGCTTTGTTTGCATTCTAATTCCGTTCTTTCACAACACCAAATCGGAAGATGAAGGGATGGCTGCATCTTCAAACAATTCACTTTCTTATTGTCTTTCAAAGTTTTCTATCTCTCTATCACTCCCCTCATCACCAGATCCACTTTGTAAATGATTTCAAGCGCTTCATTGAGCGAGAAATCACTACCACCCCTTCGCCTGACCGACATTTTTTCTGGCACAGGAAATACGTGCTGCGTGCCGCATGCCGGTGCCGCCAGTTTCTTTGTTTCAAAGCTCCTGGGGTCAGCCAAGTTCACAGTGGCCAATGAAAGTATGGTCTACAACTCGCTCCAACATCCCCAAGACTAGTTACAGAGCTTATTTTCCTTGGATCATTTCATGGAAAGTGTAGGAATTTTTTATGTTCCCATCATCTGATAGTGGACGACACAGCAGAATGTACTGCTGTCTGTCCGTCATCCGGACTTGGATGACTCGGCTCAAGGGAGAGAAATCCTGTCCTCCACTACTGGATGACTCGGCTGGTAAAGGTTAAATGCATAAAACAAAACTCCCCAAGAATGTAAATTCTATAGAAAGATAAATCAATGATTCTATTAACGAGAGCGCACCCATTCTCTATTATATGCATTCTAAGCTTGTACAATTTCAATTTCAAAATGTCTTTGTATCCTTTTGTTAATGTGCTTTTTTTTTTACTTATTAATCAACTGATACATTTACCCGTTTCTTTTTATTCTTTACGCAAAGAACACAGCAACAAAATGGAGACAAACCAGAGATGGTTTGGACAGTTAGTGGAGGCCTACCCATTGCGGATGTCTCGGGCCAGGTTGCGGGACATGGCGTGGCCGATGCGCAGCTTCAGCTGAGCCAATCGCAGAACCTGCACAGTGTAGATGTTCTCCATGGGGCTGACCGGCACACTGAGATGACGTAGCTGTCCGCTCGGCAAGTGATGCTCGATTCGCTCCCCTAGAGCCTCCATCTGGTGACAGAACAACAGGCAGTGATTGACTGACCAGTATACTTGTCTGCATTGATAAAAAAAAAAAAAAAAAATGAATGACAAAACAGATTTTTTTAAAGTAGAGGAACGAAAAGAAACATAAGAAGGAAAAATAATTGATAGCAACCATTTAAACCAAATCTTAAATGTTCTGTGAAAACATGCAAGCTCACGCATACACACACATACACACACACACATACACACACGCCCACACACATGATGTACGTGAGATCCTACTATTCTCTATCAGATTCCCATTTACACACACACCCCTCTTCTCCCATCTTGTATCTCTTTCATTCAACTTTTGCCTTACCTGCTCAATGGCTCCTTCTCTCTCTCCCCCCCGTTTTCTCTCTCTCACTCCCCCCCCCCCCCCCTCTCTCTCTTCTGATTTCTGTATCACCTTTTCCTCCTTCCCACACCCAAGGCTCACCCTCTCTCCCTACCCCTTCCTCCTCTCACACTCCCTTTCTTTTTTTTTTTTTTTGGGGGGGGGGGGTATTATCTCTTCACTTCACCTCCTCCCCCCCCACCCAACTCCCTTCTCTGTCTTCCAGTCCATTCATCCTCTCTCTCTCTCTCTCTCCCACTCTCTCTCTCTCTCCTCCACTCTCTCTCTCTCTCTCAAGCTCCCTCTCTCTCTCTCTCCCCACCTGCTGCAGAATGATATCCTGAGCCAGGAGGTAAGGCCTGCAGGGTGTGCTGGGTGGGGGAGGGGAGGGCACGTCGGTGGGATGGTGGCCTCCAGGTCAGTCTTCAGGATGTGACAGGTGGCCAGCAGTTCTTCTGCAGGCATGGACAGGCAGCTGACCGCCTTGCAGCAGACGTATGGCATCCTGTTGGGGACAAAAGAATAAAAATCAGGCTGCTGACGCCGTGCAGCAGACGTTGGCATCCTGTTGGGGACAAAAGAGAAAACATCAGGCTGCTGACGCCTTGCAGCAGACGTATGGCATCCTGTTGGGGACAAAAGAGAAAACATCAGGCTGCTGACGCCTTGCAGCAGACGTATGGCATCCTGTTGGGGACAAAAAATAAACATCAGGCTGCTGAAGCCTTGCAGCAGACGTATGGCATCCTGTTGGGGACAAAAGAATAAACATCAGGCTGCTGACGCCTTGCAGCAGACATATGGCATCCTGTTGGGGACAAAAGAGAAAACATCAGGCTGCTGACGCCTTGCAGCAGACGTATGGCATCCTGTTGGGGACAAAAGAGAAAAAAATCAGGCTGCTGACGCCTTGCAGCAGACGTATGGCATCCTGTTGGGGACAAAAGAGAAAACATCAGGCTGCTGACGCCTTGCAGCAGACGTATGGCATCCTGTTGGGGACAAAAAAGAAAACATCAGGCTGCTGACGCCTTGCAGCAGACGTATGGCATCCTGTTGGGACAAAAGAGAAAACATCAGGCTGCTGACGCCTTGCAGCAGACGTAAAGGCATCCTGTTGGGGACAAAAGATAAACACCAGGCAGCTGAGACCTTGCAGTAGACATATGGTGTCCTGTTGGGGACAAAAGAGTAAACATTAGACAGCTGACATTGTCACGGACAAAAAAAAGAAAGCTGTAATCGTGGTCAGTCGCCAGCCAGTTCAATTAGACATAAGTTCCAAACTCAAACATTCTGGTTTCCAGGCAGACTTCATGTGTCGCGTCAGCCAATTAGGCACGACGAGGAGGCTATTTTTCTAGTCCTTCACGGAGACGGCACCGTCCTGCAGACAGACTGAGTGGCTTGACCAACGTCTCAATAGGTCTGGCCAGACGGATCTCTGCGTCTAGGTCAGACTGATACAGCTAATTTGCAAGACCAGTGCCCACAGTTAAGTCAGACGTCGCCGGTTAAAGTAGGAAGGGGGGAGGTATTGTGTAGTGGGGGTGAAACCAAGTTAATTAATTAAATGACCCATTGACCCCCACAGAGAGCAAGGCTGGTAGATGTGACTCTCATGATTTGCATGTCCAATGGAATTAGAGGGGAGGTAACCTCGGTACAAGGCGGGAAAAATACTGACCAATGGTACTCACCCTTTTGACAGGGAGAACAGAATAAGAAAGCTAGGGGAGTGAGAGAAGAGAGGAGAGGAAAGGAAGAAACGGAGAGAGAGAGGTTCTGGGAGTAGGCTCTGCATGAGAGAAAAGCAGAGAGATGAGAGGAGGAGTGAACAAACCGAGTTGAAGCATTAGCACCATATAGAGTCTGCAGGGGAAGGACTAAGGAGAGATGTTGAGAGAGAGAGAGAGTTGCTAATCGATGAAGAGAAAAAGAAAAAAAAAAAAAAAGGCAACTATGTCCAATTGATAGAGCAGACCAGAAGAGAGAGAGAGAGAGAGTGCAATGCGTTAGTGCAGGAAGGAAGAAAGGAGAACAGATCGATGCCTGGTAGTCACTGTTCAATCTGAACCGGGTTCGACCTCATACCTGGCAGCGCCACTTTCATCAGGCAGAACCACAGGCCAACGCCAGTAACCTGACCAGTGCCAGCAGTCCAACCTGACCAGTGCCGGCGGTCCAACCTGACCAGTGCCAGTAGTTGTGTTGCGACTGGTGCTTGTGAAAGTGACAGTGAAAAGAAAAGAAAGAAGAAAAGGAAAGACAGTGATTCGTAAATAGTTTAAGATCACCTGGCCAGGTAAAGTAGAAAATCTATTTATACCCGGTTAGTTATGATGATTTAGATAAATGGTTTTGTGAAGTTCAAGGAAAGAGAGAATGTTTTATGTTGTTTGACTCCATGCGCATTGATTGTTTTCTATGATTATGTGTAGTAAAGTTATAGACTTTACTAGTGGTTTGATTTGAGAATGCATGATATCTGAATGAGATTGTAAGCAAGCTGTGAGTGTGTTTGGGCTGTGCGCTTAGTCCTTCCTCCACTGACGTACACCTGATGGTTGACAGACATTATGTAGCAGATTCATCACTGTTTATTATCATCTTTATTATCATTATAATGATGATTGTCACTGAGAGTACTTTTACAAAGCATCTATTCCTCAGTTAGAAACCAAACCCTAAGCGCTTTAATAATCTATACTCTCATTTACACCAGCAGGCTGCCTGCCTACCTGGGCAGAGGCGACTGAAGAGCGTGGCTGCTGGCACTACAATGAGTCATTTTCCATGTCACAAAATATCAAACTCTAACGCTATATGTCCGTAATATTGTTAACTGGTGTTGACCCATTAAATTTTTCAGCAGATATTTTTCCCCCTTAATTATGAATGCAATGACAAGCATGGATAATACATAAAAAAAGTACATATATACATAAATCTAGTTTGCAAAGGACATAGATGCATGCATACATAAATAATGACATCCATAAATGGATTACTGACATTTCATACTTCTGGCACCAAAAAAAATTTAAAAAAGACTCAACAAAATGCCTAATGATTAATGCCAATGAAGAGACAAACACAACACAACAAAACAAACAAACAAACAAAATGCAAACAAAACAGGTCAGGGTTTCTCAAACAAAACAGGTCAGGGTTTCTCAAACAAAACAGGTCAGGTTTCTCAAACAAAACAGGTCAGGGTTTCTCAAACAAAACAGGTCAGGGTTTCTCAAACAATACAGGTCAGGGTTTCTCAAAAACACAAAGTTAAATGGACCGAAAATGCAGAAAATCAGGAAGTGAGAGGGCTTGAAAATATATAAACAGGAGAGTGCTAGAAAAGGACATTTCAAGCTTAAAACTTCCAAAGGTGGAGAATCATGTTACGGTGAAACCCAGCAGCGAGGTAAACAGGCAGGAATGGAGAGAATGAATAGGGGGGGGGGGAGGTGTCGGGGGGGGGGGGGGGGGGGGGGGGGGGGGGGGGGGGGGGGGGGGGGGGGGGGGGGGGAGGTGAGGGCAAAGGGAGAGCAGCAGGTACTTTAGCCATGTTGTCTTCCCTTTAATGATTAACCTTCTGTGTGAACATGACATGATGTCCACATATGATAAACTGAAGAAAGGAAACCAGATGGACATTGTTTCCCACGTAATCAATTCCATAAACATTCATACTTAAAATGAACGTGCGTGCACACGTGTATGCACTTGTGCTCACACACACACACACACACACACACACCACACACACACACACACACACACACACACACACACTTGCATGCCACGATGAAGATTATGTCCCAACAGAATGACAACACACAGGTGGGGCACATTGATTACAATCCTACATCAGTTCTCTTTCCCTTACTCTCTCTCTCTCTTCGTTCTCTCTCTCTCCTCCCCTCTCTTCTTCTCTCTCTCTCTTCTTTCTTTCCTCCCCCCCCCCCCCCCCCCCCCCCCCCTCGTTGTCATCACTGTCGTGATGAATCAACGTCAAAGAAGAGCGCCTACCATCCATGATGTGCGGTGTGCTCCAGGTGCCCCTCCATGATGTTGCTGCGCCTTGACCAAGAACTCACTCCCCCCCACGTCCCCGCAGCCCCGCCTCCTTCCCCCCCCTACTGCGGCACTCGCCAGCCTCGTGTCATGTCTACCTTGTCGTGATCCGCCCTGCCACTCAACACAACCACGCTTCAGTCCTGGAACACTGTGTGACCGGTGCTAACGCTAGCTTGCAGCCGCTTCACCCTGGCACTGCTTTGGGTGTACTTTCATGAAAAAGCGTGTGTCTCCCGCAGTGTGTACAACATCCCACATTTCTGTCAGCAGCAGGAAGGGGAAGTCCTCAGTCTGTTCTCACCTGCCATCGCATTGCAACGCTTCTGCCACGTAGTGAACACTTGACCTTGCACTGACTAGCTGAGACCGTAAACAGGTCTTTTCTGATACAAATTGACTCAAACCTGATTCATCAGCATACTTTGGCACACACACTCTCCCCCCTGCTCGCTGGCATGATTTTTTTAAAATATCACCAGGGCATAATTGTCGGAAAAACAAATGGACACTGCAAAATGTGATTTTGCTTGCAGAAGTTAGCAAGAGTTGTTGCTCTTTGGTCAAAGTCTCCACCACAGATACCTTCTGCAAGCTTCATTACCGCTCAAGAACTTCACCCCAAAGTATTTTCTGACGTATTTCTTTTCAGTTTGTCGTATTTCTCATATTTTCAACCAACACGTGTTCAAAATACGGCAAAATCGTATGGGTAAACAGGTCTATAACTGCATAAAACTTTACACAAACTTCTGTGATGAAGGTTGCTTTTTGTGAGAAGGCAGTGGGAGTTGTCTTCTCCTTTCTCCACCGAAAGAGGACAGAATAGCCCCCACTGAAAAGGCAATGCTGTAAACTGGACTCATGGTGACCACTCCACTGACCATGGTGGAGCAGTCCATGCGATCCTGATACTGGTTGATGGACTGGAGAACTAGTGCTTGATTCCAATTTCAGTTCTTTTTTTTTTTCATTAGTCCCAAGGTCCCTTTCAATCGTGCATGTATCCCTGACCCTCCCAATGAGCGCACAACTGCTATTGATGAACGTCTTTGCATTCCTCACCTTCACATCCTTCATTTTTGAGGTTGGTTTCAGCATGAGGTGACTGCCAGTACCAAATTCAAAACATTCAAGCAAAAAAAAAGGATAATGAGCTGCCAAAGAAAGAAACAAACAAATCACAAACCAGACACAATGCATTCTGACATATGGGGTCTTCTTCATTTAAAACAAACAGCATACACACCACAGTTTGCACCCATGTCAAAGAGATAGGTGAACGTCTGGTCATCTTTTGTTTCCATTGTTCTGAATGTTTTTTGTTTGTTTGTTTTTTTATGTCCCAACCTCTGCGCCACCTCAGAGGCAGTGCACCCACGCCGCTCATTCCGACATCCGTCCACAGCACAGCCCGGTCGGCCCTGCCGCAGCCCCGGCACCGGCAATCCACAGGGAGCAATCAATGTCAAGTCGTCAAGAGACAACCCACCGGAGGAGACACTGCACTGCTGCTAAGTCACTTCGGTGGTGTTCAGTGGCGCCTGTTCTGATCTAACATACGCAGGACACCACCTACTAAGCGCCCTACTGACGACAATAATTGCTTAGTCGTGGAGCTGGCGTGAGTGAGCTCTCCCCCAGGAGGGCGCCACCACCGTCCGTCCAACGACAGCCCCCATGGACTCGCCAATACCGGTGACCCGACGGAACCAAACCAAGACCACAGACGTGGAGAGAACATCGAAATTGAGGTCACCATGAGAGCAGGGCATGAAGGGCCACAGAATTTGAGACTTTTTTTTTATGCTGCTCGATGAGAATGAGGATGGTGAAGATGACGTTATGGATTTCCATTTCAGTCTGAGACTACAGGACAGGGCTGTACTCTACGCTTCCTTTCATAATATATCCCGGCATCAACCAGGCCAGAGAGATACAGGCACCTGCAGTGTTGGTCAGGAAATTTGAGCAACACTCTCAGAAACGCATCCCTTAAGTGGATGAAACTCGACTGTGTGGTCCCAGTCTTCCCAACTGAGTCCGCAGCAAACTGAACTCTGGGTAGGAGCCGGTCAGGGCAGAAAAACTCACATGACTCTGATGGGATTCGAACCCACGACCTCCCAGCCGGGAGTCCGCGACGCTAACCACTTGGCCACAGTGGCTGGTGTTGTTCTGAATGTTGTTTGTCCTGCCTGAAGAAGACCTCATGGTTTGAAAGGCATCATGTCTGGTTTGTGATTTGTTTGTTCCTTAGTCTGGCAGTTCAGTGTCTTTGTTTTCATCTTTTCAGTTCTTCTTTTCATCCCATCAGTCCCAAGGTCCCATTGAATTGCACATGTATAGCTGACCTCCCAGGCCTCAATGACAAGTATGAGATACCTCCCATATTCCCATTGAATTGCAACATGTATAGCTGACCTCCCAGGCCTCAATGACATGTATGAGATACCTCCCATATTCCCACTGAATTGCACATGTATAGCTGACCTCCCAGGCCTCAATGACATGTATGAGATACTCCCCATATTCCACTGAATTGCACATGTATAGCTGACCCTCCCAGGCCTCAATGACATGGTATGAGATACTCCCATATTTCCCACTGAATTGCACATGTATAGCTGACACTCCCAGGCCTCAATGACATGTATAGAGATACCTCCCATAATTCCCACTGATTGCACATGTATAGTGACCTCCCAGGCCTCAATGACATGTATGAGATACCTCCCATATTTAGCCAACAAACGCCTTGCATTCATGGGTGTAAGTGGAACCACTGACACCATAACCCTGATAGTTGCAGCCCTTGCTACCTTTGACCTTCCCATGCGCGGATCTCCAGTTGAGGTGCGGACCAGTGCCAGACGACAGGTGAGGCCAGAGACGAGCGTCCAGTCGGGCCCGGCTCTGGAAGTTGTACTGGAACTGGTTTGCTGTCGACGTCCACCAGTTGACTTCGGCCGCCGCCTTGGCGCTGGTGGTGTTCCCTTCATTGACGACGGCCTGTTCACACAGCATGCAGCACTTCACAATGCCGGCCACCTGTCGTCCACTACATTTCTGATAATCTGGCATTTCACAATCCTGGTAATCTGTCGTCCCACTACATTTCGATAATCTGGCATTTCACAATCCTGGTAATCTGTGTCCCTACATTTCTGATAATCTGGCATTTCACAATCCTGGTAATCTGTCGTCCACTACATTTCTGATAATCTGGCATTTACAATCCTGGTAATCTGTCGTCCACTACATTTATGATAATCTGACACTTCACAATCTGGCAATCTGTCGTCCACTACATTTCTAATAATCTGGCACTTCACAATCCTGGCGATCATGTGTCGATACATTTCTGATAATCTGGGGTACTATCTTCAAAGACATACATGACAATATTGACTGTCTCTCGTCAAAATGTGTTTCTGTCAGCCACTGGATTTGTTTGTGTACTTTGTGTTTGTTGATGTTGTTAAAAATACTCCCCCGCCAAAAAAAAAAAAAAAAAAAAAAGAGTGATTTTCTTGTTTGTTGTCTCCATCACCTTGATCATTTTGAGGGTAGAGTTGGTTGATCAGATATGTGTGTTTCGATCAAGAATCAAGATTTGCTGACCTGAACTGAAAGTAAGTGACTGCGTGTGTGTGCTGTGGATGCGTGCGTGTGTGCGTGCGTACGTGCGTGTGTGCATGCATGTGTGCGTGCATGCACATTATGTGGGCATGTGTGCATAACGTTTGTATGTGGATGTCTGTCTGTATTCTGTATTAACATGATGAGACAGATGTGGGAATTGAGGGGGGGGGGGGGGGGGGGGGGGGGGGTGAAACTGTCAGACAGACAGACTGACAATCAGGCAAATACAAGGAGACAGACACCTTGACAACTCATCATGTTGACACAACAGTGGGAGAGACCATGACCAAGAGAAGAAAAGAAGACAATACAATAAGTTTCTGCTGCTGACATAAATGAACTATTCTGTTTTGCACAGTTAACATAACGGAGACACTCAGAGAAAAAGAGAAGGGGGAGAGTGAGAGAGGGAGGGAGTGAGGGGGGAAAAGAGAGACAGACAGACAGACAGACAGCCACCCACCCAGCCAGTCAGACAGACAGAGACAGAGAAAGAAAGAGAGAAAAAGGCGAAAGTGAGATATCAATCAGCTACAGAGACGAGAGTAAACCAGACTGACTGATAGAGACAGACAGACAGGGAGATAGAAATAATAATATGAAGAGACAGAAAAAAAAAATTAAAGCACCAATCTTTTGAGGCCTACATACCAATATATGGTGCTTTTGAGATTGTGTTTAATGCAAAAATAATCAATATACGTGAAGCACAGTTCTTACCATACAGTGCATTTCAAGAGAAATATCTACTTTTGTAAGTAAGCAATATGGACACAGTTCACTGAGAGGAAAAAAAGAAAAAAAAAACATAAAATAGGAAAGTCAACAATCTAACAGGATTAGCTATCAGGTTTGGAGCCAAAAAGTGGATAACTGTACGCAGCAATATCAAGAAACAGTCAAGACAAATGAAATGTGATCATGCTGAAAAGACTGCACAAGGTATTGGAAAGAAAAGATGCACAATTTAAAGCCTTCAATGAGATTTCTAAATGCAAGCACAGTCAGATCAACTACGTGGTGGTTGCACACATGTGTGCAAATACACACGCACATGCACCATGCGCGCACACACACACATGCACACACACACACACACACACACACACACACACACACACACACATATGAAACCATAAGCTGATTTTTTTTTTTTAAAGACAATCACCATTGATAATTGTAAAGAAAGTGACAAATAAATAAGATTAAGAAAATCAAAAACAAACAGAGGTATACTACAATTTAACGTAATAAGAGATTAGAATAATAGTGTGCTTGTCACAGATTTACATGAACATGATTACACAAAAAAAAGTGTGAAAGTCAAATAACAGATAAGAAATCGTGCTTTTCACAACAGGAAATGAATGATAACAAATCAATCAATACTGTGTCAGTCTGTATGGTCACTGTGATCTAAAACTCACACCAGTGGTTTCAAACTGAAGGGTCCAGAGTAGGTGGGGGTTAAGTGCTGTTTTAAAAACTACACACATAACTACCATTATTAGAAAATAACATAATTCTTGGAAACAAAAGGGGAAGTGTGAACACATAGTTAAGTAGTCATACTTAAAAAACCAAGATGGTCAAACCATATTAACATCTTTTTTTTTTTCCCTCCACAATCACACTTAGTTTGACCCAACTTTGCTGGCGGTGAGAAAAGTATGTCAAAAATAGATGAAGAGGATTTTAAATTTGTAACCCCCCCCCCCCCCCCCCCCCCAAAAGTAAACAAATTGAACTAGAAAATCATTTCTTATTGTGTTTATCTATTTATCTAAACAACTGGACATTAACTGATCATGTAATAATTTTCTTTTTTTTTTCCCTGTCTCTTTCTAATCCATGGGCTGGGGCATGTCAAGATTAACCAATCAAAGTCTCTTAAAAAAAAACCCTCAAGGATTAATATCTGAAAAAGTACGATCCTTTTCTTTCAAAAAAGAAAAAGAAAAGTCAGAATCTGCTGTCAACTTGTTAGATTTGACCAGTACTCGATGAATTGAAAGAGATTGACGGAACAAACATTTTGGCCATTTATTCATCTTTAAAGAAAAAAGGAAAAGAAAAAAAGAAGAAAAAACTTGATCCCTGATCAGCAGTAATCACCATTAACTGACATTTTGGCCATAATATTCATCTTTAAAAAAAAAAAAAATTAAATAAAAAAAAACTTGATCCCACAAACTGAAGTCTGAACAGGACTCCTGAAGTACAGTGTGACATTTCTGGAGATTGGAATTCACAAGTGTGTTTCAAGATAGAAGGAAGGAGGTAATGGTAAACTAATTTTGCTACCATTTCGGTAAACAGACAAAGATGCAGAGACAGAAACATACAGTACCACAATCAATCTGAATCAATATCTAAAGAAAAAGAGTCACATAGATGATATGAAAGAGCTTTTTCTGTTGTAAATAACAAACATCTTAGAGTACAAAAAAATGCCATGAATGAACTGTTCTTTTTCAGCCTTGTATAATATCTATTCCTGACCTGTTTCGTGACTTCAAAGTCCTTCTCTCTTACAGCATGGAAATAAGGATTAATTTGAAAAGAGATTGTTGTTTTTTTCCCCAACTTCTTCAGTAAAACAAAACTACAAATCTCAAGCATAAACTGGAAAGAATGCATGCCCATGCAACTTACTCAGTATCTTTTGGACTCCTGAACAAAGAGAAAAGGATTCTAATGACATGAAGGTAAGATCTCAAGATAACATTTCACTGTGAAGAAGACTAGATATATCATTATCAGCCCATAAATCAATCTGCTCCGATAGATTTTGTTGTTTCCTATCCCTAGGTCGACACATATCTATTCATTCTGTTTATTTCTCTGTATTAATACATGTACAGGATCTCTTGAATGGCTAACTCCCAAGAACAAAGAGGCAGAAATGATACGTTAGTGGCAGAAGCAAAGAGGAAAAGCATGATGGGAATGTTACCTCTCGTACAGTGTGGCGTCCTCTCTGCAAGCCAATCAGTACAGGTTTGGCAATAGAGCAAAACTCACACAATACACCAACACCTCACACCGTCAGGCCGGGGAGGGGAGTAGGCGGGGGGTGGGGGGTGGGGGGGGGGGGGGAGAGTGGGATAGGAAAACGCCAGTTAAACAAAGGAAGGAGCATGCATGCACACTACATGTCAGTGTTGTCGTACTAATATACTACTTAGGTAAAACAGAATTCAGTTTGAACTCACGGACATACATGACTACATGTACAACAATCAAATTTATATGAGCATACCTGCATTACTAGGATTTTCTGACCATACAGGTTTTTTTTTTTAAAAATCAAAGTTTGACCAGTTAATTCTACGAGCCAGTTCATTTTAAAAGTAGTTGATCTGCTGACCTAAAATACCATCTTCACAGACTGAGGTTGACCCTGTTTCAATCATCAAAGTTCATTTTTCAGTCGTACAAGCTGGTGTTTCATTTTCTTTCCTTCCTGATCTAAAACTGTACATAAATGCAAGAAAAAAGAACAAACAAGCTTCCAACTGACATGGATTCACTTCAAACAAACGCACAAGAAAACAAACAAATCATCCAACAACTGGACAAATAAACAATTACCTCCAATCTGACATGGTATTGTGTTTTCCACCAAAAAACACACCTAAATAGCAGATAAATCTAGTTTGACTTAACATCCACGTTTTGCCGAATGCTATCCACTTTTGATACCTAGCCATGCAAAGCCACACTGTTTTAGTGTTAGTTCCCCATCTGGCTCCACACCAGACACGTGGGGGCGGGTAGGGTAGAGATCACGGATTGAGGGAATACACACACTGGAACATCTCCAGCAAAAGATCCAGAAAGCAACAGGCAATAACATTAGAGACAACCATCTCTTCATCCATGACAAGAGTTGGAGGGAGAAAGCGTCGGGGTAAGTGCACACACAACCTGTACTATGCACAGAGAAGCCATTGTTTAAAGCCAAGTGCGATGACTGTCAGCGGCCCGCTGCTATCCCATCAACCCCTTGCCAACAGCTGAGAGGGAAATAAATGGAGGGGCAGGGGGTCAGAGGCAAGCACTGTCTTTGGTCATTGCAAGCATCCATCACTTTACTTCAGTAGGCTGAGAGATGGGGCCTGAGGGTGTGGGCTGGGTTATAGTATTTCAACACACTGCTCGCTGCCTCTTCCAGGGGACAGGCCCCATCGTTTTTCACACTGCCTTCCTCTCCCACTTGTACTATTAATACATCTACAATCAGGCCACAGCAGTTCACACAAACACACCACACCATTCCACATCACAGCTTCTTTTAACCAAAAAGAAAATGAAGAGCCTGTTTCTACAAGAACCGGCCACACAAAAACATCTGGCCTTTGTTTTTAACTGTCTCTCACTCTAACCTGCATGTAACACGTTTTGATACACAGACCTGTTTACCCCAATTTCGTTGTACCTGTAATGTCTCATAAAAAAACCTGTAATTTCAGAAAAAACCTGTAATTTTCATAATCGCAATATTTAGCGACTTTAACTTTAGCAAACTGTAGTTCTTGGCAATGGCAGAATCGGGAAAGGCGTTTTTGAAAGTCTTTGAGATAACATCAGACACAGACAATGGCACGTTCATTTTCACCAAGGTTTCCGTTATCATTGCTTCTGCCCTTATGACAGACAAATCATCGAACTCCTTTTTGGTATTCTTCTTTTCAGTCGTGAAAAACGATGTCAGTTTCTGTGAAGACTCGGCATCTTTCTTCGTTTCAACGTACTTCAGGTGTTTTTTCGTTTTGCAGTGTAACTCTATGTCATACTGGCCTGAATGCGCGATAGAAAAATCCGATGAACAGTAACCACAGGGGGCATACTCTTCCCCCAAATGATGTTTCTCTGTATTCCAGGCGTCTTCGGATGATCCGGGGGGAATGTTGCCGAATTTTCAACTTTTGCTTTGGAATGAACAGCCCTGGGGGGTTTTTTTTTTCCCCTTTAAAGGAAAAAAACAAAACCCTAAAAATTCAAACTTTTCCCTTTTACCAATTTAAAAAAACTTTTTTAAATTTTTTTTTTTTTTTTTTTAAAATAATTTTTTTTTATTTAATTTTTTTTTTTTTTTTTTAAAAATTACGGAAAAAGTAAGAGAAAAACAGGTCTGGTACATCCCCCTAGTCCAAAGAGTCAGTTGCAAAAATTTTCCCCTACAACTGCATCCATGTTCTAAAAATTCCCCGCCCTCCTTCCCCTCTACCCCCCTCCTCCTTGCCCCCCCTGTCTCCTTTGCCAGCTGTTCCTTTCCCGCCCCATCCCTTTGGTTGGGGTGCAGGAGGTTTCCCTGGCGGGAAAAGATGTGGGAGTGTGGAGCAGTTGAGGGCGGAGAGGTGGTGGGGGGCAGCCTGGGGGCGGGGTGCTTTGCAGGGCATGTTGGCCTGCCCCACCGGCACAGCACCACCTTTCCCGCTTCCCGCGACAGCCTGGTCCCCCTACACACACACACCCACCAAATACCAAAACTGCTAAACAAAACACACACACACACCACACACCACACACACACACACACACACCACACACGCACACACCACACACGCAAAAACCCCCCCCAAACCACACCCCACACACACGACACACACACACACATACCCAAAAACTCACACACAACCCCAACACACACATGGAGGGAAGGGAGGCACTCTTGACAAGCTTCTTCTGTCAGGCTATTTGGGGTTGTGTCTGCCACTTTTTTGCCCTTTTATTTCTGTCTTTGTTTGTTTTTTTGTTTTTGTTTTTTTACCATTGGTTTGCCCAATCAAATCCCCTAGTCTGCCATGATTCTTTTCGTATGTTGTGTTTCTTATATCAAAGCTGTAAAGACCTTTGCGGAAATTTCCCTGTCAGAAAAGCTGTAAAAAAGGTTGATCAAAACTGATCATCAGTCTGTTTTTTTGCAGTACTTCTTGTCGCTGAACTAGATAAAATAAAACTGGATTTTTAAAAAAAATTGGTAACACTTTTTTCCCTTTGTTTTTTTAAGGCTTACCCCAAAAAAAACCCCGATAGTTTTTTCCCCCTTTTTTATACTTTTGCTTTTAAGTCTTGTCGTTAAACCCAACAGAAAAAAATTTCATTTGTCTGATTCCAACTCATTTTGCAAAAAAACCCTATCAGCTTAACTATAAATAGAAATCAGATTTTTCCCAAAAGGATACTTTTGGCAACGTATAAGGAAAAACAATGTAATCAAATTCGCATTATCCAAATCTTTGCAGTAATTTTGTGACAAAATACTAAACTAAATTGCAAAAAATAAAAATCTGATTCACCCAGTACTCCAACACTTTAAACCTTTTTTTTTTTGTTTTTGTTTTGTTTTTCAATTTCAACTATCAAAAACACAATTTATTTACAACAATTTTCAAGGCTAAAAGAAGTTTTCGGATTAGCTTATAAAACTCATCTGTTTTTCCATATATTCACATGTAACATAATCTGTTTTCCATATCTTCAATTTAAAACATAATCTTCTTTTCTTCTTCTTCTTTTCTGCTACGCAGGTGTACTCCTCGGGCACTCCCTGTATAGACAGCAGGTTTTAAATCCTTTCCCTCAAAAAAAGGGAGTGGGTTTTGTGTGTATGCCCGTTTTTTACCCGCCAAAAGGAGCCATCTCCTCTTCAGGGAAGGGATGCTATGTGTAACTGTCACCATACCAAAGGGCCCAAAACTGGCCTTTCTTCCAAAAGTTGGTGATGGGATTTTACATGTGGGGCAAGATGTTATGCATGGTTCACACACGGAACCTGGGTTTTATAGTCGTTCAAAAGGACTGTTTGGGAAATGGAGTCAAAACCCAATTTTAAAACCCCGAAGAAAAAATTCCCCCTTTATGAAAAGCCCGGCGGGTTGAACCTGAACCCTTTGGATTACGGTCGGCGCTCTACCAACTGGTTTTCGGCCCCCAAAATGAAAATAATAACATCATTGATTTCCATAATTCATATGACACACTCTAAATGAAAAGTGCTCTTTCACACACTCTCTGTTTTTCCCCCCTTCCAGTCATCCATTTTCACGGGATTTATGTACGCCCCTCCCTTTATGTGAAGACCCCACAGTTTTACGTGAAGCAACCCCCCCTTTGTAAAAGCCCCCACCGTTTTATGTGAAAAGAGCCCATCCTTCATGTAAAGACACCCACCATTTTATCGTGGAAGAGACCATCCCTTATGTGAGACACCCCCAGTTTTACGGAAAAGCGACCATCCTCATGTGAAACACCCACAGTTTTTCTGGAAGCAGGCCATCCCTCATGTAAAGACACCCACCATTTTATCGTGGAAGCGACCTCCTTAGTGAAGACCCCCAGTTTACGTGAGAAGCAGCCCCACCCCTTTGTGAAGACACCCCCCAGTTTTATCGGGGAAAAGCAGACCATCCTTTCATGTAAAGCACCCCCAGTTTTATGGGGAAAAGCGACCATCCTTCATGTAAAGACAACCCCAGTTTATGTAAGAAAGGACCACCCCTTCTGTGGACCCCACGTTTTATCGGGGAAAAGCAGACCTCCTTATGTGAAGACACCCACCGTTTTATGTGAGAAAGCAGCCCACCCCTTCATGTGAAGACAACCCAAAGTTTTATGTGGAAGAGCCACCCCTTCATGTGAAGACCCACAGTTTTTTTGGGGAAAAGACCCCACCCTTATGTGAAGCACCCACCAGTTTTATCGTGAAAAAGAGCCCCACCCCTTCATGTGAAGACACCCACCAGTTTTACGTGAAAAGAGACCACCCCTTCTGTGAAGACACCCACCAGTTTTATCGTGAGGCAGCCCACCCCCTTATGTAAAGACACCCCCAGTTTTACGTGGAAGAGACCATCCCTTCTGTGAAGACACCCCGTTTTATGTAGAAGGCCATCCCTTATGTGAGCCCCCCAAACGTTTTATCGTGAAAAAGGACCACCCCTTATGTAAAACCCCCACCAGTTTTTTGTGAAAAGCAGACATCCCTTTGTAAAGACCCCACCAGTTTTATCGTGAAAAGCGTTGTCAAGAGACTCTGACTGGTGCTGACATCTGGTCAGCAATCAGGGAAACGTGCCTTTTGATGAGCCCCGTGTGGGCTTTTTTTTCCATCGGTAAATCGTTGGGAAAACTGTGGCACTGATGTCGTCACTCTCCCTTGAATGAAAACGTTTGTGTCAGCGGTCAGGTCATGTCATGATAGCTGGAAAACTGTGATTCCTTTTTTCCTTGATGAACATATGTGGTTTTGCATGGATGCATGCAGGGGTGTGAGTGTGTGCATGATGTGTGCAGGGGGCATGTGTGCAGCGTGCATGTGTGATGCATGCGTGCACATGTGCGTGTGTGCGTGCGTGTGTGTGTGCGTACGGCGTGTGTGGGGGCTACGCATGCAGCAGAGGTGTGTGTGTTGTGTGTGTGGTGTGTTTGTGTGTGTGTGTGTGGTGTGTGTGTGTGTGTGTGTGTGGGGTTTTTGTGTGCGTGATGTGTGCATTGATGCTTTTGCAGGCATGGGTGTGTGTGTGTGGGGTTTTGTGTGTATAAGAAAAAAAAAAAAGACAAAACCCAGAGAGAAAGAGAAGAGAGGGGACAGGGGACAGAAGAGAGTGAGGTGAGTGTGTGGTTGTGTGTTGAATGGATGAGGAAAAAAACAGATACAGGAGGGGAGCAGAGACAAAGCAGGGGACAGAGAGACAGCGAGGGGAAAGAGAGAATGGGGAGAGAGAGAATTGAACTTGAATGGTTTTAATAAATAGGCCATGGCCTTCAGGGGGGTTTTCACAATAGCAAACATGATGGAAATTTAAAAACGAAAGACTACTCTGAGCTACACACTAAAAAACTACCAAATCCCCGCCCCCGCGCGCGACCCGCAGGTACACACACAACAAACACCACACACAACACACAACCCCCAACACACACCCCAAACACACACACACACACCACGCACACACACACACAAATTGGTTGTTGTCTAAAGAAAATTTCAGAGACTCAGGAAGTTGGGGTTTCCAAGCTTTTAAATGAACAGAGAAAGGCAAATGATCATTGATCTGCATTCCGAGCAAACAGATGGTTAATTTAAATTGGGGAAAGGGAATTTGAAATACTTGGTGGTATGTATTGTTTCTTAACTTTGTCTGGGATTGTAAAAAAAAGGGGGTCTCGTCTCTTTTTGAAGTCCAAACAGGAAAAGAAAATATTTTGGTTTCACATTTCTGGAAACGCATTTTATGAATTTAGTGCGAAAACCCCAATCTTATTGTTTAGACTGTTCTTGCTGTAAATGACTAACTAAATGTGGGTTCCCCCAAAATAACCTTTTAAAGCCCTGTAAAAATGGAACGATACTCTGTTTTATTTGGGTTTTTCCCAGCGTTTGAAATCAAAATCGTCTCTTCTCGCTTAAGCTTTTTTCTTCAACCCTTGATTCTCCCACCCCAAAAACCATATTGTAAAGAAAGAAGCGGGTTTAAACTGTGTTTTGTCTCTAGGTGAAAAATAGCAACTTTTAAAAGCTTTATCCGGAAGTCGATGAGGTTGCTTTTTTAAAATTTTTCAACAGTATTTATACTTTATATAAAAATTAAACACACAAGGGAATTTTTTCCCAATTTCCCCAAAAACCATTGCTTAGGAGTTCTTAAACTTACTTCAGAAATTTTAAGAAAAAAAGGTTACTTTTTTGAAGTCAGCATTTCCAATCATACCCCTATTTCTGCCCCGACTAAGTATGGTGGATTTGGTGTAAAAGATTTTAAGATTTTTTAAAATAGCCCAAAAGAGTTTGAATATATTGATCCGCCTATTTTTGTTGTAGACATTCATACAAACAATGAAAAAAGGGAAAGTCTTGGGACATGTAATTCCCAATATTTGTACATGTTCCCCACGTCTTTTGGGTTTTTTTCCAAAAAACTTTTTTCGTGTTTTCGAGAATGTCCACCATTTTAAACACCGACAACGTTTGATTTATTAAATTGGTCAGACCAAATCTTCCTGCTGTGTAGTAAGACGTTCAGGATTTTTGCAAACGGTGGACTGAATGGAGAGCGGTAAAGTCACAGAACCTAAAAAAACAAAAATTGGGGGGAAGTTGAATTCCCTGTTTACCTTTTTTGATTTCTTTAAGCAGTATTGTAAACAGAGAGAACAAAAGGGACCCAACCCCCCCTGTTTTAAAAACCCGGGGGAATAAAGCGACTTAAATCGTTTTCCCAAATCTAACTTTGCCTTACAGTTTTTATTACTAGTAATGTCGTCATTTTCCATTAATTCCTCTTTTTTTTTTAAAAAACCCCTAAATTTGCTCGAACTGGGGTCAAAAACTTTTTGAAATCATAAATGCAACAAAATTTTTTTGGTAACAGTAACGCTTTTGGCAATGGCAAACGTGTAAAAATGTCAAAGGTACTGTAATTTTTCCCAAAGCCTGCCGATTTCGTTGATAGCATCATTCTTTGATCCCTTTATTCAATGTTCGTTAAGTTGTGGTGAAAAATTTCTGAAATTCAATAATGATATTCCTCGGTAATTATCAGGGACATTTCGATCGCCCCCTTTTTTTGCAAGGTTGGTGATAGCTTTGACCTTGGGAAAGGTAATCTCCGGAAAAAAACAATTTATGAACAGAACAATCAGAAAAGGGAAAAATCACTGTAACAGGTTTTTGAAGATTCTCCCAACAATCCCATAGGGCCCGCAGCCTTTCATTTTTTAGAGAACGAATTTCAGCTACACTTCATTTTTGAAAAATCACATTCAAGAGAAACTTATTAAATGTTTTGGCTTCAAATTTTTCCCCCCATCAACAGTTCATAGTTTCTGAAGGGCAGACCAGACTGAAATTTGTGAGAAATGTTGGTACCCTTTTTCCTTGTTGATATTATTTGAACAGGTCTTTTACATGATAGAGATTTAACTTATCCAATTTTGGCAGAAGTTTACGTTATCGTGTAAAATTTTCACTATATTTTCAGGGGTCCTTCTTTTTCAGTTCAGAAGCTCTTTTTAGTCTCTGCGCTTTTGGTTTTAAGTATTTTAAAATTTCCCCGTCTATCTCTACTTATGTAGTATGTCTTAGATCGTGACGGAGTTCCTTTTTTTGTTGAGTGCATTCCTTATCAAACCCGGGGCTTTTCTTTTTTGCCCAAAAGTTTAATTGGGCTTTTCATACATGAAACTGGTATCAATCAGTGATTCATTGAAATTGTTTCTTTGTGATTCAATTTCAAAAAGGTCAGATGTCTGTCTTTTATTCCTAAATCACAGTTTTACAATTTGTTTTTAAATCGTCCCCCAATTCTGCTTTTCCAACAATCTTTTCGAACTTTAAAGTTCTCATATTGCTTCTGTTGGTTAGCTACGTTGACATTAGCATTTAATAAAACTTCAATGGCATGTGTTTGATTTTACTCTTGGGTAAAGTTCAATGAACACCAAAAATTTAACAGCATCGAGACACAAGAAATAATCCCCAATCTGCATCCCGTAGGGGAAAAAATAGGTAAAGTGGCCAAAGTCAATATCACCTTGAATGGCACCATTAGTATAAACAAATCAAAAGAATTGCGACATTTAAAATATTTCCAAAACATTCTGTATCTCATCTTTTGAGGGACGGGAAAACAACAGTCGCGTTTTTTTTTCTGCAAAGGGACTTTCCTTTTATCGTCATCTCATCATCTGTACTGTTTTTCCCCCCAGTCGTGCAATGAAGCTCCGGCAACAGAATGGTAA
Organism: Conus ventricosus; assembly: GCA_018398815.1. NCBI lineage: Eukaryota > Metazoa > Mollusca > Gastropoda > Neogastropoda > Conidae > Conus > Conus ventricosus. The sequence continues at coordinate 12,309,262 of CM031604.1, read as the reverse complement.
GTTTCCAAAAGACTCTTCACATCCCTAATACATGCCCAACTCCTAATACCATTTGTTATGTCCCTATCAGGTAATAGGGAAAAGGGTTTTTAGGGGTAATCCACCCAAACAGAATCACTGGGTGAAATCGTGCCAAAAAATCCTTAGAAATTTTAAACACTTAATATTGTCATAATCCCCACGATCTTTTCAATGTACTTAACGAGGTCTTTTTTCACTAGCAGATCAATCCTCCCGATAATTAGCCTTTCCCGTCGAAGTTTAAGCCCGGGATGACGTAAGCATATGTTTTGGAAACAAATGATCAGGAAATCTGTTGCAAAAGTTTCCTACAAGACTAAAGTCAAAAATTTGCAATATAAGACCCACCTCGGATCGTAAACCCAGACAACCTTCAATGTTTTAGGTCTGAATTGAGATTTGCTGACAGAGCTGGCCCAGTCCTATAAATCGTGCGTTGTGTAGTTTTACTGTGTTTTTGGGGTTTCCTGAATGGTTTCTTGGCGTTTAGTGTGGAATTCGTGGAAAACTTTTCAGCGGTAAAAGGTCTGCCCCGTGCAAATTTTTACCCCAGGGCCGAGTCATCGCTCCCTCGAGGCTGTGGTAGATCGGTGTCTTGTTCCCCCAGTTTTTGTCCCTTCTTGCACTTGTCCGTTGGTGTGTATGTTCATTGGTATTTGGTTAACGGGGGTTTTTCCGTTGTCCGTCTTCCCCTGTCCGTATTTTTCGTATCCTTTTTGCTGTTGTTGTCTGGGAGGCCTGTCGTGGGGTTTTTTTCCTTCGGGGGGATTTTTTTCCAGTGGTTTAGTGATGATCACAGTGCCTTTTTTTCCCTCACTTTTAATACCCCTTTTGGGAAAATCAGCCCCGGTAGCCCGGGAGTGTGTCATCGTCAAGTGTCGTCCTGCCCGTTTGGTTTTGGTTTTGTCAAAATCGTTTCCTTTCAAGATTTGGTTTCTGTCAAAAATCTCCGTTGTCCCCCTTTTCCCTTGCCTGCACTGAGTCTGTCGCATTGGTCCCCCATCGTCACCCTTTTAAGATGTCGTTTTTGTCAGATTTCCGTTACACCCTTTTCTTGTCAGACACTTTCTCAGTCACACTGTGTGATAGTGTTTTCCCTGGGGGTTTTCCTGTCGCTGGCTGTCCGGTTGGGGGTGTCAAATGTGAGGCTGAATGCTGTAAGATTGCTGTCTCGTACGAGGCAGTGGTGGGGGTGGTACATAGAGTGTAGTTTTTGTGTAGTGTGGCTGAAAACCGGGACCAGCTCCAGTCTGTAACCCCTCCTTTACCGTACCATTCCCGCCATAGTGTCTGTGTAGTCGCCCTGGATGGGCCTGTCTTATACGGAAATCCCCGTTGTAACTCCGGCCTCCTACTGTCGCCCTTTGCCCGTCAGCGCGGTGGGTGTTCGCTGAGTAAGTCCGATCACCTTTTTGTAGCGGTTGCTGTGTGGTGCGTGGCTCCCGGTACTGCCCCCGTGGTGGTTCTGCTCTCGGCCCCGTTTTTTGGGCGTCTCCCCTGCTCCTCCACCACCCAGCCCGTTGGCTTGTGTAAACGTGACACCTTGATGGTTCCGGTCGTGTAGCATCAGCGAGCTGCCTCTGCCTTGAGTAGGTTTCGGAATGGGGCTGCTACTAAACCCGCTTGTTTCCTTTGGAATGCAGTAATCCATTAGCTTGGTAGTATGAATGGTTTGTTGTTTGTTTTTTAGGTCACCCGCACTCTGATCCCCTTTTTTTCGCAGCCCCTCTGTCCTTGTCAGTACACCCTTTATCTGACCCTCTTGCAACTTCACAATGACGGCTGTGGTTTAGAAAAGTCACTGCTTCGGGAGAAGTGGGCCGCACAATGTCCTCAGAAGACCACGTTTTCCCCGGCCAGTGTCTTGAAGTGTGCTGATCATTTTTGCCCCTTTCGTAATTTTTATGAGCGATTGTGGTAGACTGAAAAAAATTGAGGTTGTCTTTCCCTTTAAAAAAGATTCTAACGTGTCAATTTTTTCGCTGAATTCCTTGATATTTTTTTTAAATTTATCTTCCATTAGAACTGACTGTTTTGTTTTTTTTTGACATGAAGTAGAAAAAATCTTAAGATTTGCTGTTTTGGGTTGGAGGTGTTGTAGCTGTGCTTTCATCGTCCCCGATTTGTCCCTTTTTTAATAAGTCTTTGCAAGGAATCGAAAAAGTGTTTCGAGTTGTGACACAAAAAAATCTTTTAACTTGGGTTTATTGTTGTGCAGTAAAAACGCTCAGGTTTTTTCCCGCTGGAGTAGGCCCCGGGTTCGTTTCAAAGTCGTTTGGCAATCAGCAGTTGGAACAGTATGACAGTGAGGGAAAATGCACTGGTTGAGCTTTCCGCCCGGTTTGTGTTGAAACCATGGCCATGGGAGCTTTTCGCGTTCCCCCGAAATTTATGATACGCAGCAAAACGACCGAATAGCTCGGAAATAATTTGTCTCTAAAGGCATGATCACCTCAGCTATCACTTGTTGCCATCTGAGAGAGAGAGAGAGAAGAGGGGGAGAGTGGGGGGGGTGAGGAGAAAAGGGGGGGAGGGAGAGAGAGAGAGAGAGAGAGAGAGAGAGAGAGAGAGGGGGGTTTTGTGTGTGTGTTTTGGGTTTGTCTGTTATCTGTCTGTCTATCCTCTGTCTGTCAATTGTGTCTGCATGTCCTGAGTGTGTGCTTCAGTTCAATTTCTTCCCTGGGACAGCCCTGATGTGGCCCCTTTTCGGGGGCGGGATAAGAAATTATCTTATTTTCTTATCTTCAAATTTTTTCAAAGGTATCACAAACTACACTACAAGTGAATCCAAACAAAAGAACAGTCAAAAAACGAAACTTCACAGAAACCAAACACAAACGTAATTTTCCCTAAAGTTTGGCTATGAGCCGCGCTTTTTTCCCCCGCTTTAACCCCGTGGCTTTTAAAAAACGATGCGGCTTATTTCGGATTTTTCGATTCAGGAGCTACACCCTCGTCTTTCTTGCTTCCTGTAGCTCCCTATCGTGTTACTGTTCTGAATTTTTTTGATGTTTTTTTAAATACAATTTTCTCTGTAATCGGTAAGGAAACAGTAACCCCTTTGAAATACAGGGTCGCAAGTAAAGCCCCTTTCTGTATCCTTTTTTTATAGTTTGTTTCAAAATACGATCGTTCGAACGGGAAGTGGGGCCATTTCCGACCGTTTAAATTTGACTAACATGTGAATGAACAAAAAACTAAGATTGGGACGGTATTAAGCGAAAAAAACAACGAATCGTTTCATTAATGTTTGGTTTTTTTATAAATTTTTATTTACAAATGCTCTTGCAATTAAAAACGATTAGCGCATTCGACTTGGTCATTTTCAGACCCTTTGGTTTGTTCTCATTGTTGAAATCGTGGACAGGGAGTGAAGGTTGCTTTGATACCTTTGCTTTGATTGGCTTGCGCTTTCGAGTACTCAACCAATCGCTTAGCTTGATACACCAATGAATGCAGGAGAGAACTGCCTTTCTAGCGCATCATTAATGCGTTGTTTTTTTTTGGTATTTTTTTAAAAAGCAATGATGTTGGAAAGACAACACTTGTAAGAAGCCTCATAAAAACTTCGATTCTAATTGATTTAAAACACATTGAACTAAAAAAAAAAAAAAAAAAAAAGACTGAAGTAATGCTGGAAACATGCTCTTGTATTCTGACCTATTTAAACGCCAATCAATGCAGTGAACACATTGTATGTGTTGATTTTCGACACTATGTTAACTCAACCCTCGGCCAGCTGCCGCCTGCGGCACATCGGACTGTGTTGTATACATCTGCGGCTTATAAACCACTGCGGCTTATTTGTGAAAAAAGTTCAGATTTTAAAAAAATTTAGTGGGTGCGGCTTATATACAGGTGCGCTCAATCGACCGAACTTTACGGTATTCCAACGACGCAGGTCAGGCTCTCAGTGTGGCCCTAAGACGGTCCACATGACAGCGCCACATTCCAACAACCACAGCCCCAGGAAGACCAGCACAGCACAGCAAACACTGACCGTCCCTCTTGTCCTCAGAGGCGGTCTTGGCAGGCACAGAGCCCCCCCAATGTGACAACTTGGGGGCCTTGCTGCCCAGGCCTCCCCGCGAGATGGTGGGGATGGTCCGAAGTTTGACCCCGCCCGTCTCCACGTCTATGGCGAATCTGAAACCACAGCGGTCTTCTTAGTGTCCAGATGTCTGTCTACCACTTTCGTAGTTACCAATTTTAATCAGAAAAAAATGAATATCGATGTTGCCATGCATATGTCAATATACATGTATGTGTGTATATAAGTGCATACATGTGCATGAGTACAAATACACCCATGTGCATGTGTCCCCTGCAGCCCTGATGTGGCCCTTTGCGGTCGGCTGGGCTATAAGCAACATTATCGTATCTTATGTGTCCCCTGTATGTGTGTGTGTATGTGTGTGTGCGCGTATGTGTGTGTGCATGCATGTGTGTGTATGAGAGCTTGTGTTTGTATATGTGTGGGTTTGTGTGTTGTGTGTGTGTGTGTGTGTGTGTGTGTGTGTGTGTGTGTGTGTGTGTGTGCGGGGGGAGGGGGGGGGCCAGGTGTAGAGTGGGGGGTTAAGTAAGGTGTGCGCATATGTGTGTAACATCCTTATAAAAGGAAAGAAAATCTGTTTGAATGATCATATCACTGCATTAAGTAAGCATCACTTGCAGATTTGTGAGAACTTCATGTACATTTAGAATAATTACTGCTGAAAAAGAACTTTATCAATGTATTCTTTAATCAATATCTTTACTGATTTGCATCCTTTCAAATATGCACACACATTCATAAATACACTGACTACACATGCATGCACATGCACGCATGCGCGCGCGCGCGACACACACACACACACACACACACACACACACACACACACACACACACACACACACACAGATAGACAGACAGACAGACAGATTACAGGTCGACTGATAGACAGGTAGATAGACAGATTGATAGACAGATACACAGATAGATAGATAGGTAGGTAGGTAGGTAGATAGATAGATAGATAGATAGATAAGATAGATAGATAGATAGATAGATAGATAGATAGATAGATAGATAGATAGATAGACAGATAGATAGATAGATAGATAGATATAGATAGACAGCCAGATAAATAGACAGACAGATAGATGGATAAACAGAAGAAAAACAAATAAAGCCTACCAAGTATACAATTTTTCATCTTCATGTGCATTAAACTATCATTTTCACATCAGTATCATGGATCCCGTGACAATAGCAAACTTCCAGCATAAGCAAGCCAACACCTAAGTGTGCACCTGAAGGCAGTGGTCAGTAGACATTGTCCACAATCCCCTCCACCACTTCTTCCAAACAGGACGTTCAAAGGGACAGTCAAACAGAGGCAATGGCCAGTGGATGTTCTCCACAATTCCCTCAATCACTCCCTATGCAGAGCGTCTTCACAGGGAGGGGAAACTCTTCACTGGCAAGGTCAGAGTAGCAACAGTAGGACCTCTCAACAGTTTCATCAAGGTGTCACTGCGTGCAGACTAGTCCATGTATGCTGCACCATATCCCACTAAGTTTCGAGACCACACTGCCTATGTTTTAAAGCTGATGGATATATGTATTAATGACTAAGATGAGAGAATCTAACAAAAGGGTCTCATGGCTATGACTTAGCAGATGCCTGACCTACACATCAGCCCAATGCGCTGGTCAGACCTTGAGTAACCTACCTATGCCA
>CM031604.1:12266015-12301015 GCA_018398815.1 Conus ventricosus | reverse complement strand
CACAATACACTGAAGTGGACTGCACTGCACAATACACTGAAGTGGACTGCACTGCACAATACACTGAAGTGGACTGCACTGCACAATACACTGAAGTGGACTGCACTGCAGCGGAACGTGTGTGATCAACAGAAGAACGGAATTAAATCTTTCATCCCTACAACCCGGTTTTCCGGTTTGCAGAAATCCTACCCTTCCTTCCTGCAGCCTGGAAAACCAGGCAGCACAAAATCCCTCCTTTCCTTCCTGCAGCCCGGAAAACCGTGCAGCACAAAATCTCTCCTTTCTTTCCTGCAGCCTGGAAAATCGGTTCTCGCGGTAAGCGCTTTGAACTTCGTGCGAGTCACGTCATCGGTACACGTCATGACCGGGTTGCTCGCACGGCAGTGTTTATGGATGGAATGGATGCCACACGGCCCCTGGAGCATGGGAAAGTGGTCGCCGCTCTATTCTGGCCGGTTTGCTGCTACATACATGGCAGATCTCACTTTACACTTCTTTTTTTCCCCTCTAAATCCAGGAATGAAGGGAATACTCGTATTTTAAGAATCTAGGAACAAGAGGAAGTAATGGTTCATAGAAAAGTAGGAATAAAAGAGTTAAGCATCCTGCCTGTGATGAGTTAACTATTAAACTATCAAACAGCAAGTCCTGTTTACCACCCAGCACCAGATCAATAACTCTCTAGTCAGATGGAAACCCCTCAACACAAAAAACAAAGCCCCTAAAACCTGATGAACATAAATCCTTTTTAACAAAACAAAAAAAAAGAGATTAAAAACAACAACCGCATGCAGCATGAACAAGATAGTAGTGGTTGTGCTTTTCCCCATGTGAGGAAAAAAATCATTGTCCAACACAGAAAACACTCTGTCCGTAAGCAATGTCAGATAAGTAAACAACAAACTGAAAATGATGAACAAGTGCAACAGTACCCAGAACGTTATAGTTATAAGCAAGAAACCAAACGAGGAATCCAAAACAACAACAACAACAAAAAGCCAGCAATCCAAACAAGTCAGTGTTCCTTCACACCCAGAACCAACCAAGAAAAAAAGAAAGAAAGAAAAGTAAACTGTAATACGGGTTTTCCTTTAGCCCAGTCTCATTTTCCCTAGGAAAACAAAATAAGTACCAAAAAAAAACATGTTAGATGAATAAAACACATGAAAAAACAAACACCAACAAAACAACAAGCGGTAATGCCTAGCTAAGCTCTCTTCCTCTTTGGTTTATTCTTTCTTTCTTTCTGCGTACGCTTGGCGATACTCCTGCGGACACTGCCTGTATAGACAGGCAGTGGAGTTTTGTGTGTATGACCGTTTTTTATCCCACCATTAAGGCAGCCATACTCTATCTTCGGGAGGTGCATGCTATATGTAACGTGTCATCCATACCAACGGCCAAACTGGCCTTCTCTTCCGAAAGTTGGTGATGGGATTTTACATGTGTGCAAGATGTTGTGTGTGTGTGTTCACACATGGAACCTTGGTTTATAGTCTCATTCGAAGGACAGTATGGGGGAATGGAGCCAGAACCAATGTTAACTCCAAGGGAAAAATCCCCCTGCACTGAAATTCGAACCCGCAACCCCAGGATCATGAGTCCGGCGCTCTACCAACTGAGCTAGTCCAGTCCCCCTCTGGTTTATGAACAGCAATCCCTTCTTCACTCCTTGTTTCCAATCAACTGTGCTGTTTTGATATTTAACTGTCCTGCATTCTAGTCCCATGACACAGTGTCAGGTCTACACCTCTTCCTTGCATCAGCCTCCAATATAATTGGCACCAGGATCGGCTTACATGAACAACTCTACCTTCTTTGTCACTGAGAAAAACTGTCTTTCTGTATCCCTCTGACCCTCGCTGCATCTAAGCCTTTGCCCTTCCACCTCCAATCTGTCTTTGTTTGTGGCCCCATTCTATGTTTTCTGCTTGTTAGGGCAAGCCAGCTTTACAACCTTAAAGATTCTGCTGCATTTTCATGCATGTGAATTGTGTACAAAGATCTACTCTTCCAAGAGCTGTAATGGGTTTCAACATGTGTGCAAATTTTTTTTTTTTTTATGCACTCAATCATGTGTGGGACCTCAGTTTTAAAGTCTCATACAAAGACCTTTTGGGACACAGAGTCATAATCAATGTTAACATCAAGAGAAAAATCCCCCTGTACTGAAGTGGTCCAGCAGAGATTCCAGCCTGCAACCCCAGGATCACTGGGATCACGAGTCTGGTTCTCTACAAAGCTATTCCGGCCCCACCACCCTTCCATTATTTTGTGCTTAATGTACTACTTCTAGTGCTTCCAAACTCTCGATAAAAGATCATCCAGAATTCTCCACTAATATAAAGAATCAAAGGCTCCACATCACCACTAAAAATAAAAACCGAACAAAACAGTGCCATAACATATGCTTGTACTTAGGACCTGGACCACTGCATCTATTAGTATTCTTCATTCTTGATCTTCCTCCCCTTCCATTTCCTCCCCACCTCTCTCCCTTTCTCCCAGAATCCCCAGCCACTTACATGACGTCTTCCATGGCGGGCAGCACGGGGATGGTCTCGGCCAGGGCCACAAAGAGGTGGGACTGGGCCAGCGACAGATGACAGGTCAGGTGAGGGCCGAACAGAGTGGCCAGGTGGGACGGCAGGCGTTTGTCCAGGATGTTCTCCAACACCTGATGAACCAGCAGATTCTGGGATACAGTAGGTTGTGGAGTGTTTTGCATGTTGTGTGTGATGTGGAGTTAGCTGTGAGTTATGTTGTTATGATATGATGTGAGTGAGTGAGTGAGGTGTGTGTGTGTGTGTGTGTGTGTGTGTGTGTGTGTGTGTGTGTGTGTGTGTGTGTGTGTGTGTGTGTGTGTGTTATGTGTGTGTGTGTGTATGTGTGTGCGTGTGTGTGTGTGTGTGTGTGTGTGTGTGTGTGTGTGTGTGTGTGTGTGTGTGTGTGTGTGTGTGTGTGTGTGTGTACATGTATGAGAGAGAGAAGAACAACTGTGAGAGAAAAAGAGAGAAAGAGAGAGGAGAAAAGGAGAGGGTGAGAGAGAGAGTAAGAGTGAGAGAGAGGGGAGGGAGGGGTGGAGGAAATGATAGTTAGAGAGAGAGTGAAAGAGATAGGAGAGAGAGAAAGAGAGAGAGAGTGTGTGTGTGTGTGCGTGTGTGTGTGTGTGTGTGTGTGTGTGTGTGTGTGTGTGTGTGTGTGTGTGCAGGCACATGCATACATGTGTTTGTATTAGAGAGAGATAGACAGAGAGAGAGAGAGAATCTGTTGCACACACAAAATGTAAAAATGGGCAATCTTAGTAAATAGCTGTGCTTGTAACACAGTGTTTAAGACCTTTGTCATAACAATAATTCACAGTAGTTGCATACGCAACAGTGGCAGCACCATTAGCATCACAACTTCCGCATTTGCACCAGCCATCCCCCTGACCTTGAGGTTGTTGAGGTCGTTGATGGGATGGCTGGTGTTGAAGCGCAGGTTGCCAATGCGAGACTCCGTCTGTCTGAAGCTGCTGTCTCCGGTGTGTGGCAGTCGCTCTCCATGGAGCAGGCGCTGGAGAACGATGAAAGCCTCCGAGAAGAGGCCCAGGTCGGTCAGCACGCGAACTTTGAGGATGCGGCCGTCCACGGTGCGCTGGACATCGCGGCACACGAAGGTGGTGAAGTACTGGTACAGGCTGAGCAGAGGCAGCACCTGCAGCACAGGTCATGGGGATGAATGACGGTGGAACACCAAGGGCATACTCTGAGACCCCCTACAGATGTTCATGCTTTCACTTTTCCCCATCTTTGTAATAAAGATTAAAGTCCTTTCGCTTAATGGTTGTGGAGGCGGTGAACTGTTAGAGGTTCACAGTATCTGTGTCAAAGGAGGATGGCAGAACAGAACCCACTTCTTTCCTTCCACCGCTTTTTGATTGTCTCTGAACTGAATCAGGTACCTTTACAGTGGGGTGGACATCGAGGGTTTGCAAGCTAAAAACAAAACCTTTGACCTCACAAGAGGTTCGAACTCATGACCATCAGCTCTGTGGGCAAATGCTTAACCATTTGATGATGTACCCCTCTTTGTGGAACAACAGAGAAAACCATCAGATGACACAACCAAATGGCTATGACTTCTGAAAACGATGCCAGATTGTTGCCTACCACTGTGATAAACTCAGTTTCAGTGCATCCAACACCACCATGCTTGGCCTGATGGGTCGAGTGGGTAAAGAATTGTTCTCTTCATTCAGGGGCTCTGGGTTCAATCCCCGCTTGAGCCAGGCAGGATAGAGTAGATGTTCTTAATGGAGTCAGCATCCATGCAGACTTAAGTTCCTGCCAAGTTCTCTCAATAAGCCTTAGGTTGGGTCCTATATGAATCCATGCATCCAAAAAAAAAATCAGATTGTGTCTATGTTACTACTTAACCATTCATAAAAACATTGGGTCTATGTCTAACTCAACCATTCACAAACACATCATGTCCACAGCCAATTCAACCACTTATAAACACATTGTGACTATCTGTCCACAGCCAATTCAACCACTCACATACACACAGTGTCTATGTCCAACTCAACCACTCACAAACACACTGTGTCTATGTCCAACTCAACCACTCACAAACACACTGTGTCTATGTCCAACTCAACCACTCACAAACACACTGTGTCTATGTCCAACTCAACCACTCACAAACACACTGTGTCTATGTCCAACTCAGCCACTTACAAACACACTGTGTCTATGTCCGACTCAACCACTCACAAACACACTGTGTCTATGTCCAACTCAACCACTCACAAACACATTGTGACTATATGTCCACAGCCAATTCAACCACTCACAAACACACTGTGTCTATGTCCAACCCAACCACTCACAAACACACTGTGTCTATGTCCAACTTAATCACTTACAAACACACTGTGTCTATGTCCAACTCAACCACTTACAAACACACCTATGTCTATGTCCGACTCAACCACTCACAAAACACACTGTGTCTATGTCCAACTCAACCACTCACAAACACATTGTGACTATATGTCCACAGCCAACTCAATCACTCGCAAACACTATGTCCAACTCAACCACTCACAAACACATTGTGACTATATGTCCACAGCCAACTCAATCACTCACAAACACTATGTCCAACTCAACCACTCACAAACACATTGTGACTATATGTCCACAGCCAACTCAATCACTCACAAACACTATGTCCAACTCAACCACTCACAAACAGGTTGTGTCTGCCTCGGGCCAGTTCCTCAGTGACCCAGCGTAGGGCGGCCACCATGGAGCGACCGTTGCAGCGGAAGCGATCTGACATGAAGTCGATGCCAGGGACCAGGTTAGTGACCTCGCAACCCTCCCCCACGTCGTAGAGAGCATAGTCGCGGTCAGAAGTGGGGTGGGGGAGGGAGGCACGGAACAAAGCCTGCAATTTTCAGAGACACCAAACTGACATGGCACCACGGAACAGTCCTCACATGCTTAATGGGCTGTTCCTCTGTGCAGACTTTCCTCCATTTTTTCCCAGTTTGCTTTTATTTGACCAAATTTTCTGTTACTGTAACTCAAAACACTTTGTATTCTCTTGTCATCCCACTGCGATTTCCTTGACAGATTCTGAGCCTGATAAGGCTGTTTGAGACTTACACAACGTCATAAACCATGCTAAGTATAGCCAGGCGTTAAAAAAAGAATAGCTTTAGGTATCTGTTTTTTTCGGTTTGTCAATGTGACAAGCTTTGAAAGGGAACATGATCAAATGTACAATATCAGTGAACTCATTAAAACTACATCTTTCAGGATACATCACTTTTGGAAATCATGCTTTTTGTATGCTTAAAAAGAAATGAAAAGAGGCTTTAACAAATGAGTCTCCTGTATTGCTAGCAACGAATAACACAAAATGTGTGCAAACACTGCAAAAGAGGAATATTCATAGTTCATTTCAAGAGTCATCTTTGTCCGAGTGCCTGTCAAACATTTCATGTTTTTCGTTTTGTTCAGATATTGATTTCTACAGGATTCTTCATAGAGCTCAGTAATTAAAAAAACAAACAAACAAAAAACAAACAAACAAAAAACAACTTGGGTCAGTCAATATACCATAACCTATCTTGAACAGGTAATTTCCCTGGCATAACTCACCAACCATGAACACAAACCTACCGTGAACTAGTAGTAGCTGGCCCTGTCACTGTAACCTGCTTTAAACATACAGCCTCTCTGAAACAGGTAATCAACCCTGAAAGGCAGGCTACCTTGAACAGGTCATCTAATTTGAAAAGGTTGTCTACCTAGAATGGATAACCCACACTGAACAGATGATCTACCTTGAACAGGTAACCTATTTTTATCCAGTAGTCTACCTGAAGATGCAGCCTGCTTGGTACAGTTATCTCTAACGGTACCTATTTTACTAGTCTACCTGAGTGCACCGCTGTACAGTTATCACCTTGAACGGTAACCTATTTTTATCCAGTAGTCTACCTGAAGATGCAGCCTGCTTGGTACAGGTTATCTACCTTGAACTGGTAACCTATTTTTATCCAGTAGTCTACCTGAAGATGCAGCCTGCTTGGTACAGGTTATCTACCTTGAACAGGTAACCTATTTTTATCCAGTAGTCTACCTGAAGATGCAGCCTGCTTGGTACAGGTTATCTACCTTGAACAGGTAACCTATTTTTATCCAGTAGTCTACCTGAAGATGCAGCCTGCTTGGTACAGGTTATCTACCTTGAACAGGTAACCTATTTTTATCCAGTAGTCTACCTGAAGATGCAGCCTGCTTGGTACAGGTTATCTACCTTGAACAGGTAACCTATTTTTATCCAGTAGTCTACCTGAAGATGCAGCCTGCTTGGTACAGGTTATCTACCTTGAACAGGTAACCTATTTTTATCCAGTAGTCTACCTGAAGATGCAGCCTGCTTGGTACAGGTTATCTACCTTGAACAGGTAACCTATTTTATCCAGTAGTCTACCTGAAGATGCAGCCTGCTTGGTACAGGTTATCTACCTTGAACAGGTAACCTATTTTTATCCAGTAGTCTACCTGAAGATGCAGCCTGCTTGGTACAGGTTATCTACCTTGAACAGGTAACCTATTTTTATCCAGTAGTCTACCTGAAGATGCAGCCTGCTTGGTACAGGTTATCTACCTTGAACAGGTAACCTATTTGTATCCAGTAGTCTACCTGAAGATGCAGCCTGCTTGGTACAGGTTACCTACCTTGAACAGGTAACCTATTTTTATCCAGTAGTCTACCTGAAGATGCAGCCTGCTTGGTACAGGTTACCTACCTTGAACAGGTAACCTATTTGTATCCAGTAGTCTACCTGAAGATGCAGCCTGCTTGGTACAGGTTACCTACCTTGAACAGGTAACCTATTTGTATCCAGTAGTCTACCTGAAGATGCAGCCTGCTTGGTACAGGTTACCTACCTTGAACAGGTAACCTATTTGTATCCAGTAGTCTACCTGAAGATGCAGCCTGCTTGGTACAGGTTACCTACCTTGAACAGGTAACCTATTTGTATCCAGTAGTCTTCCTGAAGATGCAGCCTGCTTGGTACAGGTTATCTACCTTGAACAGGTAACCTATTTTTATCCAGTTGTCTACCTGAAGATGCAGCCTGCTTGGTACAGGTTACCTACCTTGAACAGGTATCCAGACAGGAAGCAGCATTCCATCCTTAGCCCCAGGTCGGCAGTCAAGATGTACCTGTACACAGTTGGTCGTTTAGCCAGTAGCGTGTGTGTGTGTGGAAGGGGGAGGGGGGGTAGGGGGTGGAGGAGGTGCATGTGTGCTTGCATGTATTTGTGAATGGGGGTGCATATAATACTCAGATCTGGGCTGGTAAAAACAGCACTTATGTCAGAATCACTGTGTTGGCAGTTAATATTAGTTCATTGTGGAGATATATACCGTTTTGTTGTTGTTGCTGTTGTTGTTGCCATAAAAACGTGTTCCTGGTTAGGCTCACTGATTATCACTGAACAATATTTCAAAAATAATGTCAAAATGAAATATCTGATTCATAAAAGAAACCACTGTAAAAATAGCAAAACTGGCATATCTTAACATCAATGTAATGTGTAATTGTAGTGATCAAACTGTACCTTAACTGTAATTCTCCAAACCATAATCACTCAAAGGACACAACAATTTCAAAGATTTTAACACATTAATATCTAAACTTACATGGTTTAAAAAAACATGAACTTGAACCAGTGCAAACGCTGTATCTCCGCATGACTCTGTCACTGCTCATGCTGAAGAGCAGCCAAACTGTTCATGGCAAGGACTGCAAGCTGGCTTTAAAACAGGCTTCAAAACTCCGCTCATTTAACTATGAAGAATCCTAGCTTTTAAAAACCACGTCAATGAGGAATGATCCACCACATCCCCCGAACCACAAATTGGTTATACTATGCCCAAACATTACAGAAAACAACAACAACACAAAAACCCATGGACTTACACAGCATGAAGTAACAATGCATCACAATATAAATCCCATGCCCACCGCTCACTGAGCAATATGGATGCTTGCATTCCTGCGCCCCTCCCCTCCCGTGCCCCACCACACATCCCCACACTCACTCTGTGCAAAGAATGGAAGCTATTATCCCTCCACCCACCCCCCACCCCCCTTTTTTTTTCCTATTCCCCAATTACCCCTCTCCCTCACCCCAACACTCACTGTGCAATGTTGGAGGCCAGCACCACCGCCATCAACAACACACTCATGTGTCAAGTTGAGAGGCCTGCACACGCCCATCACACAGCCCCACACATACTGTGCAATGTTGGAGGCAGCCGCCGCCCATCACACAGCCCCACACACTCACTGTGCTATGTTGGAGGCCAGCACACGTCCCCATCACACAACCCCACACACTCATGTGCATGTTGGAGGACAGCACACCGCCCATCACACAAACGCCCACACACGCACTGTGCAATGTTGGAGCGCCAGCACACCGCATCACACAACACCACACACTCCACTGTGCAATGTGGAGGCAGCACGCACATCACACGCCCCATCACACCACATCACTGTGCAATGTTGGAGGCAGCACACCGCCATCACCACCCCACACACTCACTGGCACTATGTTGGAGGCCAGCAGCCGCCCCCACACAACCCCACACACTCACTCCGTGACAATGTTGAGAGGCCAGCACACGCCCATCACACAGCCCCCAACACACTCACTGTGCAATGTTGGAGGCCAGCACACCGCCATTCACAGCCCCACACACTCACTGTGCAATGTTGGAGGCCAAGCACTCGGTTTAGTGTTCCTATCGCTCACCATCACACACACCCCACCCACTCACTGTCAATGTTGGAGGCCAGTCACCGCCCATCAACACACTCACTGTGCCATGTTGGAGGCCAGCACACCGCCCTCACACCGCCCACACCACTACACTGTTGCAAATGTTGGAGGCCAGCACGCCGCCCATCACACAAGCCCCACCACACTCACTGTGCAATGTTGGAGGCCAGCACGCGCCCCCATCACACAACCCCCACACACTCACTGTGCAATGGTGGGGCCAGCACACCGCCCATCACACTGGCCCCACACACTCACTGTGCAAGTTTGGAGCCCAGCACACCGCCCATCACACAGCCCCACACATCACTGTGCCAATGTATTTGGAGGCCAGCACCACCCCCCAGCACACAACCCACACACTCACTGTGCAATGTTGGAGGCCGCACACCGCCCATCACACAAACACACACTCACTGTGAATGTTGGAGGCAGCACACGCCCCATCACACGCCCAACACTCACTGTGCAATGTTGGAGGCAGCACAGCCCATGCACAACCCACACACTCACTGTGCAATGTTGGGGCCCAGCACCACGCCCATCACACAACACCACCACACTCACATTGTGCAATGTTGGAGGCCAGCACACCGCATCAACCAACTCACTGTGCAATGTTGGAGGCCCAGCACACGCCCATCACACAACAACACACTCACTGTGCAATGTTAGAGGCAGCACACCGCCATCACACAGCCCACACATCACTGTGCAATGGTTGGGGGCCAGCACACCGCCATCAACTCAATCCCACACACTCACTGTGCAATGTTGGAGGCCAAGCACACCCCCATCCACACACACTCACTGGTGCAATGTTGGAGGCAGCACGACGCCCATCACACAACCCCACACACTCACTGTGCAAAGTTGGAGGCCCACAGCACACCGCCCATCACACTGCCCCACACACTCACTGTGCAATGTTGGAGGCCAGCACACAGCCCATCACAGCCCACCACTCATGTGCAATGTTGGAGGCCAGACACCGCCCATCACACAGCCCCAGCAACTCACTGTGCAATGTTGGAGGCAGCACGCCATCACAATCACACAGCCCCCACGCACTACGGTGCAATGTTGGAGGCCCGCACGCCGCCCCATCACACAGCCCCACACACTCACTGTTGATGTTGGAGGACAGCACACGCCCTCACACAGCCCCACACACTCACTGTGCAATGTTGGAGGCCAGCACGCCGCCATCACACACACTCACTGTTGCAATGTTGGAGGCCAAGCACACGCCATCACACAGCCCACCAACACTCACTGTGCCAATGTTGGAGGCCAGCATGCGCCCACTCACACAACCCCACAACTCACTGTTTTGCAATGTTGGAGGCCAGCACACCGCCCATCACACAACCCTCACACACTCTACTGTGCAATGTTGGAGGCCAGCATACGCCGCCATCACACAAACCCCACATCACTCACTGTGCAATGTTGGAGGCCAGCACGCGCCATCAACAGCCCCCACACACTCACGGTGCAATGTTGGAGGCCAGCACACCCCCATCACACACCCCACCACACTCACTGTGCAAAGTTGGAGTCCAGCACGCCGCCCATCACACAACCACACACTCACTGAGCAATGTGGAGGCAGGCACGCGCCCACACTCAAAGCCCACACATCACTGTGCAAGGTGGAGGCCAGCACACCGCCCAATCACACCACACTCACTGTTGCAATGTTGGAAGCCAGCACACCGACCATCACCCAAACCCACACACTCACTGTGCAATGTTGGAGGCCAGCACGCGCCATCCCACAAACCCACACATCACTGTGCAATGTTGGGAGGCCAGACACGCGCCCATCACACAACCCCACACCACACTCACGTGCAATGTTGGAGGCCAGCACGCGCCCATCAAAAACCCCACACACGCATGTGCAATGTTGGAGGCCAGCACCCGCCCATTCCACCCACAGCCCCACACATCACTGTGCAATGTTGGGGAGGCCAGCACGCCGCCAATCACACAGGCCCACACACTCCTGTGCATGATTGGAGGCCAGCTCGCCGCCCATCACACAGCCCCACACATCACTGTGCAATGTTGGAGGCAGCCACACCGCCATCACACAGCCCCACACACTCACAGTGCAATGTTGGAGGCCCGCACACCGCCCATCACACAGCCCCCACATCACTGTGCAATGTTGGAGGCCGCACACCGCCCATCACACAACCCCACACACTCATTGTGCAATGTTGGAGGCAGCACACCGCCCAATCACACAACCCCAAACTCAAGTGCAATGTTGGAGGCCAGCACGCCACCATCACACCCCCATCACACACACTCACTGTGCAATGTTGGGAGGCCTGCACACCGATCACACAACCCCACACACTCCACTGTGCAATGTGGAGGGCCAGCACGCCGCCCCATCACACAACCCCCCACACACTCATGTGCAATGTTGGAGGCCAGCAACGCGCATCCACACAGCCCCACACAACTCACGGTGCAATGTTGGGGAGGCCAAGCACACCGCCCATCACACGCCCCACACACTCACTGTTGCAATGTTGGAGGCCAGCACGCCGACGATCACACAGCCCCCACACACTCACTGTGCAATGTTGGAGGGCGCACACCGCCCATCACACACACTCTCTGTGCAATGTTGGAGGCCAGCACACCGCCCATCCAACAAGCCCCACACACTCACTGGGCAATGTTAGTGGCCGCACGCCGCCCATCCTCACACAACCCCACTCACTCACTGTGCATTGTTGGAGGCCAGCACGCCGCCATCACACAGCCACACCACTCACGTTGCAATGTTGGAGCCAGCACACCGCCATCCACAGCCCCACACACTCATCTGTGCAATGTTGGAGGCAGAACACGCCCATCACACAACCCCACACACTCACTGTGACAATGTTGGAGGCAAGCACGCCGGCCCATCACTCAACCCCACACATCACTGTGCAATGGTTGGAGGCCAGCACACCGCCCATTCACACAGCCCCCACACACTCACTGTGCAATTTGGAGGCCAGCACAGCGCCCATCACACAGGCCCCCCCACACTCACTGCTTGGGCAATGTTTGGAGGGCCAGCACGCCCATTCCTCACACAACCCCACACACTCCACTGTGCAATGTTGGAGGCCCAGCACACGCCCATCACACAAGCCCCACACACTCACTGTGCATTGTTGCGAGGCCAGCACACGCCCATCACCGCCCCACACTCTCACTGTGCAAAGGTTGGAGGCCAGCACACAGCCCATCACACAGCCCCCACACACTCACTGTGCAAGTTGGAGGAGCACGCCGCCCATCACACAGCCCACACACTCCACTGTTCAATGTTGGAGGCCAGCACACCGCCCATCACACAACCCACACACTCACTGTGCTCAATGTTGTAGATGGCCAGCACGCAGCCCATCCACACACATCTCACTGTTGCAATGTTGGGAGGCCAGCCACGGCCCATTCACACAGCCCCACACACTCACTGTGCAATGTTGGAGGGCCAAGCACGCCGGCCCAATCACACACACTCCACTGTGCAATGTTGGGGCCAGCACACCGCCCATCACACAGCCCCACACACTCTACTGGGCAATGTTGGAGGCCAGCACGCCCGCCCATACACAGCCCCACACATCACTGTGCATTGTTGGAGGCCACGCACGCCGCCCATCACACACACTCATGTGCAATTTTGTGAGGCCAGACACCGCCCATCACACAAGCCCCACACACTCACTGTGCAATGTTGGAGGCCAGCACGCATCCCCAATCACACAGGCAACACAGCCCACAGGCTCCAGCAGCCAGGCGGCTGACGTCCTCCTGACCTGTGGAACTGGCGCCGCAGATGCGCAGGGTGTCTGTCATGCCCAGCACGATGTCCAGGGAAATCTGCCCAAGCAGCGGGTAACCTAAAAAACCCCCCCGCCCTGCACAGCATCATGGAACAGAAGATTAGGGTCCAAGTCTATTGCTATATTGAGGAGCATTTCAGGTTTACCACCTCTTTGCTGATAATTTAAGCCATACTTACACAAACTTACTACAAGAAAAAAGTGTCCATATGTTTTTTGCCCCCCATCTCTTATGACAGTGGATGATATGGAGAGGAGTATATACAACTGCAGACCAATACATCCTTCAGGCCAGTTTTGTATCTTTGGTCTTCCTTTCCTGAGCTTCCCTGCGTCGCATACAAGCAAAGAACTCAAACAAAAACATAAAATATCTCTGGAAACATTTAATATCTCCTCCAAAAATGTAACAACTTCTCAAACACCTGAATACCTATTTGTCCTCCAATTTTTGTTGTACTAGTAAAAAGAGATAAAAAGGTAATCAGTTAGCATAATTTGAACTACAAAATTACCAAAGACATGGGTCCTTAAGGATGGACCTATACTCTATTAATCTTTTCCCGTAACTGTCTTTTGGACTACAAAGTCTCACAAGCAAGTTCTCTCATTGGTCCCATGTTGTTTCACAGAAACTTCATCATGATTTCATATTCATTTAATTAATGATTGCAGACCGTACTTTTCTAGATCACGACAGACCTATACCTTTCAGGGTGTGTAGTCAAAGCACTGTCTGTGAAAGCTTAAACCTAAACAGCTGGAAATCAACTATGGGAAATAAAGTGCCAGGCATTTGCTGCCAGGAAATGTGAACCATGTTGGTATTGAAGCATGGAATTTTGTGATGCTGCCAGATTGCCAGTCCAAAAGTAAGATGGACCAGCTAGTTTCCATCCCACTAAAAGGTTTCCTATCTAATGTCATCGAAAACGGGTACCTGTCTCTTTCTGACAACATGGTGGAGGGCCGAATAGCTCAGTTGGTTGAGCGCTGGACTCGTAATCCAAGGGTTGGCGGCAGTTTGAATCTCCGCAGGCCGTTTCGGTAAAGGGGGATTTTTTGCTCTATTGGAAGTTAACATTGTTGTTCTGACTCCATTTCCATTACAGTACTTCGAATGAGACTATAAACCGATGTTCCGTGTATAAAACACGTATAAACATCTTGCACACACAAAAATCCATCACCAACTTTTCGGAAGAGAAGGCCAGTTTGCCCGTTGGTATGGATGACAACGTTACACATAGCATGCACCTTCCCTGAAGATGGAATATGGCTGCCTTAATGGCGGGATAAAAACGGTCATACACACAAAACTCCACTCCCTTTGTTGAGCAGATGGGATTAATACCTGCCTGTCTATACAGGGAGTGTCCGCAGAGTATCAGCCTGCGTACGCAGAAAAAAGAAGAAGACAACATGGCTTTGTCCAAACAACATAGCTTAGAAAAAAATAAAAAAGAAAGCCAGGAAAAGGTAAGAAAATATAAAATAATAAAATCACAAAAAAAAAATTGTAACAAAGATATGAATATGTATGCAAAGGTAAAAAAAAAAAAAAAAACCAAAAAACCTCTGATCTGTAGGAATAGATTGGCAAAAGTAGAAACAGGTGATAATAGTCCAAACAAGTGGGCAACAGCAGGAAAAGTATGGCGGGTAAGGGGAGGAAAAGAGCGGGGTAAGAAGAGGAAAAGAAGGCGAAAGACAAGGCGCAGTGACCTGATGTTGGTGGCGTGGTAGTGGATGTTGCCCAGCTCCTGCATGGCCTGTGCTGCCAGTCCTTTCTGGTTCTTGGCCAGCATCATCTCTGCATGCCACCGGTTCCAGCACATGACATGGGGGTTCACACAGGTACTAGTGGTTAATAGGATCCATGAAAGCATCTGTAGGTGCCATTCATGTGTGTGTGTGTGTGTGGTGTGTGTGTGTGTGTGTGTGTGTGTGTGTGTGTGTGTGTGTGTGTGTGTGCGTGTGTGTGTGCATGCATGCACATGTGCATGCATGTGTGCATGCATGTGTGTGTGTATGCACGTGTATGTGTGGTGTGTGTGTTTCTGTGCATGAATGCATGTGTGTGTGTGTGTGGCATTGACACAATGTGCACACATGACACTTCCATTCACGCATCTCTGTGACTAGCAGATTTTATGGAAGTATCTCTTAATACAGTTACAGATGTAGCACTGACAGAACTTAACATACTTAATTGAGATGATTTACACATTCAACAGTATCTGAAAAATGTCTATCTTTCCTGTGGTCCATGCATTGCACATAATTCACAGACACAGTACAGAATAATACCTTCCGAACCATTTGAAACATTCCAACAAACACCTAGGTCTTTGTCAAAATCCAAATTGCCTGTTTACTATCCTGTCTCAAAAAAGTAAATACCCAGTTACGCAATTTAAACAACATACTTCTGACAATATGGATTCTACAGGACCTACACACTGTGATCTTTACCAGACGTCTCTTTTAATTATACACCCTTGAAGACGCAAGTCTCTAATGACCCCTACATTTACAGAGGTTTTGCTGCATCTCACCCTCTGCCAATGATGTGGATCTTCCAACACCAATACTCTTTAAATAAGCAGTGGTCCTGCCCGACAAGCCAGTATCTATGGCAGTGTGTGGTCAAAAGCAAGGTCCATTAAGGTTCCAGAACCTCTTGGCATAGCAAATGCCATGAATTATGTGACCTGCAGGACTTGTACCGTTAAATCTTGTACAAAGCCATTCAACAACATGTGAGAGAAAAAGAAAAAAAAAGGGAATCGCCCAGCCCCCTCCCCTCCCCTCCTTGCATATTGTCACACAACATTGATGGATTGATGGACTGCACTATTTTTGTCCAATCCTGCAAACTCGCGACAGCATTTTTACTTTGGTTGACATATCACTTAACAGACCTTACACAAATTATACAGACCAACAGCACAGCCCAACAAGCTCAAAGAGATGTAACCAATGCTCCTTTCCTGACTATCTAGATAATGCTCTCATCCAAGTCGTCTCCCTGTTCAAAATCTCTGGGTCCACCCTTTGACTGTTTTTATTTTTTTGCTGTTTTTGTTGTTGTTTTTTTTATCCAAGAGAAGACTGAGTACCCCTATTTGAGCCCACATTCAGAGCTAACCTACCGATGGTCTTCTCATAGGAGACGATGATGTGGCCAAGCTGGAGCAGCGATGGACCTTTGAGCCACATTCATGACTGAACCTACGTGGTCTTCATAGGAGACGATGATGTGGCGGCTGGAGCGAGGACCCTATTTGAGCAATCAATAACTCCGATGGTTCTTATAGGAGAGTGATGTGCTCAGCTAGAGCGAGACCCCTATGAGCCCACATTCAGAGCTAACATCACGATGGTACTTCTCTAGTGAGCGATAATTGTGCACACTGAACCATGGTGGGAGTTGCATTCATACAAATCTGGAATTTACTGGTAGTCAGGGTTGAAGTTGGCTGGGTCGGGCTTTGACAAATCCATTTGTGTGTCATCTGCAGATTGTCAGCCTGCCAAGCGTCACATCAGGATAATGTTAAAACATACGTAGGATAATTTAGAATATAACTTGGTATGCTACAAATTATCTGTAGAAAATAACGTGGCTTGAAGTAGTCTTTGCGAAAGGACTCAAAGAAGAAACTGTATCATGCTTAGAACTTACTGATTGACGGTTGTGGCAATGCTCTATAAAAAATATAAAAAATCCCGTATTTCATTTAGACCACCCCTTACAAATAAGGGTCAAATGTTATGTGTTGTGTACAATAAAAGAAACGTTTTTGTTTTGTCTCTTGAGATCACATTCCACAGAGAAACAAAAACAGCTGGAAGTGTCAGATTAGTACTGAAATGAGTTACCAGACTGATGCAGGCCTTTTTTTTTTTAACAATTTGAAAAACACCAACTTTATACGAGATTTCATGTTGTTAGTGCCATCTGCTAGTATGCCCAAAACGCAGTCAATGTTTCATGGAGTCCACTGCCATTTTCTTTTCTTCTCCCTGATTTCTTTTTTTGCTGAAATATTCTTTTTTTTTCCCCATGGATTTACAGATGTTAAGGGAGACAGACTATTGGAAGATATGATACAATACCATGAACATCAAAACATAAAACGGCAGTGTGTAGGGAACATCCCACCAAATCTAACAGGTTGGACAGACAAATAATAGACTAATATATAACATTGATACCCAAATTGGAGACAGCATTGTTGTTCTCACAAGACAACACACAGAACACAGAGGATGCAGACAAACTATGAGAGAAAGGGGGTAATAGACAAGAAAGGGGTAGTAGACAACGCACATAACACCAAGCACACAAAAAACACAGACTAAATATATGCATGCATGCATGCATATGCACAAGCACACAAACGCACACGCGTGCACACACACACACACACACACACACACACACACACACACACACACACACACACACACACACACACATATACACACACACACAAATACACAGAGGCTCGCACATGCACTCACACACACATAAAACACTCACACAGAAGTTTGCGCATGCACACATACACAAACACACAAATGCACACACATACATACACACACACATATACATATGCATACACAAGCACACACACATATACACACATACACAAACACATACATACACATATGCATACACATGCACACACACACACACACACCACACACACACACCCCACACATACAGTTTTGCTGTCCAGCCAGGTAGAGAACCAGGAGCTGCCGGCTGTGCTGCAGGGCGCGCGCAGTGTAGCGTGACTGGGACAGCACATCGCGCAGGGTCTGCAAGCTCAGGGAGGTGTCCAGTGGCACCGATGACAGGCGGAACGCATCCTCCTCTGTATACAGTCAGACAACATTTGGTGACATTCTGGTCAGACAGATCTACTTGGAAAAGAAGGAATGTGTCCTCCTCTGTACACAGAGACTCAACTTTGGATGACGTTCAAGTCATGTGGTAATGACAAGTGGAATGCATCTTGCTTTGTACACTGTGACATAATGCTCGATGACATTCAGGCCATGTTTTAAAGACAAACGGAAAAGCCTTTTTCTGAACACAATGAGATAACAAAGGCATTCAGATTGCAAAAGTGAAGGAAAAATATTCTCCTTTTTATCCAGCGAATCAATGCACACCCAAGTTTTCAAGGAAAGTGCTTGAATTATATATCTTGCTCTGAAATTGATCTGAAACACTGAACTGAGGCTTCTCCAACATCAGGGATGAAAACAGTTTTTAAAAAAAAAGAGGAGATTGGCAGGGATCTGGGGGTTCACCATGGGCCCCCAGTGGGGTCCATGGGCAACAGCCCGGTGGGGGTCAGGGGGCGGCGCCCCCTGAAGCTGAAGCATATTTTGTATTAAATAAGGCATAAAAATCTTTAGAAATCACTTTCTTGCTTCTAAACAACTCATTCTATAGAACAGCATTCAACACCATCAAGACTGAGACTGATGTGGAAAGAAACTATGTCAATTGAGACAAAGCAAACATTTAGTATGATGAATCCTCAGAACTGTAGCTAAAGAAAATTTGACAAACAGTGCTTTCAGGACATAAAGAATAAGGCCTGTAGATAAGTAAATCAGAGTGGGAAATCAAACTGAGTAAATCAGATGTATGAAAATGACTGCTGGACTTTAATAAACACAATATGAAAAATGATTACTTTGAAGTCCTTAAAAAAAATTTTTTTTTATAAAAACCTCAAGCTTTTGGGCCTTAGACCCTTCGTCAGGAAACACTAAACACAAAAAAGAACAAATGATATCAAAACAAACTGATGTCACAACAGTACACCCCCCCCCCCACTTCCCCCTTACAACTAATCATATCCCCCGGCCCCCTTGACAAGTTTGTGTGTGTGTGTGTGTGGGGGGGAGGGGGGGGGTGCTTGTGTGTGTGTGTGTGTGGGGGGGGGGGGTGGGTTGTGTGTGTGTGTGTGTGTGTGTGTGTGTGTGTGTGTGTGTGTGTGTGTTGTGTGTGTGTGTGAGGTTGGGACAGGGGTGGGGGGAGGGGGCGAAGTGTGTGGGGTATGTGTGTTGTGGGGTGAGGGTGGGGGTTGGGGGAGAAGGAGGAGGAGTAGAGGAAGTATATAGGTAGTGGGGGGAGTGGGCTGGTGGAAAAGGATTTCATAGGGGGGCGGTTAGCAGACACCTAACACATGTAGCAAACGTTTGCATTATACCAGGGGAAAAGTGTTACACAATACTGTTGTGACATCAGTTTATTTTGATGTCATTTGTTCTTTTATATTCTTTTTGTCACTTTAACGTTTTTTCCCTTGCTTTGAAGACTCTACGAGTAGATGTACCCAATTCCTTATCTCTCCAGTGGGTTCGAAGTTGTTTTTTTTCCCTCCGTTGTTTTGTTATCCTGTTTTTCCCTTGTGTTTACTGTTTAGTGTTTCCTGATGAAGGGTCTAAGACCCGAAAGCTTGAGTGTTTATCATTTTTTTTGTAAAAAAGGACTTCAAAGTACTAGGCCTATTAAGTAAGAGTTAGAATCAAACTATCATGGAAATGTAACTTGTAGAAAAATCAGAGTAGGAGTCAAACTATCTTTGGATATTAAACGTAGATTGTTGCATGCCCAATGATCTGAAAACATGCTGTAATGGTGTGGGAAACACACACATTTTCTGTTGGTGACTGGGACGCTCGATGTGATTTATTGCTACAAAGCCACGACTACCAAAGTAGACACGTTGTTGGCAAGGCTCGCAAAACACTTCAAATTCGCCGTCTTTGTCATGTTTTTTTTATTACATCCGTGACTCTGCGGTCACACACGTCCTTCTGCTGCCACTCGGTCTTCTAGTGGTTCACATACTTCTTTCTTTTTTTTTTCGTTTTGTTTGCACTCACTGGCAGCAAACTCTCGCTGTTAATCGACGCCATGATGAGAAATGATACTGGAAGGAAGCAGAATGAGAACTACGCCGTTTGAGAACATTACCGACAGAGAAGAAATTCGCTGTGCAGACAAGTTGAGATCGTTTCTGAGCTTCACTCTTCGAATAATTTTTTGGCGGAGACTTTTTCTTTCGGCGGAGATGCGAAAAAATAACGGCGGAGACGGCGGAAACGGCGGAGGAGTTTTCATCCCTGAACATACATACACATGCATACCACCCTCCCCCTCTCTTCCCCCCCCCCCTCCCCTCCCACACATACACGCTCAAAACTGACCAGAGTAGGCATTGTGACCCACAGGGTCAATCTGGGCGCCAGGCTGGATGAGGTTGTAGCGTGCAGGGTCAAAGTGCACCTTGAGCTGCAAGGTGAGGTAGTCCCGAGCTGTCACCAGTTGTCCCAGCAGGGCCTTCACCTCCTGGAAGTGAGGTTGTGGCACTCTGGGTCCGCCCACCTCCGCGATGCATGCTTCCACCTTGCGCTGGGCTTGCACAAGGAGAGGGACCACCTGCTCTGCGTAGCGATCGCTGCAACATCATCATCATCATCACTGTCACAGCACTGACAGGCCAGGCCAGAGGACTGATGGACAGCAGACCGGCACAGAGTCCTTAAGACATGTCAGCAGGAATACTTCATTTACATGTCCTCATCCTTGTGATCATCATCATCATCATCATCATCATCATCATCGTAAACTGAGAGGGCATAGTTAAACTGACTGAAGAAAAAGAAATCAATACGGAACATTGCTTAATATTAGACTGTTTTCTTCATTTCAATAGCCCGATCATCATATAGATGAAACAGTTAATACTTCATTTCAATAGCCCTATCATCATGTAAATTAAATGAAACAGTTAATACTTCATTTAAATAGTCCTATCATCATGTAAATTAAATGAAACAGTTAATACTTCATTTCAATAGCCCTATCATCATATCTATGAAACGAAACAGTTAATACTTCATTTCAATAGCCTTATCATTACAGCATTGAAGTAAAGCAGTTAA
Source organism: Conus ventricosus (assembly GCA_018398815.1). Classification (NCBI taxonomy): domain Eukaryota; kingdom Metazoa; phylum Mollusca; class Gastropoda; order Neogastropoda; family Conidae; genus Conus; species Conus ventricosus. The sequence continues at coordinate 12,279,801 of CM031604.1, read as the reverse complement.
GTTGAACGAAAGAAGTACACCAAAACGGTGACCTGTCAGGGTGAATATTTCAAAAGAGAACTGCCAGAGATATTGGCACAGCATGAAAGTCATGCTTTCTGTATAATGGTTCTCGTTCAAAGCTATACCCCTCATACAATGCTGAGGCTATAAATCCTGAAAAGTTGTTAGCTGAAAAGCCATTCTGATGTAATATCGTTCTGTGAGAAATTTAGCACACTGACAACATGCATTACAAAGACACCCAAAAGACAATAATAATTATGGTTAAGTCTGCACAATTGATAACTGTTTGGATTAAATAGTAATACTCTACGTCTCAGTCATTAGACCCTCCCCCCCTCCGCTCTCCCCCTCCTCACCCTTACCACATCCTTCCCCTTCCCCTGCCTGCACCCCCCCCCCTCCTTCCCTTTCTTCAACAGCTCATCACTGACTTGGAGATGGCGCTGAAGCGCAGAGCAATGTCGATGAGTTTCTCCCACTTCTGCTGGTAGTAGAGCATCTCCAGGCAGCGCAGCACCAGGCGGCGGACCCAGCGCGTGTCCACGGTGCTGAGGTCGTCCAGGGGCGTCTCGAACTTGAGGCTGGACCCGCCCCGCTCCTCCATGATGCTGCCCATCCAGGACTCAAAGTGACCGCCCAGCTGCTGACCCTTGCTCCTGGCCTGGGGACCCACGCACAGACAGTTGACACAGTTCACCTTATCACCTCAACTGGTGCTGTTCACCATGGTGTTTAAAACCTCTAACATAATTTTCCTTCTGTCTTTGCAAAAAATTCTCGGCTGTCTCATGTTTAATTTTTTTTTTCTTGAAGTTTTCTTTTGATGCATCTTAACATTGCCCTCAAATGGATTTTCATGCTTTTAGAAGAAAAAAAAATTCTTTCTTTGTTCATTGATCTGATGAAGATCCTGGGACCATGATCAAAGTTAGTCATCACCAAAGTGCCTTCAGATTCAGTGAGGTAACCTTTTTGTTGGTTAAAAATCACACAGTTTACTTCGGTATTGGGCATCTGTCTGCATTCTCAGATTTTAAGATTCTGAAGCTCTCGCTGTTATCACCATACTGCTAGAAATACTTATCTCATGGCATGTAAGCAATAAAACAGCTCAGTCATACATGAAAACAAAACAAAATGAAAAAGACAGGCAATCAACAATGATTCTATTCTGCAAAAAATCTTTTTTTTTCTAAAGTGACAAGTATGTCACATGGAGAACACCAAGGTATGAGAACACCAAAGGTATGAGAACACCAAAGAGATGAGAACACCAAAGAGATGAGAACACCAAAGAGATGAGAACACCAAAGAGATGAGAACACCACCGAGATGAGAACACCACAGATATGAGACCACCATGGAGATGAGACCACCACAGATATGAGAACACCAAAGAGATGAGAACACCAAAGAGATGAGAACACCACCGAGATGAGAACACCATGGAGATGAGAACACCACCGAGATGAGAACACCATGGAGATGAGAACACCACAGATATGAGACCACCACTGAAATGAAAAACACCACAGAGATGATAACACCACTGAGATGAGAACACCACAGAGATGAGAACACCACAGAGATAAGAACACCACAGAGATGAGAACACCACGGAGATAAGAACACCATGGAGATCAGAACACCAAATAGATGTGAACAGCATGAAGATCACAACACTAAAGAGATGACAGCACAAGGGATGTAAACACACACCACACACACACACACACACACACACACACATACACACACACACACACACACACACAAATGAAAATGCCCATGGGATGAGGACACCAAAGTGATATAAATACCGAACAGATAAGAACACCCAGGAGTAGAGGACATCCAGGGGATGGGAACACCCAGGAGATGAGAGCACCCAGGAGATGAGGACACCCAGGAGATGAGGACACCCAGGAGATGAGGACACCCAGGAGATGAGGACACCCAGAAAATAAGAACACCCAAGAGATGAGAACACCCAGGAGATGAGAAATCCAAAAAGATGAGGACACCCAGAAGATAAGAACACCCAGGAGACGAGGACACCCAGGAGATGAGAACACCCAGAAGACGAGGACACCCTGGAGAGGAGAACACCCAGGAGACGAGGACACCAGGAGATGAGAACACCCAGGAGACGACAACACCCAGGAGAGGAGAACACCCAAGAGACGAGGACATCCAGGTGATGAGGACATCCAGGAGATGAGAACACCCAAGAGATGAGAACACCCAGGAGTAGAGGACATCAAGGAGATGAGGAGATGAGAACACCCAGGAGATGAGGACACCCAAGAGATGAGAACACCCAAGAGTAGAGGATATCCAGGGAATGGGAACACCCAGGAGATGAGGACACCCAGGAGATGAGGACACCCAGGAGTAGAGGACACCCAGGAGATGGGAACACCCAGGAGATGAGGACATCCAGAAAATAAGAACACCCAAGAGATGAGAACACCCAGGAGATGAGGACACCCAGGAGATGAGGACATCCAGAAAATAAGAACACCCAAGGGATGAGAACACCCAGGAGATGAGGACACCCAGGAGATGAGGACATCCAGAAAATAGAACACCCAAGAGATGAGAACACCCAGGAGATGAGGACACCCAGGAAATGAGGACATCCAGAAAATAAGAACACCCAAGAGATGAGAACACCCAGGAGATGAGGACACCCAGGAGATGAGGACATCCAGAAAATAAGAACACCCAAGAGATGAGAATACCCAAGAGATGAGAACACCAAGAGATGAGAACACCCAAGGGATGAGAACATCCAAGAGATGAGAACACCCAAGAGATGAGAACACCAGGAGATGAGAAAACCAAAGAGATGAGAACACCCAAGAGATGAGAACACCCAAGAGATGAGAACACCCAAGAGATGAGATGAGAACACCCAAGAGATGAGAACACCCAAGAGATGAGAACACCCAGGAGATAAGAACACCCAGGAGATGAGGAAACCCAGAAGATAAGAACATCCAGGTGATGAGGACATCCAGAGATGAGAACACCCAGGAGAGGAGAACACCCAGGAGAGGAGAACACCCAAGAGACGAGGACACCCAGGAGACGAGGATACCCAGGAGATGAGAACACCCAGGAGAAGAGAACACCCAAGAGACGAGGACATCCCCGGGGTAGGTGAGGCCTGCCTGACCTGTACCTTGGCTGCCTGCTGCTTCAGCTCCGCCTCCTGGTAGGTCAGCATGTCCAGCAGACAGTCGGTGGCTATGTGCAGGGGCTGCCAGGCCAGCTGGTTGAGGCGGGCCATGGTCAGCAGACCCGGCTCCTCCCCCTCCGGCGCCAGGGTCAGGGCGCGCAGCATGGCCGTGTGCAGACAGTTCCACAGTGCACGCGCACCGTTCTGCAGCAGGGTCCAGTGCTGGCCTCGGTGCGCCAGTACCTGGGGATTCACGGTGCCTGATCGTCATCACAGCCCTTTACATAGGTTTGTGGTTTTTTGCAAGTGTATATATTCAATAGGTATTTATTTATCTTTTTTTCATTACCACTACAATTATAAATAAAGCATAATGCAACAGACATTTAAATACGGTAGAAAGCAATGTTATCAGTTGTATCTTGTACAACAGCATAAGAAGTGAGTGAAAAAATTCAAGATAACAAACAATGCATTTCGTTCACTCATGTCTGCCCAAAATTTTATTCAAAATAGACACAACAAAAAAAGAGTACAATCTGACTAGCTGATTACGGATCAGGATAAACTTTGTGATCAGCAAGCAGACATTTTCTCCATCTGTGTGGTAAAATCTGCTAGCCCCTTTGGAAGAAAGTTCTAAAGAAACAGACATGAGACCTGGGCAGGTGAAAAAATCCTGGAAGATATCAGTGGTTCCAGAAGCTGGTTTGGGGCAATGGCCTCATGGGGTCAAGAAGAGTGAAGTCCCTTGAAGCTTTTTTTTTTTTTCCAGATTTATAAACTACTGTGTGGTTGATGGTATCTCAAGCCATCCTGCATTCCAATAACTCTTGATGTCTACTGTCTTTCATGCCAGTGCTTGTTTTATCAGCCTTCAAAATATTTTGAGCTCACAGACTTTTTTACCACATGAGTTTGAAGGGGCTAGTAGAAGCCTTGATGAAGCAAAATAATGGACTGGATCGTGAACTTGTAACCTGACTGTCTTAAACTTACAGGTATAAGACATTGAATCTTTCTAAGCAGATTTATACAAATGTCAAGAATGCCCTGGACACTTACTTTTAAAAACCTGAGTTCAGGCTAAAACCTGAAAAGTCAAATGTCTGAATGAAGGAAACAGGTATTTTGCTTTTTGTAATAACTGTCCAAGGATATAATTACTCAGTCCCAACACACACACACACACACACACACACACACACACACACACACACACACACAAAACACACGCACACACATAACACACACACACACACACACACACACACACACACACACACACACACACACACACACGCAAACACATGCACACACACGCAAACACACACACACACACACACACACACACACAAAACACACACACACACACAACACACACAACACACACACACACACACACACACACACACACAACACACACACACACACACACACACACACACACACACACACACACACACCACAGATCTCTTGAAGAAGGTGAAAGTTTTGCTCAGAGCCTCGATGGTGGCCTCCGTGGACAGGGGCAGGGAGTCAGGGTCCACACGATTGGAATCAATCTTGGACATGTCAGAGCGGTATGTGCGCGGTGTGTCCTCCGCTTCTGGGGGGATGGGAAACATGGGAGGAGGGGCGGCTCCTGCAAACACAAACACACCATGTGCTTTGCCCTGCATCTTCGGTCCCACACACCCCAGAGACACAATCAAACCATGATGTCTTGAACTTTTCAAAAATATCCCAAAGAAAATTTAAGCATTTGTCAAAACATTTTTATCTATTTGTCATCCAAGCTTTGTTTCTCCCTAGCAAAAAAAAAAAAAGTGTGGCTTTTCTATGTGATCAATTACCTAATTTGATTTACATGCTTGAGCAGCCCTGATGTGGCCCTTTGCGGTCGGCTGGGCTATAAGCAACATTATCTTATCTTACATGCTTGAGACATGCTAAGACTTTCCCACTAATGCATATACTGTAAAGTTTGGACTTTGAGCCGTGACTTTTTTCCCCAGCTTTAAATCCTGCGGCTTAAACAACAATGCGGTTTATTCGCAGATTTTTACGATTCCAGGAGCATCACACCCTCGTCTATTCTTAGCTTCTCTGTAACTCACCATATTGTGTTTACTGTTCATGAATTTTTCGACAAGCAAGCTTTGTTCAAGTCTGCCAGTGGATCCTGACCGCACGGGGTAAAGTCAAGCAGTCCACCATTAGCAATGGTTTTCGCAAGGCTGGACTGTGTGCTGCAGCAGACGACAGTGCAAGCGACGGAGCAGCAGCGACCTTCACCTTGCCTCAAGAGGAAAGCGACAGTGAAAACGAGGCTGAAGTCAGTGACAAGATGGCGGAGGAAGCGCTACTATTTCTGTTCAACTCCAACACCGAAGAAGAAGACTTCAGCAGATTTGGTGGACAGGACAATGATGACACTGAATAAATGTGATAATCCTAAGATTATGAACTTTATTTTTATTGTATATCTGTGGCTTATAAACCAGTGTGGCTTATTTGTGAAAAAAAGTTCAGATTAAAAAAAAAAATAGTGGGTGTGGCTTATATACAGGTGCGCTCAATAGACCGAACTTTACGGTAAACAAAGAACAACCATACACCAGTAGCAGTGGAAGCAACAAAACTGATGCTGGTAGTTGAGGATCAATAATCAGTGGCCACTTACACACACACACACACACACACACACACACACACTCACTCAAACACACACACACACTCACTCAAAAACACAGACACACACACACACACTCACTCAAACACACACACACACTAAAACACACACACACACACACACACACACACACACACACACACACACACACACACTCACTCAAACACACACACACTCACTAAAACACACACACACACACACACACACACACACACACACACACACACACACACACACACACACACCACTCTTCCTCACCAACGCATGCCAACAAGGAACGAAAGACAAACCAGTGGCAGCGGCAGCGGCAAACTCGATGCCAGTGGTTTTGGGTCGGTCATCTGTAGCCAGATCCAAGGCCTGCATGTTCCTCCTCTTCCTCTCCTCCTCCTCCTCTTCTTCCAGTGCCATCATGTTGACGTTGCGAGCGGAGGAGCGACGGGTAGGTCCCCCATCCCAGCCCACCACCAGAGTGCCCGCCGTTTCAAAGGTGAACCACTCATGATCCAGGAAACTGGTCCTACAACACAGTCAAAGGTCAACAGAGGTCAGTAGACAGAGCTCCAGCGCAGCGACTCAGGATTGGTGCAGGGCTTCTCTGCAGGGTATCCTCCAGGCTGCACATGACACAGACTGACAAAAACAGTGTTTTTTAGTTTTCAGCATCCGCACTGAGACAGAGTAGTTCTGAACGTGACTATGCCATGAGAATGTCTTGATGAGATGTTAGATGCAGGTGTGATTGATAACATAGCGCACAACTGAGACACACTTCCCTTTACCATTAGTATGTCTTTAAGATTTCTGTAGCAGTGGATTTCAAGTTCTGTAACATAGTATCTTCCAGTACATTTTTGTGACAATGTATCTAAATACCTCCTTGTTAAAGTAAATTTCAACATTTCTAACCTATACTGAGCTTTAATTTTGTTTTGTTTTTGTTTTTCTTTTGTATTTCAATATTTTTCTATTTTGTTGTGCATTTAGATTTTTTTTAATCACAATCTAAATCAGTATCTTGATAGATGTACTTCGACAATTTTCTTTCATGATGTAAATCTATATTTTCCTTTCTAGTTGTCGTGTATGTCCACCTTTCTAGTTGTCGTGTGTGTCCACATTTGCCTGTGATGGGGTATCCCCCTGTGGTGGAGCGTGGCTCTGACCTGTACATGTTGCTGGAGGAAGAGCCCAGGACTTTCTCTCTGGTCTCCAGTTTCTGCAGGAAGGCTCCCAAGTGACTGAGACCTTGAACCATGTGCAACTGCACACACACACACACACACACACACACACACACACACACACACACACACACACACACACACACACAACGTACGCACGCACACACACACACACACACACACACACACACACACACACACACACACACACACACACACATTTTGACATTTGAACATGAAGAAGACCAGAACAAAGTACAGGATTAAAAGAAATAAAGGCTGCCTTAATGGCGGGATAAAAAACGGTCATACACACAAAACTCCACTCCCTGTGTTGGGTAGATGGGATTAATACTTGTCTGTCCATACAGGGAGTGTCCGCAGGAGTATCAGCCTGCGTACGCAGAAGAAGAAGAAAAGAAATAAATAAAACAAAGCAAAAAAAAAAGATTCTCCTCTTTCAACACCTAACATGTGAACACAAAGTTCACTCCCTACGAAAATTCCATCGTAGGAAACCCCAAATACAAGCAAGCAACTTTCCTCACTGATAACAAAAAGAAGAGACACACATTGTTCCATGTTCTTGGGCAAAAATAAATGACCAAACAGAAATAAAATAAAGCAGAGATGCAAAGTCCTTCCCCTTCAAGAGCGCTAAACATAGGTGCATGCAAACCTTGCACACACTGAGAACCAGCCCATAGTCCTTACTTTCTAAGCTTTAAACACAGGCGCAACACTTCTTCTCTTTAGGTAAACAACAGGCACACAAAATCTATCTGTATCAAAACAATGACAGACACATGTATTCACCCTCTTTCTGACATAAGCACAGGCACGTGGAATCCCTCTCCTTGGCAGTGTCTTAAGAAACATCAAGTCCTTCTTCAACAGTAACTACAGGGACTCAAAATCCTTCCCCTTAACAGTACTCATGGCATATAAATTCCTCTTATGAACAAACCTTTCAGGCGCACAAGTCTTTGTACATAGCAGTAACTACAGACACGCCAAGTCCTCCTTAGAACCGAAAATAGGCACAAAAAGTTCTTCTCATAAGTAACTATATGCACACTTAATCTTCACTTTAGCTGCAACAAGTAGAAGAACTGTAGCCACACAAATTCTGCTTCCTTCGGAGTAAGTACAAACATGTGAAATCCTTCTCCTTCAGAGTAATTACAGGCACGCAAGACCTTCTCCTTCACAGGAACTATGGGCCCATACAGTTCTTCTTAAATGCAACACTATGCTCTTCTCAACAGTAAGTATAGAGACACAAAGTCCACTTTAGCAATGCCACAGGGATGCCAAAGACCTCTTTAACAGTAACATCATATAAAAATTTCCTTAGCAGCATTACAGGCACCAAAGTCCTTTTCTTGAGCAAGATCTACAAAACAAAAACACAAACAACAACAACAACAACAACAAAAAGCCTTCTCTTTAGCGGAAACAATATGTACACAAAAGTCTTAGTCCCTAGCAATTACTGCTGATAAAAAAGAAAGCCCTTCTTCTTAGCAGAGGTAAAGAAAGTTCTTATCAGCAACAACATCAGGCACATCATGTCCCCCTCCTTTGCAGTAACTAAAGTTACACAGGGCCCTTTGCGTTACCAGTAACGCCAGGCATATAAAGCCCCTCTCCTCAGCAGTATTACAGGCACATAAAATCCCTGTCTTCTGGCACTGACAGAGAAGACACATCAAACCAGTCAGTGGTAGAAACAGGGGTAGGGATTACCTGGCAGCGCCAGGGCATCTCATCCGCAGTGATGCGTCGAAGACGACGCTTGCGGTTGTTGTTGTGATACAGGTCCACAAAGAAGATCCCCAGCACCTCGATAGCCTGGAAGCAATCAATGAAAAAAAAAAGAAGAAATATATAGAAAAAAACCCCAACAGATGTTAAATCAGGGCTCCTTTGATCAAGAATGACCGTGTATGGTGTGACCCAATTTTCATAGCTAGGTTGCACACCTGTTTGATCCAAACAGCCATATATGATAAACTGGCTGCATCATGACTGATGAACTTTTAAGCATAAGAAATAATGGAAACAGGCACACCCATCAACAGCCCTCTGGCGTCCATAGATGTTCTTCAACATCTTTTAGTTCATGAGTCATTCAGACAAATATTCTTACGCTGTTAAGAACAGTAAAAATCATTTTACTTGCTGAACTTTTTTTTTCTTTCTACAATCAATCACACAGTGTGATATTTAACACCTTTTAGTTGACTTAGTTTCTCATCAAGGCAAAAGGGAGTTTTTCTTTTTCTTAAAGAACAAATATGCAGGTAGTGTGCACGCACACACACACACACACACACACACACACACACACACACACACACACACACACGCAGATACGTACAAATACAAACCACTACACACTCACACACACACACACACACACACACACACACACACACACACACACACACACACACACACACGCAGATACGTACATATACAAACCACCACACACACACACACACACACACACACACACACACACACACACACACACATACACACACACACACACACACACTTCCAGTATCATACATGATGAAAGCCCAAATTGGAATTGAATAATAAGATAATGATGTGAGTACAGCAGATGAAAGGATGAGACACAAAACAGGCATGAGGTGGCCTTTTTCTACATGTGGCCACTAAACCCATTTTATTTGAACCATTTTACACACAGAAAAATGCATCTGAGACAAAGTGCCCCTTCACTAGAAAAGCAAAGAATGAACACACTTTATTTGAGACCCAAACAGTCCAGGTGTTTTCAGGCCAGAAGTTTGTCAAAACCTGATTAAAAAAACAAACTTTCCTGCTGATTTAAGTGCTCACTAGCGAAGGGAATGCACTCTGATTACTTTGTATCTATATGGAGTTCTTTCCCTTTTTCAGAAGGGGGTGGAGGTGGGGAGGAGGAACAAGGGGAGTGAGGGGTTGTAGAACCAGGGAGTCTTGGCCAAGTTTAGGTCAGGCATTCAGTACTGGCAATTTTTTAATTTTAGCAGTGTTACCTTTGTTAGCCTGTTACTCGATGGCTTTGGGGTTAACCCAGTTTGAGTATAATTTCATCAGTTCTGTCATTGGGGCATCTTTCAGGAGCAGGTCAGTGACACTGTGCAGCAGTGCCCAAGCATTGGTTAATTAAATACTAAGGGTCAATGAGTTAAATGGATGAAATGAAAATCTACAGGATCTTTTACATGAGACCTCACTGTGCGTTCAAACAAGAAAAGGGTAGAAGAGATGAGAAAGAGTGAAATGAAAGAGAGAGAGAGAGAGAGAGAGAGAGAGAGAGGAGAGAGAGAGAGAGAGAGAGAGAGAGAGAAGAGAGCGAGAGAGAGAGAGAGAGACAAACAGACAGAGAGAGAAAGAGACAAACAGACAGACAGACAGACAGGGTGAAAGAGAGACAGAGAGACAGACAAACAGACAGACAGACAGACTGAGGCTGGAGTTACCTGAGTTCTTTTAGTTCCTGGGCTTGCCTCTGGGCCTCAGTCATGCTGGTCGTCACTCCCAGGGGCTGCAAACAAAACCATCACAGAACCATCAGGCTGCTCCCTTCATTTGTCTGACCAACGGTTTGGTTTCTTCCCAGGTACTGAAGGTTCGCTTCTTTCAGCATGGAAAATGGTCACAGAGTTTCCATTGTACACACTCTGATTGCACATGCATGCACACACACACACACACACACACACACGATAAGATAATGTTGCTTATAGCCCAGCCGACCGCAAAGGGCCACATCAGGGCTGTCACCACGTTAAAATCAACTCACCAGTCATTTTAAAAAAAAAAAAAAAAAAAAAAAAAAAAAAAAAAAAAAAAAAAAAAAAAACCACTTTCATACATCACATTAAATGACATCGTCTACAAACGCACCAGAAACTTTATTAAAAATCTTTCTTCCGTAAAATCTTAAATCAGATGAAAAATGTTAATCTCTCTCAAAAACTCAAGGATCACATCAGGCGGGACATCCCTGAACAGGATCTTCATGGACTCCGCTGTAAAATGTTTGTGTCTCACATCGTGCAAATCCCAACACTCTAAAAGAACATGTTTCATTGTGAGTGGCGCATGACATGGAATGCACCACGGAGCTTCTTCACTCTTTAAAAGGTAAGCATGGGTAAAATACGAATGGCCGGTGTGCAGCCGGCACAGAACCGTTTCCTCTTTACGACCTCCCGACGTGGAGGGGAGGAAGTCCTTAAGGTTTGGACGGATCTGAAAGAGTTTGTTACTCGTCTGTGTGGTCCAATCCTCCTGCCAGAGGTCTCTCACATAATCGTTAATTTTGGGTTTCACATCTGAACAGGGGATATAAATGTTGGGACAGTTTCTCTCTTGTGGCGTTCTTGGCTAAACGATCAACCATTTCGTTCCCGCCGATGCCAACATGACCAGGAACCCAAGCAAGAGTAATGTGGTAACCGTCCGCTTTCAACTTGCTAAAAAGTTCAAAGAAATGCAAAAGTTCTGGATGCTGAAGGTTGCGGCCAGCTATGGCTTCCAAAGCTGACAGCGAATCCGACAGAACCAGAAAGTCCCTCTTTGAAGAATGTGAGATTATCTTCAAAGCCAGTACCAGAGCAGTAAGTTCAGCAGAATAGACAGAAGCATCGGAATGGATATGTTCCAACAGTATCTGAGAAGGAGCCCCAGGGCAGTAGGCTGCACAGGCCACTCCATCCTCAGACTTGGAACCGTCAGTGAAAACTTTTTGATAGGATGGGAATTTGGAACAGAGGTCAGCATACAATGCCTTGTACGCCAGAGAGCTGGTAGACTCTTTGCGAAAAGCTGCAAGATCGAAACGAATCTCTGGTGTGAAAAAGGTCCACGGAGGTTGATCCGGAAACTTGGAAAAATCGGAAACTACTCCCAGGTTTAGACCTGCATTCCGCACGTGAGGCTGCATACGAAGCCCAAACGGCGGAATACATTTCGGGTTTGTTTCAAACTTACTTTGGAACGGAGGGTCAAAACACAGTCATAGGCAGGATTCTGCGGTTCTGAGAACAGTCGGATGTAATAATTCAAAGACAGTTTCAGCCTGCGGTTGGACAGTGAAGGTTCACCTGCCTCTGCGTACAGGCTGTACACAGGGGTGGTGCGGAATGCTCCAAGACAGAGACGAAGCCCTTGATGGTGGATAGGGTCCAAGAGTTTGAGGTAAGATGATCTTGCGGAGCCGTACACAGCACAACCGTAGTCCAGTTTGGAACGGACCAGGGCTCTGTAGAGGTGCAACAAAGTTTTCTTATCAGCGCCCCAGTCGGTGTGTGCTACGACCCGCAGAATATTCAGTGCCTTTTGGCAAGCAGTTTTGGAGGTTTTTAATATGGCTGAGAAAGTTAAGTTTTTGGTCAAAAATGACTCCCAGAAATTTGGCCTCTTTAACAGCTGGAATGGGAGATTTCCCTACTTGAAGTTCCCGGGATCTGGAAAAAACTGACGGAAATTATGGAAGTGAATACACGGGGTTTTTTTGTAGCAGAAAAGGTGAAACCGTTTTCATCCGCCCACCGATGGATTTTATCTACGCAAAGCTGGAGCCTGCGCTGGACACTCGGGTACAGGCTTCCAGTTGCGTAGACAGCAAAATCATCCACAAACAATGAGCAGTCTGAACCCTGCTGAACTGATTTAACAATGTTGTTGATCTTAATACTAAAGAGGGCAGGAGATAGTATGCTCCCTGTGGAACACCCAACTCCTGCTCGTGGACATCAGAGAGAGTGGTGCCAACCCGGACCTGAAACTGGCGTTCTGCCAAAAAATTTTGAATAAAAAGCGGAAGATGACCTCGAAAACCCAGATCGTGGAGATCATGAAGTATCCCCGACTTCCAGGTGGTATCGTAGGCCTTCTCCAAGTCAAAGAAAATTGCCACTGCATGCTGTCTGTTTAAAAAAGCGTTCCTAAGTGTAGATTCCAGACGAATCAAATGGTCAACTGTACTACGATGTTTGCGGAAACCACACTGTTCTTTCGCCAAAAGGCCATCGGTTTCGAGTTTCCACATGAGCCTAGCATTGACCATTTTTTCCATCAATTTACAGACACAGCTGGTCAAAGCTATGGGACGGTAGTTAGATGGATTAGAAAGATCTTTTCCAGGTTTGGGGATGGGAATAATGAGGGCTGTCCGCCAAGAGGGTGGAAAGCAACCCGTAGTCCACACGTGGTTGTATACCTGTAACAGGATGTTCAGACCTTCTTGCGGAAGATGTTTCAATAGTTGATAATGTATGTCATCTATACCTGGAGAGGAATCGCTGCAAGAGAGTAAGGCAGATTTCAGCTCGTTTAATGTAAAAGGAAGATTGTAGACTTCCATGTTGTCGGATGAAAAGTTGCAGGGAGATTTTTCTTTTAGGGCTTTGTGTTTGACAAAAGTGACCGATTTATTAGAAGAGGAGGAATTCTTTCAATGGTTGAAGCAAGCAGATTAGCAACTGCTTTCTTCTCTGTTATTAAAGAATCCGAAAATGAGATGGTTCACAGTGGGACAGGTGTTCTTCCTTTGATTTTCTTAATGATGTTCCACACTTTTTTCTTAGAAGTTTTTGATGTCAGCCTGGAGCAGAAGCTTCTCCAGGACCGACGTTTACTGATTTTAAAGTGTGTCTTGATTTAGCACGGAGTTTCTGATGGGCTCGAGCG
>CM031604.1:12226015-12261015 GCA_018398815.1 Conus ventricosus | reverse complement strand
CCTATATAGTATAAAGATAAGGTATTTGGGAGAACAGTCAAATTTGTTCCAAAGTACACTTTTGGTGAACACACTTTTGGCAGTTGTAAAACAAGTTCCCTTTCTACAATCATTCAAGTTCCTCAAAGCATGCTCTTCATTCACATAATTCAGTAAATTCTACATACTTTAAAATGTCAACAAAGTGTTTCTTTATTTGTGTTACATCTCTGTTTTGATAATAAGAATTTTAACTAATTTTAACTGATAGGTCATTATTGTGGGAATATAGATATTTTTTCTGTTGAAAAGAGTAACAGAAGTTCAGTATACAAAATAATGATAATGAAAAAAATTATGTAACAACACATACTTATTCCCCTTTTATCCAGAGAAAACCATGCTCCTAAAGTTATAACCAGCACAGCCAAACTTAGCCTCTATTTTGATGACATACACAAACCTAGGACTTCATTCAAATCTGCCAGACAGATGAGTCTACAACTTCTGGTTTTCTAGAAGTTACTTGGTAGCACCCTCTGCCCTGCAGAAAGACGACACAAGGGCAGTGTCAGTCACAGCAGTGGAAGACCGAAGACACAGACACAAAACCCCATAAGCCCCCCCCCCCCCCCCACCCCCCCCCACCCACCCCCCAACTCACTTGGCCAGCCAATTGTCAGTCTCCTCACACCAGTCCATCACCTGCAGCAGCTCCCCTCTGTCAGCCCCTTCTGGGCCACGTGCACAAAGAACTCCAGGTACCGCGCTCGGCGCCGGAACTTGCCCACTGTCAGCCAACAATCAAGGACAATAGGGGACATCCTCGTTATGGCAGATGGGAAGGGTTTAGTGTAAGTGGCATGTGAGAGCTGATGAAGAGAGAGAGGAGAGAGAGGGAGAGAGAGAGAGAGAGAGAGAGAAGAGGAGAGAGGAGAGAGAGAGAGAGAGAGACAGAGACAGAGAGAGAGAGAGAGAAAGAGACAGACAGACACACAGACAGACAGAGAAAGAGACAAACAGAAGGAGGCAGACAGACACAGAAAGAGAGCGTGTGTGTGCCTGTGTGCGTGTGCGTGTGTGTGTGTGTGTGTAATAAAACCATCACTAAAATGTGCACCTAGTATGATATGAGAGTGTATGTGGATGAGCAGTGTGTATATGCACTGTCTACAAAAACCATCATCTGCCTACATGCATGAGATGTGCATGTGTGTGTGAGTGTGAATGTGTGTGAGTGTGAATGTGTGTGTGTGTGTGTGTGTGTGTGTGTGTGGTGTGTGTGTGTGCGGCGTGTGCGCGCATGTGTGTGTGTGTGTAAGATAAAATAGAAGCTATGGCAACAAGTCCATATAGTACAGAATGCGTCTGAGTAAAGAAAACAACAACAACAACAATGAAACATATCAAAGTGTGTATGGTAATGTATGCGTGTATGTATATCTCCATGGACACATCTGCTTCTATACAGTAAAGATCTAAACCACACGAACTGTCTAGGGCAATATTTAGGAACTAACTACTCAAGTAACAGACGCAGACACCACCACCCATCAGTCAGCATGCCGGCCACTGGCGCCAGATACTATCACCCCGGCTCTCTCCATAGGTAAGCTAGCTAGCAGTCAGAGCACCATACAGAACAAGTAATGCAGCTATTGCTCACCTTCCCGGTAGGCCAGTTTGCTGGGCAGATAAGCGATGTAGGCATGGAGGATGCTGGGATCTTCGTTCCCAGTCAGCTCGTGCTCTCCGTGAGCTAATCACACAAGCAGGCATGGGGTCAACATCAGACAACCCCAAAGAACATACAGCCATGATGCCTTCATCTTCAATGGCTCTTAGCTCTCAGTCTTCAATGCCTTCATGTTTCAGTCTTACACTGCTCTTATGTATTAATCTTAACAACCATCATGCTTGAGTCTTTAACTTCTCCTTTTCTCAATCTTAACGGCCATGACCTTCAGCCAATAAGTTCTCTTGTGTCTCAGTCTAAACTGCCATTCTGCCTCAGTCTGAAACTGTCTAAGGTCTTAATTCTTCACTGCCACCCAGCCAACACAACCAGTTCTCGATCTGAACTCCCACTTGCCTTTTTTGCCATAATCTTCAATCTGAGACTGCTCTTATGTCACTCTTCTGCCATGGCACTTGATACTGAGCAATGAGAAGACCACTCTCACAGCCACAGCACGTAATACTGATGTCACGAGTTTGTCACGAGGCCTACGACGTTCGACCACCTAGGGTGGCGGAATTAATTATTGTTTATTGTCGTTGCTTTTGTCGTGTATCCGTCCCTTGGTGTGGCTTGTGGTGCAGTTGCACCTTGGGGGTAGTTCACTCAACTCGGTTTGCTTTCTCTCTCTCCCCTCTCTCTCTAATTTCCCCACCGCCCGTGCTATCATCCGCAAGTTCACGGGTGGCCGGGTACCTTTCTCTCGAACTTTCTGTCTATCGGCCTCTCGCCTGTCTTTTTACCTGTCGCACGTGCTTCGTTTTTTTTTATTTTTGAAGTATGCTCACTCTGTGACGCAGCATGGCATGTGGCCGCCATTGCTGGGGGAGGTTAGCTCTTCACTCGAGCGGAAGATGTCTCTGGGGGCGCCTGCTCCGTCCTGGTTCTTTACCTTATCGTCGAGAGTACAGTCATACTTTAAATTCCTGCAGTCGGGCCTGTAGGAGAGGGACATCATTCTTCTGTTTCCGCATCTTCGCCTCTGTCCTCTCGACGGGACAGAGGGTAGAGAGAGTCCTTTGACCCGCCTCTTCGGGGTCACCCAGGGGTAGCTGGTAAGCATCAGTTTCGTGGTCTGTTTTGTTTGGTTTGTTGTTGTTACCGGCTTAGTCTTCCTCTTTTGCGCAATTTTCTTTTGTTTTCGAAATTGTAAGAGAAATATTGTGTGAGACCTTTTCCTTGTTAATTCAATCTTTAACCTGGCCATTCAAAATTATTTCCAAAATTCTTTCTCCTGTTTAGGGTATCGGTATGTCGGTAGTCGGGGGGAAGGAGAGAACCTGGTGATTCAGGGTTGGAACTTGCTTGGTCTCGCTCTTTCCGCCCCTTTCACATTCGCCGGACTTTTATCCTTCGGCCACCGTCTTTTTTGTGTGTGCAAGGAAAAACGAGTTTTATGTTCACGAGCGTGCGTACGCATGTTTTGTCGTTCGGATGCGGGGTTGGAGATTTGTGTTTATTTTGAAATGTGTTTATAAAATGTGACAATTATCCATTGAATTACTATTGCAAATGTGGTGGCAGTTATTAAGCATGGTCGCTGTGTTGATTTTTTTCCAAAGGGAAGGAAAACGTTAAGCTGAGTGAGAGAAGGGTGAAGATAATTCATATTTGTTTTATAACCTGTTGATTTAATGCAGTCTTTACCTGCATCGTGTGAGAAGACTTGATTCAATGGGTGTACTGTGTGCGTTTAATACACTTCCCCTCGCCCATCATGCGAGTGGCTGATAAGACTTGACAGCAATGGTCAGACGGTACTGACGGCAGGGTTCCAGTACCCTTCTTCCTTCCTCCTTCCTTCTTCTTTTCCTCCTCTCCGACTCCCTCCCAGCTACGTCCTCCCCCCCCCCGGGGGCTTCCCCTGGACACGAACTGGATGGTCCCCACGTCCCTGGTCGAGGCCACGTTCTGGCTGAGACCACGGACGAGATGGTGCCACGCGCTGGTCGAGGCCACGCCTTGGTCGGGACCGTGGACTGCTAGGGGAGCCCGCCGTCTCGACTGGCCGGCCTGACCCCCGTCCAGGACCTCCAGTAAACAGCTAGGGTCCCCCCCCCCCCCCCCCCCCCCCCCCCCCCGGGACACGCTCTTAAACTGCCCGCTTGGATCGAGGGTGTTGGCTTTGGGCGACTCCCTGCGAGAACCAACCCGGCTGGGAGCACCTAGTGCGACAGGGTGCTCCCTGCGGACTTAAACAGGGGCAGGGATGTGGACGCACTCCGTGGTGTGAGAAA
Source organism: Conus ventricosus (assembly GCA_018398815.1). NCBI lineage: Eukaryota > Metazoa > Mollusca > Gastropoda > Neogastropoda > Conidae > Conus > Conus ventricosus. Next base: position 12,257,061 of record CM031604.1, on the reverse strand, counting down.
GGGTCAATACGGGAAATATTTCTTTATAATTGTGTACATGTCATATGTGCGGAATGCTTTAATTGTGATTGTGTACGTCGTATGGTGAAATTTTTATTATAATCGTGCATGTTGTGGGTGGGAGTGCTTGATTGCGATTGCGCATGTTGTGTGCGTTGGAGTGCTTGTCGGATTGTGCATGTTGTGTGCTTGGAGTGTTTGATCGTGATTGTGCATGTTGTGTGCGTTGGAGTGCTTTATTGTGATCGTGCATGGTGCGTGTTTTGGGAAATTTTTATTTTGCGGGTGTGAATAAAATGGGTGTTGTATCGTAATCTTTATTTTGTGGCCCTCTTGCGGAGCGTGAGGTCAGTCACTCCCTTCACTCCCACCTAGACCGATCCTGTCAGGGCAGACCTCCAGGGTCGGTCGTGACAATTGTGGGGGCTCGTCCGGGATTGAAGGGTTTCTGGCTGTCTCTCTCTCGTTTCGCCGGAGTACCTGTTTAGTTTTGTCTGTTTTGTATATTTTAGTCAGTTTGTCGGTTTGTTCGTGGGTGGTTGGCTGGGTGACTCTAGAGTGAAGGGAGTCTTGTTTGTGGCCTGAGGGAACATCCGGCGTGACCGGGAGTCGAGGTGAGCCCAAAGGGGGAGCCCCGACCGCGTCCAGACCTCCTTCCGCCGGGTACCTCACGCAGGTACGGCCGTAAGTCTTGCCCTTCTGTTGCCGCTCAGTCTTCCATTCCTGTTTTGTATTTAGCCAATTTCTTGTTTTTTTTCTCTACGGGTTGTTGAGTACAGGGGGGTGTATCGGACGCTAGTTTTTTTTTTTTTTTCCTCTCCCCGGGACCCCCGCTGCTGGGTTTTTTTGTTTTGTTTTTTTTTTCCGGCCAGCCCCACCGCACTGTTGCTCGTGCTGTAGAGCGCGGTGTTGCCAGAGTGGGGCAGCCGACATATTTTTTTGTTTTGTTTTTTTTTTCGGTGAGCCCCACCCCGCACTGTTGCTCGTGCTGTAGAGCGCGGTGTTGCCAGAGTGGGAGCAGCCCGGAACTTGCCGCACACAACGCACACACACACATACACACTATACACATGCCCCTAAAATATTTGTTTTTTTTTTCTCTAGGGGAATTGTTTTTTCCCCTGTATTTGGAAAACTGTAGGATATTGTTGTCATGGCGACGTCCGGCGCTGGTGGTGTGGCGACGCGTGCGTCGAAGAAGAAGGGTATTCAAAATGTTACTGTATCCCTACTATTAGTACCAGTACTTCGACTACGGTAACCTTCTACCTACTCCAGTGCTGTAGCAGGTAGTCCAGTGAGTACTTTACTACCTCTTCGCTGGGGGTCTCCCTGTCGAGACCCCGACTGCACTTCCCTCGGAAGCGTCAGAGTATAGCAAAGCAACTGTGGGCTTCTGTTGAGTCGCAGAGACCCGAAACCTTCTCCTCTCCAGGCTTCCCCTCGTAAGGGGCATGCCCCAGAAGACTTTCCTTATGGGAAAGTCGAGACCCAAGGGAGGGTCAGACGGATCATCCTCCGTGTCGGGAGTGGTGAACCCCGCTCAGATATCACCTCTGCCTTATGTTTCTGGAGCGACAGCGACGGGAGGATGAGGCCAACGTAGGGAAGAGCGTGGGGAAGAGGCCGCAAGCAGGAAGCTCTGCTAGGGAAGAGCGTAGAGAGGAGCCGCTAGACAGGAGGCCTGCGCAGAGAGGAGACTGAAAAGACAGGAGATTATGCATAGGGAAGAGGCTATGCTGCGCAGAGAAGAGGCTGCCCGACAGGAGGCCCTTCGTAAGGAAGAACTGCTAGACAGGAGGCCCTTCGTAAGGAAGAAGCTGCTAGACAGGAGGCTCAGCATAGGGGGAGGCTGCTCAGCGTAGAGGGGAGGCTGCTAAACAGGAGGCTCAGCGTAGGGGGGAGGCTGCTCAGCGTAGGAAGGCTGACAGGCAGGAAGCCTTCCGTAGGGAAGAACTAGACAGGAGGAGGCTCTGCGTAGGGGGGAGATGGAACAACTTCTTTCGCGGCCCCCGCTTCTGTAAACCAGGGGGTTAATCACCAGGCGGGTGTTTAGATTTTAGAGGCCCAAAGTTAAGCTTCCAGAGTTCAGACCTAGTGAGGACATTGATATGTTCTTAGAGCATTCGACAAGGTTGCTTGTTCATACCAATTGTCTGAGGACAAAAGGCTATGCACCTTTTTTCTGGATTATCTGGTGCTGCAAGGGAGTGTGTGCTCACTCTAAATGAAGGTGCGTCTTATGCAGACATGCAGTTGGCTCTGCGTAAGCGTTTCCACCTTACCCCGAACCTACAGGAGGAAGTTTAGGTCCATGAAGAAATAATGACGAGACCTTCGTGCAGTTTGGTGATAGGCTGCGCAAAACGCTAGGGTATTTGGGGTCAGTTGGCCAAGTTGGAGCTGGAGGATCGATCCTCATTGAACGCTCACCAACACTGTGTCCCCAGATTGAGGATCCGGATAGGCGAGACAGCACCTCAGGGTTTCGCGGCTGCGATTCACACCGCTGAGGTGTTTTTTTGAAGCCGCAGGGCTTATGGGCATCGCCCAGATACGGAGAGGAAGGGCCCCCCACAGGGTTTAGTGGGGATAAGGGGCCGACACTGCTAGCGGGTCGAATAAGGCAGGCAGTCCATTTGGGGACCTTTAGCACCTCGATTTGTTTTCTTTGTGGTCGCCCGGCCACATCAGGAAAGATTGCCCCAGAGCCGCTGGTAGTCCCTGGGGCTAGTCCTTTCCACATCCTCGCGCCTCGGCTAACCCTGGGGTCACCAAGCATCTGGTGGTACAGAGGTCCAGTGTTTCTTTCTGTTGTTTGGTTCATCCTTGGTCGACACCATCAGGATTCGGGAGCATCAACACCTTTGTGGATAAGGATTTAGTTTCCCTAAGGCCCGGGGGGGCGCTAGTTATGATGTTGCGGTTGGAGGCTGTTTTACCTCCACCCGCCCTTCGGTTTCTCGTTTCTATCTCCACCCCCTACATCTGTGGCGAAGTATGGGCCATCGCGGTGGAGCGACCTCTGTATTCCCTTATCTAGGAATACTACACCTTCGCGACGGAAAGCAGTCAAACCGTGTCTACGGATTTGCCCGTACAGGCGGGGTGTGGGAGTCACCACACGCCAAAGCTAAGAAGCAGGAACAGGGAATGCGTCCGTCTTTAGCCGATCTCTGACGAGGTTCTGGCAAGGGCCATCCTGCTAGCATTATCCTCTTCAGGCCAGGGACTTGGATGTCCACGCCACGACAACTGTGGATTTGCCCCGCTCAGTCAACCCGACACGCCCAAGGTGAGCTTCAACTCCCACAAGGGGATCCCTCTTTAAGGTTTTCCACTCAGGCAGATCGGGCCAAGCACTTGTCGTTCCCCAAAGCTTTAGGAATCTGTTCTCCGCAGCCCACGATTCCCCTTGCAGTCATATGGGCTCCAACGGACTCTCGACGAGTAAGACAAGACTCTTTTGGCCAGGATGAACTCACAGTTAGCATACGCCCAGTTTGAAGTCCCCGCCAATGGACAACGCCTAAGGTCCTGAAGCGTTTCCCCTAGGTCCCGTGCCCACGGTTGGGGGGCCTCACAAGGTTGGGTCCCACCTGTAGACCCCATTAATCCTCCATCCCCATCCGTCACCGCTACACACCGGTATGTAGAATCCCGCAGTCGATACCCAAGGCTGTCCCGCTTAGGACTATCGATGCCCTACTGTACTGAATCTCTCGGCAATTGGAAAAGCGCACTGGCTCCCAAGAACAGTACGCCGGAAGTGTACTGGAGAGCGATCAACATCCTCTCAGTGCTTGGACCGGAACAGCCAGCATCTCGACTCATATTAGGCAGTGGAACTGCAGAGTCAGCGTTCACTTCCGCATATCAAGGGTTCCTGTAAATAAAGGATGCTGAAATCTTAAGGCCGAGCCCGTAGTTAGCATATTGGAAAATCATTCAGAGGGACACTTCCCCTCAACCAGGGTTATCCCTTTTTGGTCTCTGTATCAGGTGTAGTGACAGTTTTTTCACTTCCCTGATGTTAACGATAGTGAATCACCAATTTCGGATGTTACTTTCATGGTTGGGAAGGTCGCTTAGTTTGTTTGATTTAAAAGTGGTATTAGTATTTCCGTGTGATTTTATCGTAGAATGTTTGTATTGGATTTATTCGTACCTGTCGAACAAAAAGTTGGGTTCGTCCCATTGGTTGTTGGTTTTCACAGCGACAAGGTTCCCAAAGGAGCACTGTACTCAGAGAAACAGATGCTTTTAGAAGGGGGGTTTGTCACGAGTTTGTCACGAGCCTAAAGACGTTTCGACCCACCTAGGGTGGCGGAATTGACTTTTTGTTTTAGCGTTGCTGTTGTCGTGTAATCCCCCTTGGTGGGCTTGTGGGGAGTTTTCACCTTGGTGTGGTTCAGCTTCAACTTCGGTTTTTCTTTTCTCTCTCTCTCTCTCTCTCTAATTCCACCGCCCGTGCTATTCATCCTGCAAGTTCACGGTGGCCGGTACCTTTCTCTCGAACTTTCTGTCTAACGGCCTCTCGCCTGTCTTTTTACCTGTCGCACGTGCTTCGTTTCTTTAGTTTTTAAGTAGCTCACTCTGTGACGCAGCATGGCATGTTGGCCGCCATTTTCTGGGGGAGGTTAGCTCTTCACTTTGAGCGGGAAGATGTCTCTGGGGCGCCTGCTCCAGTCCGGTTCTTTACCTTATCTCGAGAGTACAGTCAGTACTTTCAATTTCCCGCAGTCCCGGCCTGTAGGGGAGGGACATCATTTCTCTGTTTTCCGCATCTTTGCCTCTGTCCTCTCGACTGGACAGAGGTAGAGAGAGTCCTTGACCCGCCCTTCGGGGTCACCCCCGGTAGCTGGTAAACATCAGTTTCGTGGTCTTTTGTTTTGGTTTGTTTGTTGTTAGCCGGCTTAGTCTTCTCTTTTGCGCAATTTTCTTTTTTTTCGAAATTGTAAGAGAAATATTGTGTGAGACCCTTTCTCTTTTTAATTCAATCTTTAACTGGCCATCTAAAATTTTTTCCAAAAATCTTTCTCCTGTTTATGATCTGGGGTGCGGTAGTCCGGTGGGGAAGGGAGAGAACCTGGTGATTCAGGGTTGGAACTTGCTTGGTCTCGCTCGTCCGCCCCTGTCACATTCGCCGGACTTTTATCCTTCGGCCACCGTCTGTTTGTGTGTGCAAGGAAACAGTTTTTTGTTCACGAGCGTGCGTACGCATGATTTGTCCCTTCGGATGCGTGGTTGGAGATTTTTGTTTTTTTGAAATGTGTTTATAAAATGTGACAATTATGCCCTTGAATACTATTTGCAAATGTTGGTGGCAGTTATTAAGCGATGGTCGCTGTGTTGATTTATTTCCTAAGGAAGGAAAACGTTAAGCGTGAGTGAGAGAAGGGTGAAGATAATTCATATTTGTTTTATAACCTTTGATTTAATGCAGTCTTTTCCTGCATCGGGGTGAGAAGACTTGATTCAATGGGTTTTACTGGTGCGTTTAATACACTTCCCCTCGCCCCTCATGCGAGTGGCTGATAAGACTTGACAGCAATGGTCAACGTACTGAAAGGGGAGGGTTCCAGTACCCCTTTTTCCTTCCTCCTTCCTTCTTCTTTCCTCCTCTCCGACCTCCTCCCAGCTACGTCCTCCCCCTCCGGGGGCTTCACCTGGAGCAAAGAACTGGATGGTGCCACGTGCGGTCGAGGCCACGTTCTGGCTGAGACCACGACGAGATGGTGCCACGCGCTGGTCGAGGCCACGCCTTGTTTGGGACCGTGGACTGCTAGGGGAGCCCGCCGTCTCGACTGGCCCGGGCCCGGACCCCCGTCCAGGACCTCCAGTAACAGCTACGTCCCCCCCCCCCCCCCCCCCCCCCGGGACACGCTCTTCACTGCCCGCTTTGGGGGTCGAGGTGTCGGCTTTGGGCGACTCCCTGCGAGAACCAACCCGGCTCGGAGCACCTATGCACAGGGTGCTCCCTGCGGACTTGACAGGGGCAGGGATGTGGACGCACCCGTGGTGTGAGAAAAAGGGGCAATACTGGAAATATTTCTTTATAATTGTGTACAAGTCATATGTGCTGGAATGCTGTAATTGTGATTGTGTACGTCGTATGGTGAAATATTTATTTATAATCGTGCATGTTTGGGTGTGGGAGTGCTTTATTGCGATTGCGCATGTTGTGTGCGTTGGAGTGCTTGATCGTGATTGTGCATGTTTTTGTGCGTTGGAGTGCTTGATCGTGATTGTGCATGTTGTGTGCGTTTGGGGTGCTTATTGGATCGTGCATGGTGCGTGTGTTGGAATGTTATAATTTGCGGTGTGAATAAATGGGGTGTTGTATCGTAATCTTTATGTGTGTCCCCTTGCGGAGCGTGTGAGGTCAGTCACTCCCTTCACTCCCACCTAGACCGATCCTGTCAGGGCAGACCTCAGGGGTCGGTCGTGACAACTGAGAAAAAGAAAAAACAAAAAACTCAACTGCCACTGCACCAAGCAAGAAAAGACCACTCTTCATTCACTGCACTTGATAACTGACCAAAAAAACAGATCACTCACCTGCCCGGTGACCTTCATCATGTGAGCCTCCAGAGCATGCAGTTCTTCATTGACCCCACTGCCGCTCTCGTCCTCCTTCCCTGCCCGACTCTTGGTGCCCCCTCCTCCCACCGTGCCACCCTTCTTCTTCTTCAGGCAGCCAGCGTCATGGATCCGGTCTCCGTCTCTGCCACGGAGTGGCGGTGCCGTGCTCTTTGTCTCCCTCCTGGCGGCTGTGCGTGTCTGCAGCAGGCTCCACGGCCAGCAGGCGTCGGCCCGCCTCGCTGATGCTGTTGGCCAGGGACTTCTGACCCATGTCCTCAGCACCGGGGCAGGAGGCATTGAAAACTTCAGTCTCCTGCATGTCCACCTCAAGAGCCTGGGTAGATTATAGCAAATTTATTACAGTTTACAACTTTAATACCTGAATATCTCATGGCAAACATGCCTTCAGCACTTGCATGCGACACAGCAGATTGAATTCTTCCCCTTTACAAATTCTCCCCCTTTTCATCTGCATTCAGAATCTGGGTGTGTTGGAGTAAATGTATGTTCCTTTCCATTCTCAGCAACCATACATTTTGTAGATTCATTCTCCTTTCATATGTCTTCAGAATCTGCAAGTCCTTACAGACTTATTCACATTTACAGGTGTCCACAGAAATCTGCATGTATCATGGCAGACTCAAGGTCCTTTCCATGTGCATGTGTTGTAGAAGACTTTATCCTCTTTGACATCTGCCCTCGTGTTCTCTGAACCCACTGTGCTGCACAGGCAGCTCTTTGCCCCCAGACCACGGAGCCTGACAGTACACTTCACAATTCATGCAGTGAAGTAAAAAGTGGATAATTCATCAGCGTACATATCATTCAACCATTCAAAACACCAGAATGAGGCGGCTTTCCTTATTGTGTATGACATTTTAAAAAACACATTGTAGTAAGACAACAAACAAGAGTTGTAAGTTTTGCTCCCCCTGGAAGACTATCACAAGCTCATAACGCCAATGAATGTTGTGACTCCTGCCTCATTAACTGGTATGAAGACAAACACCTCATTCCAGTACAAAGGGGACCTTAGCCAGGTGAGGTCACTACACAGACCTCCATTTAGACTTGGGGGTAAAGTGGTTACTTGACCTACCTTGGGCAGGCAACAGGTAAGAACAATGTATTGACCTCCGTGGTAGACCTGGGGGTAAAGTGGTCACAGTGCCCACCTTGCCTTGGTAACAGGTAGGACAATATACTTTCCACTGCCTGAGGAAAGTAGTCACATGACCTTTCTGGTCAGATGATACAGGACAACATACCCACTTCTATGGCAGATCTGACAGTAAAGAGGTCACATGACTTGCCTTGGCCAGGTGATAGAAAAGGACAATATACAGACCTTCAGGCACACCTGCAGGTAAACTAGTCAATTGACCTACCTTGTGCCTATGCAAATATCACAGGTAAGGATACCACATAGTAGGCATGATGGTAAAGTGGTCACATGACCTCCCTCGACCACGTGAAGAGGTGGACAATAGACAGACCTTGATGGTGGTGGAGTGGTCACATGCCTACCTTGGCCAGTGAAAGAGACAATAGACAGACCTTCATGGTGGTGGAGTGGTCACATGGCCTACCTTGGCCAGGTGAAAGAGGGGACAATAGACAGACCTTCATGGGGGTGGAGTGGTCACATGACCTACCTTGGCCATGTGAATGAGAAGGACAATAGACAGACCTTCATGGTGGTGGAGTGATCACACATGACCTCCCTCGACCACATGAAAGAGGAGGACAATAGACAGACCTTCATGGTGGTGGAGTGGTCACATGACCTACCTTGGCCAGGTGAAAGAGGAGACAATAGACAGACCTTCATGGTGGTGGAGTGGTCACATGACCTACCTTGGCCAAGTGAAAGAGTGAGGACAATCTACAGACCTTGACGGTGGTGAAGTGGTCACATGACCTACCTTGGCCAGGTGATAGGTGATGCAGGCCGTCATGTGATGCAGGCTCTCAGTCACATGACCAGGACGTTTCTGGATCAGGCCCAGTGGGATCTCCTGAAGAACTGCATGGCAGTGCTGCAAAATCTGCACAGACACAGAGACCACCAACATGCTGATGATGATGATGATGATGATGATGATGATGATGATGATGATGATGATGATGATATGATGATAATGAGACCTCCTTGAGAATCTGTTCCTGCTAATAATAATGGAGAATGCAGTCACAACAATAATGAGTATGCTGCAATTTAACGACTCAACACTCATTTGGGATCATATCTGGGATACATAGATAGAAGTCAATTGTGGGAAGGGGCTTAGATGAATTCTGTCTTTCTGTGTATGCAGGCTGATACTCCTGCGGACACTGCCTGTATAGACAGGTAGTGGAGTTTTGTGTGTATGAACATTTTTTATCCTGCCAATCAAGGCAGCCATACTCCATCTTCAAGGAAGGTGCATGCTATGTGTAACGTGTCATCCATACCAACGGCCAAATTGGCCTTCTCTTCCGAAAGTTGGTGATGGGATTTTACGTGTGTGCAAGATGTTGTGCCGTGCGTTCACACATGGAACCTCGGTTTATAGTCTCATTCCAAGGACTGTATGAGGAACAGAGTCAGAACCAATGTTAACTCCGAGGGAAAATCCTCCTGTACCGAAATTTGAACCCACAACCCCAGGATCATGAGTCCGGCGCTCTACCAACTGAGCTATTCCGGCCCCGGCTTGTACATCTAACCATTCAGTTCAGCCCCTTCCTACTATGAACTTCCATTATGTGTCCCAAATCTCATCCTTGGTGAATGCTGAGAAGTACATGTTCCCCATGGACCACATGATGATGGTAGTGCTGACACTGTTATCAGTGATGACAATGATCTTCCTGATGAACCAAAACTGTATGCCTCATCATCTTAACTGTACATGTACTTCCTTTCTTGATGATCATAACATGATATTCATAATTCTAAGAATGCCAAAATCAGTGAACAAATGTCGTAACAACAAAGCTCCGGCAGTGGAAGTATACAGAACAACTTTATCCAAACGCTTTGGAAATGGCATCAGGGCAGCTCAAGGGACAGTGAGGACTGGATCAACTCACCTGAATGACGGGCAGGGCGGGGATCTTGTAGAAGAGGAGTGGCGCCATCAGACCGTAGCACTGAACCACAGCCTGCAGGGCCAGGTTGGCTTCGTTCAGCCAGCCAGCCAACTCCACCGCCACCAGCATCTTCTCACACTGTGCCAGACGCTTCATCTGGTGGAGGGACACACACAGGTTGGGTATTGGTGAGGGAAGTTATATATGTTATGTCACTGACTTCATGTTAACATGTACATAGCGAAACAAGCCAAAATGCAAAACATGGTGTGAAGTAAGGCTGATTTAACAAATAATTCTGTTTTGTTTTGTGCATTCAAGAAGCATTACTTGATACCTTGTTTTTTGTTGTTGTTTATTTGTATTTTGGGGTTTTTCTGTGTTTATTTGTGATTTGGTTTACGTTATGTGTTTATCTGTATTCTGTGTTGTTTTCCTGAAATGTTGCAGTGTTTTTAGTCTCCATATGGACAGCTTTCTTTTCTGTTCATTAATCATAGCTTTCCTGTCCATGCACACAGGTTGTGTGTGTGTGAGAGAGAGAGAGAGAGAGAGAGAGAGAGAGAGAGAGAGAGAGAGAGAGAGAGAGAGAGAGAGAGAGAGAGAGAGTGTGTGTGTGTGTGTGTGTGTGTGTGTGTGTGTGTGTGTGTGTGTGTGTGTGTGTGTGTGTGTGTGTGTGTGTGTGTGTTCGTTCCAGGGCAATCTGCTATTTCAGTTCTTAATTTCACAGTGAGGTGATGGCAGGCCGAAAGGAAAACAAGTTTTCAAAATAATTCTGAAGTGAGTTCACCAAACAACAGGGACTAACAAATGACAGGACAAAACAGGGCGGCGCGTTTCGACCTGTCAGGTCTTCTTTAGTGCTTAGTTTTATCTGTGGCTGACAACATCAAGAAAAACAAGGCACAGCAGCACACCTGTCCAGAGTACAGAGGTCCTTGATCCGTGAGGACGTCGCAGAAGAGGCGGTTCTGACGAACGCTGATGTCGACATTGATGAAAATGCTGGTCAGGAACTGACGCAGCAGCACCGGGGAGGACAAGCACACGGCTCTCTGGTTCAGCCTGCAATACCACCACTCTCACCATGCTTCACACATACCAGCACAAGACAACATTCCAGTCTCATGCTCATCTTTACAAGCCAATGTTTCCTGATGTCCAGTTGATGATATTTTCAAACTTGAAATGCTTTTTATTTTGACACATAATCAATCCCAAGTTGACCAAGTCACATCAATGCTAGATACTCTCTTCATTAATGGACACCTTAGGAATCAAGAAAGAAAGAAAGAAAAGAAAAGAAAGAAAGAATGAATGAAAAAAGGAAGAAAAAATAATCAGCACTAAACAAGAAGTGCTCAGTGGTAAACAACGTATTTTGTGATGACTTTAGTCATGATCACGCAGGCCATGGTATCAGACCCATAAGCCCCCAGACAACTATATAAGCAGGAATAACTGTTACAACTGTTGATGCTTGCTTTCTCATTTTCACAAAAGTACTCACAGCAGCCAAGGCCGCGAAAGCCCAAAGTGCAGCATTTTCACATCTGAAGTGTAGCATTCCAAAATGAAATTCAAGCACAGCACTCATACGCAGTACCACTGGAACACTTTCAGTTGTGCATCGTTTTGCACAGGGTATGATGACTGACTAAGAAGATGAAGTTGTCAGAGCTGCCACAGGCAACACTTTTTGGCACAGCATGCTATGATTTCTCTGACAATGCCAGGCTGCTGCACTTTGGGATCACATGCTGCACCAAACAGCAAAACAAAACAAAACCCCAGAAAGGTTTCACAGACTTAGCAGTTGCTTAAAACAGAACCAAGACAATAATCACCCTTTAGACAGCAGGCCTGTTCCATTTACAAAGAGGCTAAATTTGGCATGAAGAGGAAGAAATCCAGAACAAAAACTGCAAAATATGATGGTGATTTTGCCACCTCATTGATCTGCTTCATTGGTCTGACGTATTGAGCTCATTGATCTGCTTCATTGGTCTGACGTATTGAGCTCATTGATCTGCTTCATTGGTCTGACGTATTGAGCTCATTGATCTGCTTCATTGGTCTGACGTATTGAGCTCATTGATCTGCTTCATTGGTCTGACGTATTGAGCTCATTGATCTGCTTCATTGGTCTGACGTATTGAGTTTATGTACATCAAGTCAGAATGACACAATAACAATTCAGATTTCCAGATCTGTGTGCTAGGTCTCCATTCACTCCCTTTTTTTTTTCTTTCTTTTTTGTTGTTGTTGTCTTTTTAGTTTTATTTCATTGATAACTAGAACCCACTTGAGAAGGGTGAGCTTGAAGTCCTCTTGGCCTCGGAGATGATGGTCATCCCCTCTGGTGGTGGGGGCTGAGCCAGGAAGTGGTCCCACAGGACCTCGCAGGCCTTCCACGCCGTGGAGTAGTGGCCCACCTGGTAGGAGATCTGGAACACAAGGATCACATGCACATCATCCTTGGGTTCATATGTCTCGGTGTCCATGCATACTTCTACAGCCTGTCAGACACTGGAAAATTATCGTACAGCACAGAATGCTTTGCGTATCACTGAGAGGCCAATATTCACTTTTCAGCGTAGTCATATTTACCTGTATGACAGTAAACAAACTGGAGCACAGGTTATTTGCCCGCCTTGGCTTAGGCTGTGTCGGGCCCAATTGACATAGGCTAGAACACCAAGGCTACATCAAAATGCTGTTATCCTCTGCATAGTTATGCGGGGATTGTCTTCAGTTGTAACAAGCTCCTAGCATAACATTATCAGTCTCCAAAATCCCAGAAGTCGGAGTGTGGCTGCCATGTGGCGGGGGTAATCAAAAACGGTCACAACAGTAATGTTCTCATCCCAGCTGATGCACTTGTACCATATTTTTCAAGTGCTTCGGCTGTTCGGCTGTCCTGGAGTCTTTTAGCCAGGGTACGATAACAACAAGAACAACAGATTATTTGCTACAAGAAGCTCAGATCAGAATATTTTATAACTTGTTGAAATACCTGTTTGCTTTTTTACTTATATTTATTTTATATAAGCTCTATGAAAGCAATGCATTAAACACAGCTATAAAAAAAAAAGCTCAGATCAAAATACTCCGTGACTTCTAGGAATAGTTTTGCCTCAGTTTCCACTGTCCTATGCATGCATAGTATGAAAGACAAGCACACGATATCAAATGTTTGAGTGGCTGTTCATCTGACATGAAAGTTTTGAAAACAATCTGCACGTCACGTTTGCTTTCCAGCACCATGTTTCGACCAAAACTGGCAACACGGAAACAGAGAAGATGAGCAGAATGCTGGCATAACAACAGAGGTCAGCGTCACTGTCAAATCCTTGGGGTGATTTGTTAAAATGAACATGATGTGCGCCCATGGGATTTTCTCCCCTTTGACAAACACAAAAGACAAATCATATCCAGGATGGAGCACACATGTACATGCATGCAGTGTTTGAAGTGCTACCAGTCAGTCACGTACACACCTCGCATTCAAAATGCAGACCACACTCGCGGTGTAAAAGTTCAAAACTTACCATTTAACCAAAAAGGTTAAATGTACAAATAATCGGCGGCTCATCATAATAACTCTCGCACCAACACTACACTATGTCCCACACATGCACACTCATCACTGCCATAGTCATAGGTGCTAAACACCACCAGGCACACTGTCGTAGGGTCCATTTTCACAGCTTGAAAATCCTGTCTGTTCACTAAGCAGTAAATGGGTACTCAGTTCAGATCACTGAAGGTTAACAAGGTGACGAAAGGAGAGAGATGGTCCCTGCCTTGAACACAATGTTTCAGTTTCATCAAGATGTAACTATGTGTCCATGTATGTAACTATGTGTCCATACACACCACACAACATCTGCTAAGTTTTGAGACCACACGATGCAGGATTTACAGCTGATGGCTCAGTGAATTGATGACCAAAGCAAAAGGATTTAAGACTAGGGTCTCATGGATATGACTGACTGGATGTCTGACCTGCACATTAGCCCAACATTCTGGTCAGACCTTGGAGACATACCTAACCCTGTCTGCACCACTACTGTAATTGTGACCAGGACACAGTGACACCCCCCCCCCCCACACACACACACACATGCACACAAACACATACTCACACACACACACACATACTCTCTCACACACACACACATAGCCTCTCTCTCTCTCACACACACACACACACACACCACACACACACACACACACACCACACACACACACACACACACACACACACACACACACACACACCACACACACCCCACACACACATACACACACACACACACACACACACACACACACACACACACACACACACAACACACACACACACACACACACAACACACACACACACACACACACACACACACACACACACACACACACACACACACACACACACACACTGGGTAAGAAAGGCCCAGGTCATCAAGACAGGCAGCGGGTGTGACGCCAGGATGGGCTTGCTTGTCTCCCCTACACTATCGCCGATCAGCGTGCCGTCTGCCGTGTAGGCGGCCACAGCAAAGACATAGCGCTCATTGGGGTTGAGACCAGACACCTTCAGCTGACAACCATAGCTGGGCACCTGTCAAGGAACAGACACCAGTCAGAACAACTTGGAAAGGAACGAAGAAACTCAGTTTTCACTGCAGTAGGAACAAATGAAAGAATACTGGTAATGAACACTAACTAGATAAAAGTACATATCGAGCAAGGAAAGTACCTCATGCTCCCATGGGTGAAACAATTGCATGCCCCGCAACTCCAAACTAATGTTTGCTTCTGGTGCCCTCTTTGTTTATTCTGTGGGCTTTGTGTCTGAATACGTGCTAGGTGAATTGGTACAGAAGCCACATGAATCATGCAGCTCAATCACGTGTCCTAATCACAATGTATGTATAATGTGTTGTATCCATGTGGAGCTCTCTTTTGTGTCACATTCTGATTTTTCTGAGAAAAAAAGACATTACATGGAAATTGATCATGAACGATATTGGGGAACTATTTTGTTTTAGGATGACAAAGATTAAAACCTATTTCAAACAAACATTCGTAATTCTAAAAGAACTCTGAAAGGAAACCAAACAAACAAAAAAAGAGAGAAAAACAAAGAGAAAAAAGAAAATGAGACAGAATACAGACAGTATACTCACACATAAGACCTAGAGTGATAGAGAATGGAGAAAGACAGAACAATCAAGAGATTATAGAGGCACACCAGCGAAAAAAAGACTGTGTGGCAGACAGATGGTGAGATGAACACAGATACAAATATGCCAAGGGAAGAGATGCTACAACAGCAGACAGAAGTGAATGAACACAGAACAAGATATGCCAGATGAAGAGATGCTACAACAGCAGACAGAAGGTGAGATGAACACAGATACAACATATGCAGATGGAAGATGCTACAACAGCAGGCAGATGTGAGATAACACAGATACAACATATGCCAGATGGAAGAGATGCTACAACAGCAGACAATGGTGAGATGAACACAGATACAACATATGCCAGATGGGAAGAGATGCTACAACAGCAGACAGATGGTGAGATGAACACAGATACAACATATGCCAGATGGGAAGAGATGTTACAACAGCAGACAGAAGGTGAGACGAACACAGATACAACAAATGCCAGATGGGAAGAGATGCTACAACAGCAGACAGAAGGTGAGATGAACACAGATACAACATATGCCAGATGGGAAGAGATGCTACAACAGCAGACAGAAACGTCCACAGACAGAAAGGAGTCCACCTCATCCCCGGTGCCCGGCAGGTTGTAATCACTGAGGCGTGCTTTCACATTGCTTCTGCCGCATGCGGCCAAACAGACGATACCACGCACCTGCAACAACACCACCAACACTTTGTCACTCACAGTCAGTTGATGTGTGCGTATCTTCAGCATATTCTTCACAACTTTTATTGCAGTTTACCATGTCAATGTTTTTTAATACTTAATTCAACAACTGTTTGAGATGTTGGAAGTGAATGATGAATGGCTGACATCAAATCAACTTCTAGGAACTGTCTTCATGTTTTCAACCTGCAGTGTGTCTGTCGGTCTGTTTCTTTCTCCTTTCAATTCCTAACGTTCTGTTGTTATCAGCATTCTTCAAAACAAGAGGGTCACTTAGGACGTGCAGCTAAACATAAAGACTGAAGACATCTTGGATCAACACTCTGATCCACACCTGAGGTGAGTTTAAAAGACACAAAAATGTGAAGACAGTAAGCTCATCCATGCAGTGAGGGGTGTGAGAGATGAGAGGAGTACAGAAACAGGCGCATGACAAAAAAAAAATCAAAATGACAATGTGTCTTCTTCTTCTAGATCTTTTCGCTGCTGAAGGTACTTAATCGTTTTATGTATCAATCAGAGAAGGATACAACTTTTGCATACCAGTCACAGGATGCAACGACTGTCAGCCATGTTTTCTCGCATGTGAGACAGTTTCTCAGTCCACAGCTGTAATGTACACTGTTGCTGAAGTGTTGGAGACAGAAAGTTTCAACTTGAACAAAATAGGTGAAAATGAACAAGACAGCCTTTCTGGTCATAAAACAATGTCTGTGTTGCTGAAGTGTTAGAGACAGAAAGTTTCAACTTGAACAAAATTGGTGAAAATGAACAAGACAGCCTTTCTGGTCATAAAAACAATGTCTGGTGTTGCTGAAGTGTTGGAGACAGAAGTGTCAACTTGAACAAAAATAGGTGAAAATGAACAAGACAGCTTTCTGGTCATAAAACAATGTCTGGTGTTGCTGAGTGCTAGAGACAGAAAGTTTCAACTTGAACAAAATAGGTGAAAATGAACAAGACAGCCTTCTGGTCATAAACAATGTCTGTGTTGCTGAAGTGCTAGAGACAGAAAGTTTCAACTTGAACAAAATAGTGAAAATGAACGAGACAGCCTTTTGGTCATAAAAAAGCAACAGTCAAGATAGTTCAGACACAGACCACAAATCAGAGGTGACAGGTAGGGGAACGTTAGGAACATGTTATGGCAATGAGCGAAGGGATTGAGCGGCCCATGTGGCTGCTATGAACAAAGCGAATTGATGACTCTGATGCATGATGGAAGAGTCCTAGTGCCGATCTGATTGTGCCTTCTTTTATTGTTTTTTTTACTACATGTAGTCAGATGGCATCACCTCTATATTGCTGTTTTCAATCAATCATGTCCCCCGTGGGGATACCAGGGGGTCTTTTGTACAAATAGTTCCCCCTCCTTCTGGACACTCTGTGCTAGTAATGTCCCCGTTTCCTTTCGCTCTCAGTAACTCTGTCTCCTCCTTTGCTGTACTGTCGTCTACTGTCCTCTTCTGTCTACCATATCTTTTATCTATCTTTTCCCACAACCTCTTCCCACAAATTTCTACACTCAACGAAGTCGGAGTGAACTGACTATACTCTCGAGTATAGTGTGAGTATCCCAACAGGGTAAAACGAGTTCACACGCTACCAGATACTGGAACGCTGAAGAAGAAGAAGAAGGCTTTCTTAAATCTGTCACTGAAGAGACCAACATGCACACACACAGAGAAACTTAATCACCAGTAAGACACTGAAGCTGAAAAGCATGCACAGATGGTAGAAAGAGCAAGGATTTAACAATGCCAGGGTAAAGAAATACTGAAGAAAAAAAAAAAAAAAGAAGCGCAAATTCCAGAAGATATATGATGAAACACTGAGATAAATAATATGCACACACACAGAGAAACTTAATCACCAGTAAGACACTGAAGCTGAAAAGCATGCACAGATGGTAGAAAGAGCAAGGATTTAACAATGCCAGGGTAAAGAAATACTGAAAGAAAAAAAAAAAAAAAGAAGCGCAAATTCCAGAAGATATAATATGATGAAACACTGAGATAATAATATGATCTGTAAATGAACCAGATCACCACGTACACAAGCCATAACCATTCTGAAAGTTTCAGTTCTGACGTATTTTTCTGTTTGTGTCGATTTCATGTTCAAACCGTTGGGCTGTCTGCTGATAACAACTATCTGTTCTAAGCAAATGAAAAAAAAAAAAAAAGTCTTGAACCCATTTCCCTTGCTAAGGACCCGATCCCTCGCCCCTCTCCCTGTCCCCTTCCTCTACCTCTTTATCCCTTTCCACCCCTCCCCTTGCTCACCCTGTCCCCTTCCCGCCACCAGAAAAAGGCTGCCATCACCAGACCTTCTGTCCAGACAGGGGATGAAGGGGCGGGCCTGAAGACCATGAGCGGTCAGTGCGGCACAGCAGGATGGGAGGGGGAGGCACGTGACACTCCATGGGCAGCTGGTCCCCACCCCCGCTGTTCTCAAAGTATGTTCGCTCCTCCTCCACCTCCGCCTTCTGGATCGACGCCATCGCCTCCTGTCCACACCAGGAAAGAATGTGATGAATACATACATGCACACACGCACACACGCACGCACACACACACACACACACCACACACACACACACACACACACACACACACACATATAAATATATATATATATATATATATATATATATATATATATATATATATATATATATATATATCAAGGTCATAAACAAAGAAAGAAAGTAATGAATAATCAGATGGATGTACTCATGAATGAACCAGTAGATAAATGACTGAAACAGTCAGTCTCAACAGAATCAAGTTCTGTGTAGGTAGATGACAAAGTGTTACACAGTCAGACCCGGTTACGATGGGGTACCATTACGCACACAATTGTCTTGAATAATGCAGCACTTCTTCATAATGAAAATCAAAGGATGGATTACTGAGAACAAGGGACTATAGTTTACTGACTTAGGTGTCTCGTCCAAAATCTCTGAGAATACATCCACTTCAGAGGATGTACAATTTCATTTTATGCAAAAAGACGGGCATAAGAACACATACTGAAGAGAGAAAGAGAGACACAGAGAGAGAGAGACAGAGAGAGAGTGACAGAGAGACAGACAGATAGACAGAGAGACAAACAGAGAGAGCGACAGAGAGACAGACAGACAGACAGAGAGACAAACAGACAGACAGAAACCAGACAGAGAAGAGAGAAACACAGAGAGAGTGACAGTGAATGAAAGCAAAACAGAGAGCAAGAGAGAGACAGAATTCGAGACAGAGAGCAACAGGCAGAAAGATTCAGACAGAGAGATAAACAGAGGTACTCAGAGACAGAGAAACAAAAGACAAACACACGCAGACAAGAACGAGGCAGAGGTTATACACATCTCTATGTTATTCTGATTCAGGCCGGGCAAACTGCTGACATCAGTCACTAACGCACAGACCCCTCAGACCCCTGCTGTTACTGACATTGAGCAGCGTTTTCTGCTCTTCGGTGGGCTGGGAGTCAGCGCCCAGCATCAGGGCTCTCTGCATCAGCAGCAGAGCCTTGGACAGCAGGTTGCGGTCGCAGGCTTCCTTCAGCTCCTCAAAGCTCTCCACGTAGTCCCAGCTGCCCTTCTCAATCTGTACACATCACCATCATGAACATCATCATCATCGTCATCATCATTGTCAGCACCTGACTACAAAGCCCTCCACATCATCATCTCCACATGTCGCACTTTCCACATCATCATTGTCATCATAAACATCATAATATTATGATCTCAAAGCTTCCCATGAAGTCACTGTCCATGTTCTCACTCGTACCACAGCCATCATCATCATCATCATCATCATCATCATCATCATCCTCCTCTTGATCACAAAGACCATGATTTTCACCAGATCACCACCACTTTTCTCCCTCCACGCACACACACACATACAATGATCACCATGTTGACGTGAACAAGATGATAGCAAAGCCCATGACACCAGAAGCATGAACAGACCAGTCTTTGAAAAGGATTGTGCTTCCTTCAAACCTCATGTGAGCAACATGTCCACCATGCATGCAGACCCAGCATAGTTGGACTCCTGTCCAACAGCAACTGCAAGTGCACAGAGGATTACAGATCTGCATCTATTTCGTCTGGACCCAAGATATAACAAAGATCAAATTCTCAGATGGAAAATGAAGGTCAATGGCAAAGGGACCTTACTCTAATACCCACATACCCTGGTTCTTGATTTATAGACTTAAAGGTGAATCAGGCGGGTGGGTGGGAGGAGGGGACTGCGTTTCTGGGGCAAACCAGCATATTTCAATGCACTTTATTTAGATGTGAGTGTCATCTGTGAAATATGGTATGGTGAGAACTACATGCACATGTATGACCTCATATACTTACACTCACAGAGAGAGAAGAGAGAGAAGAGAGAGAGAGAGAGAGAGAGAGAGAGAGAGAGAGAGAGAGAGAGAGAGAGAGAAGATAAGATAAGATAAGATAAGATAAGATAATGTTGCTTATAGCCCAGCCGACCGCAAAGGGCCACATCAGGGCTGTCACCACGTTAAAATCAACTCACATGTCGAGAGAGAGAGAGAGAGAGATGAGAGAGAGAGAGAGAGAGAGAGAGAGAAGAGAGAAGAGAGCAAGAGAGAGAGAGAGAGAGAGAGAGAGAGAGAGAGGAGACAGACAGACAGACAGACAGACAGAGACAGAGACAGAGAGAGAGTTACATTTCCCAGGTGATGTTTTGAATGGACTGAAGTGTGAACATTGTCTTTTCCCTTGTTACAATTTAAAAGGGAGACAAGAGAGGGTGAGACTTTTGTGAAAGACGTCATAGCAATAATGACGCGCTGCCAGCCTCCTTTTATATAGGCCTATCGCTTTTAGATCTTTGTATTTTCGGTCAGTGTGGTGCTGTTGTTGATTTGTTTAAAACGTTTGGAAAATGAATGCATGCCTAATTATTCAGTATTGTTTTGGGATCGATTGATAATGCGACTAGAATATTCAAGATTATGTTAGAAGGTTCTCCAGGTTTCAGTAAGTTGCTAGTGCATTGCCGAAGGTTCGAGAATGTTGTAGAAACTGACCGAATTACATTTGCATACGGTCGTCGCGATTTCATTGGTTAGCTTACTGGTATGCAGAATATTCTAGAAAAGAATAATCGAGTAGGTTTGAGAATATTGTTTCAATATCATACAAAAGAATGAGAGCTGTGCGACTGTGAGAGAGAGAGACACACACAGACGAGAGAGAGAGCGAAATGAGATTTGTTGAAGAGTTCTAGTCTAGAAGTGTTCGAGTCTTCATTGAGTTTGAGTCTAGTCGACGAGAAGCTGCCATTAGTAGAATATTCGCTGCTGCATGTACGATGAGTATCTGAACGACGTATTGAACCTGAAGGTCAGTGGTTTGCTTTTGTTCCTATATTCTTCAACGTTTGTAAATAAAAGGATCCTCTTTGTTTCAATACCGCCTGGTGTATTTTGTCGTCTGCGAGCCGAACACCTACCACAGGATCTACAATGAACTCTTACAAGCTATAGTACTGCACTTACCTTGTACTGAGGAAGTCAGCGCATAGATAGCATTGTAACATTTGGGGGCCAAGCCGAAGATCCTGCTACATTGGTGTTTATTCCAGAGACATTATTCACTAGCCTGTACTAAACGAACTGCGATTTTGAAGGCGCCAGTCCAGATCTACGTCGACAAACGCCGTCACGTACTGCATCGGCTGCCGTCTGAGAAGAATCGAAATTTAGATCGAAATGTTCAGCATCAAGAAAGTCTTCAGCTGTGCTTCCGTACACACAGGGGGTGTGTACAGCGTTTAGTGCATCGAGCAGGTCCAGAGAAGTGGAGGAAACTGTCGCCTGTGTCTGCAAGAGCAATTAGTATTCTACAGAGCTAGGAGAGTCAAACAGAAGACTGCTGCCTGAGTCTGTAGTTGAGCACCGGAAAGTATTGTTTCAGTGACTGATTGCTGACGTTAGTCTAAGTTACCATGGAATACGTGAAGATTGGAAAGGAACTAGGCCTTGCAGGTGATGAACTCAGGCAATAGATTAAAGAAGCTGAGGCTGAGGCTGCAGCAAGAGAACTGGCAAAACGAAAACTAGAATTGGCAGCGGCAGAGAAGAAAAGACAGGAAGAACGTGAAGAGAAGGAAAGACAGGAAGAACGTGAAGAGAAGAAAAGACAGGCAGGAAGAACGTGAAGAGAAGGAAAGACAGGAAGAACGTGAAGAGAAGGAAAGACAGGAAGAACGTGAAGAGAAGGAAAGACAGGAAGAACGTGAAGAGAAGGAAAGACAGGAAGAACGTGAAGAGAAGGAAAGACAGGAAGAACGTGAAGAGAAGGAAAGACAGGAAGAACGTGAAGAGATGGAAAGACAGGAAGAACGTGAAGAGAAGAAAAGACAGGAAGACAGAGAAAGGAAGAGCGAGCTGCTGAAAGAGAATTAAAAAGACTTGAAATAGAACACCAAGAGAAAGATAGACAAAGAGAATTTGAACTGCGGATGGCAGAAGTGAAAGTTCAGAATGGCGAACGCATTTTCCAGTCAGAAACTGCAGTTGACAAGAGACCACGTCTTCCAGCTTTCGTAGATGGGAAAGACAACCTCGACAGTTATCTGGAACGTTTTTGAACGCCATTCTGAAGCAATGAGATGGCCAAAAGAGCAGTGGGCTACCAACTTAAGTGCCCTTTTGACTGGTCATGCCCTTGAAGTATACTCAAGACTACCTCGAGAAGAAGCAAATGAATATGAAACACTGAAAACGGAACTTCTTCGAAGTTATGATTTTTCTGAACAAGGCTTCCACAAACGTTTCCGGTCCAGTAGGCCAGAGAAGAACGAAAGTCCTGCTCAATTCCTGACCAGGATTCAAAACTATCTAGAGAGATGGCTGGAGTTGGCTGGAAGGAAGAAAGACTATGATGGTTTGTCATATCTGGTCCTGAAAGAACAATTTGTAGAATCCTGTCCTAAAGACCTTGCAGCCCACCTTCTACAAGAGAAAGACCAGAGCCTGAAATCCCTGACTGAAGCTGCACAGAGGTTCCTGGAGTCTCACAACCGGACCCTTGACACTGGATCAAAACCATCTACAGACCGGATACGACCAGTCCAAGTTCCAAGTAAACCAACTCCACCATTGAAATGCTTCAACTGTGGACGCCTGGGTCACAAGGCTGCTGAATGCAGACTGCCCAATCATTCAGATAAACGCAGCCCTCCACACTTCAGTCATGAAGACCGGAAAGACCAGCGCTTGGGTGGAAATAAAAGAAGCCTAACATCTGCCAATGTTGCCATCAGGGAAAGGAGTCAGGAGAGACACCGTCGCAGAGGAGATGGAGAGATACTTCACGTCAAGCCCACGACAACCCTGAAGAGCACGAGAAAGTTGTGCAATGTGCCTTCTTAAACCGTGCCAAGAGTGATTTGTGTCATGCCTGTGGTGAAGGGACATTATGATAATAAGGAAGTACAGGTGCTCAGAGATACAGGGTGCAGCGGAGTCATCGTTAGGAAGGACCTTGTTCCAGAAAAACAGTTTACTGGCAAGAACGGCTTCCTACGATGTGTCCATGGTCATGTTGAGGCCGTCCCCACAGCTGATGTCGAAATTTCTACACCGTTCTTTGTTGGGAAGGTGAATGCTTTGTGTCTGGCCCAGTCCTCCTCATGACGTCATCATCGGCAATATTGAAGGTGCCCGTGCAGCCGATGATCCTGATCCTGAGTGGCCACACACCTGTGCAGTAACAACACACACGCACAATCCAAGAAGGAGAAAGAAGGGAGATCTACACCATTGAAGATCAGCAAACCTACAGAAATCCCAGAAGTAACCAGAGAGAAACTGATCCAATTACAGCAAGCTGACCCTTCTCTGCAAAAATATGCCAGCAAAACAGATGCCATGACCAGGGGTAACACAGAGGTATCCTTTGTAAAGAAAAATGGTGTCATGTACAGACAGTACAAGAAAAAAGGTATGACTGATGAAGGTCAAATCACTTGCCAAGTTCTTGTTCCAGCCAGTCTACGAAAACCCGTGATGGAGTTGGCCCATAACTCTAATCCTTGGAGGACACATGGGTGTCAAGAAGACCACATACAAAATCATAGCAGCCTTCTACTGGCCAGGTATCCAGGGCGATGTTGCTCGCTTCTGCAGATCCTGTGACGTGTGCCAGAAGACTGAACCCAAAGGAAGAACTCCAAAGGTACCCATGGAGAAGATGCCACTAATTGACAGACCTTTCAAGAGGGTGGCTATCGACCTTATAGGAGAAATCAAGCCAGCCAGTGAATCAGGACACAGATACATCCTCACTTTGGTAGACTATACCACCAGGTATCCGGAGGCAGTCCCACTGAAACGCATCGATACTGAGACCGTTGCTGATGCCCTGATTGACATCTTCAGTAGACTGGGTGTGCCTGACGAAATATTAAGTGATTTGTGACCCAGTTTGTATCTGATTACATGAGGGAGGTTGTTCGTCTGCTCAGTGTCCGCCAGTTGACCACCACTCCCTACCATCCCATGTGCAACGGCCTGGTAGAGAAGTACAATGGAACATTAAAGGCCATGCTGAAGAAGTTGTGCGCTGACCAACCACGACAATGGCATTGATATATCAATGCCTTGTTGTTCGCCTATAGGGAAGTCCCTCAAGAATCTACTGGGTTTTCTCCCTTTGAGCTACTGTACGGCCGGACTGTGCGAGGACCAATGCACATCCTGAAAGAGCTGTGGACAAAGGAAGTGGAGTCCCCAGAAATCAAGAACAGTTATCAATATGTGTTTGAGCTGCGTGAACGCATTGAAGATACCCTACAGTTAGCCCAAAGTGAACTAGAAAAGTCCCAAGGCAAAAGCAAACACTACTATGACGGAAGACCAAGGTCAGGAAATTTCAGCCTGGTGAGAAAGTCCTTGTTCTGCTGCCTACTGACAATAACAAGCTGCTGATGCAGTGGAAAGGACCCTATCCTGTAGAAGCAGTCAAGGGACTGAATGACTATGAAGTGAAAATCAAAGGCAAGCAGAAGATTTTCCACGCAAATATGCTCAAGAAATACTTCGAACGGGAAGAAAAGCCAGCTACAGATGCACATTTGGCTGAATTCAAAGATTGGGAGCCACCTTTCCCTCCGTGCGATGGTGACAGCTTCACTGAAGAAAGTTCTGTGAACGATGAAGAACTGTTAGAACTGAATGATTTCAAACCCCAGGAAACTATTGGCAGTGTAGTTTTGGGGCCACAACTGAGCAGCCAGCAGCAAACAGAAATACGTGGACTGTTAAATGAGTATTCAAGTATCTTCACTGAGTTCCCAGGAAAACAGATCTGATTCAGCATGAAGTGAAGTTGACATCACCCGAGCCTATCAGGTCAAAGCCTTACCCATTGCCTTATGCTACAAGAGAGTCGCTGAAAGAGGACATCAAAGACATGTTGAAACTGGGAGTTATAAGAGAGTCCCAAGGGTCGCCATACGCGTCGCCAGTTGTCGTTGTCAAAAAGAAAGATGGTACTAACCGAGTGTGCATCGATTTTAGGCGACTCAACAAGCTGATTTACCTAGATCCTGAACCCATGCCTACAGCTGCTGACCTTTTCAGAGACTGAGTGGAGATAAAGTTTTTCCAAGATCGATCTCAGCAAGGGGTATTGGCAAGTCTCCATACCAGAAGAAGACATTCAAAGACTGCATTTGTGACTCCAGATGGGACATACGAGTTCCTCCGAATGCCCTTCGGAATGAAGAATTCTGGAGCAACACTTAAGAGGGGCATGAGAAAACTATTGGGCAACATGAAAGGTGTCATATACTACTGGGATGACATCCTGGTCCATTCCGAAACATGGACAGAACATCTGGAAATTTTTCGGAAGCTGTTCAAACGGCTGTCTTCTGCCAACTTGACTGCAAGACCCAGCAAGTGTGTATTGGCGCAGATGATATTGACTTCATTGGTCACCGTCTCCAGGAAGGAATGAAAGGGGTGCTCAAGGACAATGTGACAAAAATTTTGGAAGCACCTCGTCCCCAAACAAAGAAACAACTGCGGTCCTTTCTTGGCTTAGTGGGGTTCTACAGAGAATACATGCCTCACTTTGCAACTGTGACTGCTCCAATGTCGGACCTTCTGCGCAAGGGGAAGCCCAACCAACTGGAGTGGGGAGAGGCCCAAGACCGAGCCTTCAACACTGTGAAGAACTTTCTGTCCAAGGAACCTGTGCTACGGTTGCCTGACCCTAACAAGACGTTTGTGCTCAGCACTGATGCCTCTGACGAGGGTGTTGGTGCAGTCCTCATGCAGGAACATGATGGGAAGCTGTTCCCAGTCTCGTACGCCAGCAAGAAACTATCCAGGGCAGAGCGGAGGTATGCTACCATGGAGAAGGAGTGCCTTGCTATTGTGTGGGCTGTACGAAAGTTTGAACTGTTTCTCCAGGGGATTCACTTTGTGTTGCGTACTGACCATAAACCGTTATCTTTTTTAGAATCTGCCAAGTTTGGGAACAGTAGGGTAATGCGCTGGGCCATGTACCTTCAGAACTTTGATATGAAGGTTGAATATGTGAAAGGCACAGACAATCTGGCTGCAGACTTTTTAAGTCGTGCGTGAATAAATGAGACTTGCACTGGTTGTACACTTTGAACTGGATGTGTGTTGCTGGTTGATCTTTGTTTTAAAGTCATTTTGACATTTCTTTTAAATTGTAAAGAGTTTTAGAAATTTGGGAAATTTCTTTAAGTGGGGGGTTATGTTACAATTTAAAAGGGAGACGTCCCCGAAGATGGAGTATGGCTGCCTTAATGGCGGGATAAAAAAAGGGGTCTACACACAAAACTCCACTGCCTGGCTATACAGGGAGTGTCCGCAGGAGTATCAGCCTGCGTACGCAGAAAGAAAGAAAGAAAGGGAGACAAGAGAGGGTGAGACTTTTGTGAAAGACGTCATAGCAATAATGACGCGCTGCCAGCCTCCTTTTATATATCGCTTTTAGATCTTTGTATTTTCGGTCAGTGTGGTGCTGTTGTTGATTTGTTTAAAACGTTTGGAAAATGAATGCATGCCTAATTATTCAGTATTATTTTGGGATCGATTGATAATGCGACTAGAATATTCAAGATTATGTTAGAAGGTTCTCCAGGTTTCAGTAAGTTGCTAGTGCATTGCCGAGGTTCGAGAATGTTGTAGAAACTGACCGAATTACATTTGCATACGGTCGTCGCGATTTCATTGGTTAAGCTTACTAGTATGCAGAATATTCTAGAAAAGAATAATCGAGTAGGTTGAGAATATTGTTTCAATATCATACAAAAGAATGAGAGCTGTGCGACTGTGAGAGAGAGAGACACACACAGACGAGAGAGAGAGCGAAATGAGATTTGTTGAAGAGTTCTAGTCTAGAGTGTTCGAGTCTTCATTGAGTTTGAGTCTAGTCGACGAGAAGCTGCCATTAGTAGAATATTCGCTGCTGCATGTACGATTGAGTATCTGAACGACGTATTGAACCTGAAGGTCAGTGGTTTGCTTTTGTTCCTATATTCTTCAACGTTTGTAAATAAAGGATCCTCTTCGTTTCAATACCGCCTGGTGTATTTTGTCTCTGCGAGCCGAACACCTACCACAGGATCTACAATGAACTCTTACAAGCTATAGTACTGCACTTACCTTGTACTGAGGAAGTCAGCGCATAGATAGCATTGTAACATCCCTATTCCATTATTTCAATCGTTTCAACAATCTGAAATCCCAAACACACAGGTGCTCACATGCACTTACCTTGACCAATTCTCGTTTCCTTGATGGTTTTCCTTTCTCCGGTCCTGAATAAAGCATACATGGTTTGGATGAGATCATTATACATTGATGATGAAGACGACACACTGACATAAAGTGCTTTGTCCCATGTCAGATACAGCGAGACAGGAGTCACTCATGTATGTAATGGGCCTGCAGAAAAAGAATCTGGTGGTATTGTTTTGTCATTTTTTCGTTCCTAAACTTACCTAAAGCATTATGTATTGCCTTGTCAACCTTACAAATCATTTTTAAATTCAAAATTGCAAGAGCTGCTGCATGTCAAAGAAGATGCCCTCTCCACAGTCAGACTACCGATGACAGAACTACAGTTACTAAGGCAGATACCTCTAAACAGTCAAACCTTCAGTGCCAGAGTTATAAGGTGTTAATGAAGATACCTTCTGCACAGTCACTGGGTTTTAAAAACCTGCATACATACAGACTGTATGATCAAAACACGAGCAAGGTTCTATACACACCCATGCATTGCAGACTGACAGCATTTCCATGAAAAAAAGGGAACATCCTGCTGGACTTATGTTATTTCAAATTTATGGCTTATATGGATAAACACATGTAGGCGTGTGAGGAACCACATACATGCATGCATGAGAATAAATATTTGCATGCCTTGTGTGAATATCTGCACGAGTGATTCATACTGAATGAGCATATGAGTGCATTTCCACCTCTGTATGTGTATCACATGCATGCATAATTATTTCATACATGTGTGTACAGGACCACATGTGTAAGTCTTCATACCATGCACATTTTCATCTCTGTGTGTGCATAATTGCATGCAGAAGTCTTCATATCTTCCAAATGCTCAAAGACATTACAACCTAGAGCATAAATTTCAGCCATTACGCTGATGGAAACTAATGATGCTGATGAAGATGCTGCTGCTGATGACAGTGCCAATAAATCCTGACAATGGTGAGGATGGGGACAAGCACTTCATCACCACACTCACCAGGAGTGGCAAGTTGGGACAGTTTGAGGGTGACCCGATGATACATGAGGATCAGCTCCAGGTGAAGATCCTTGACCGTGTTCCACACCGCAGTGGCTGAGCCCTTCATGCTGGGGGGTATCAGGTCATCAGGGTTGACTGCCCCTAACTCTTCCATCACCTCTCCCCTGGGGGGTTCCCCTCCCCGCGTGCTGTGTCCACTTGGAACACGTCGGGATGCAAGTCCTGCAAGTAAATCAGGGAATAGCTGCTGACCTGATGGAATCAGAATTCAGGATGAAGTGGGGGGGGGGGGGGGGTGTTGCTGAAGCAGGTGTAGTTCAGCCTTTGACTGAAAACATTTCTAACCCTCCTATGTTTTAGCTAACAAAAAGAAATTTACTAAAGAAGATGTTGATAAGAAAAAAATTTCCATGCATGCAATTGCCAACATTTACATAACATCATCTGAGCTTTACTCTGCAATCATCACTATTCAAAACTACCCCCACAAACTCCACATTTTGAATTTTACAATTCAGGATTTTCCCGCAGAAATTCAGGATTTGGGGAACAATTTCCAAATAAGGAGAATTCCTGAAAAATTTAGGAGGGCTAGCAGCCACGTCAGGGTGTTTACAGACACATGTTCTGACCTCCTGCAGACATGGAAGAAAAAATAAAAAATAAATGTCAAAAGATGTCATTCCCCATGTCTGACATAAACACCCAGTTACAAGTTTAGGATCACAGGAAGACTCGCACCCAAAGTGTGCCCCTTGTCGTGTCTAAGATATGCTGACTTTAATTTCTCTCATCGTAATATAAAATAGCTTGGAGTGTAATTCAATAATGTAAGATATCGACTAATTTCTCTCAATCGTGAATATAAAACTAGTGAGTTGTAATTTCAATAAGTGTTATTGTGTTTTTAAACATGTCCAACACAACTGATGGTATAACTCTGTACCGGTAGCTGAGTCTGACAAATGTCATGGGAAAACAAGGGGGCAACTTGTCCTCAAATTTGGTTTTAGGCCGAGGTTTGAGAGGCTAAATGTGCAAGATGCTCATGACATTTGTAAACACAAAATGCTGTACTTGAAGTTTTCATCCATTCTCAAACCTAGTCTAATTGCTTGAAAAAATTATTTTGAATTGTTTTGTAGTACAAGTACATAAAAAAATGTGCAATTTCCAAGTGTTGGATTTCTTTGTTCTTATTCCCTGGAAACTACAACTTCACATCATTATCAGGGTGGTAGCGTTAAAGCCCAGATGTAATATCACACATCAAATGTGAGTGACATCAAACAGAGGTAGGTGTATAACATCATACATGATGTGGGCATCAAATATTATTCAGGGCTTGGATGTGAGATATTACCCATGGTGTGTACATCTTGACACAATTCATTGGTGCATATCTGTATGTGTTCCTACACACTTATTAGTCCAAGATCCCACATAACGTATTAATCTTATCAACGTGTAGTGTCACTCAAGACTTTGGCGTGTAGCATTACACACATGAATGACACATGAATCAGATCTGTGCATCCTGACACAGGCCTCTGGTGTGTACCAACAGATAGATTGTTACACATTTAGCCATTTCAGATCCCACTTAAGGCAATGTGTAAAACGGTGCAAGAGACAGGTATTTAATACCACACCACATAACATGTACTTGACTTGCAACTTGCACGTACCTGAGGAATGTAACATCATGCACACCCATAACAATTTAATGATGAAATGAAAAGTGTCTAAAAGCGCCATTTTAGTTGAAAACTATTCATTGCACTACCATACACCAATCAGACCTTCATTCATTCACATGTATGAACGGACTTACTACACGATTTACTGCCAACACACATGTGCTAACAGTACTGTCTAAAATGCTTGATTGAAAAGGTAAGGTTTTAGATGTTTTTGAAGGAAGGTAAGGTGGGGAGATATTCTGTGCAATGGGTGGCAGTGAGTTCCAAACGGTTGGGGCAGCAAAGCTTCAGGGTGTATGTAACCTGATAAACAATTCAAGGATGTGGTCTCAGGCATGCCTGAAAAACAGCGTCACTTCACATCTTTGGAACCTCACACATGCTTTCTCAACATAGTCTCTCACACACTTCAAAGGTGTCACCGCTTATGTACAGTTATAATGTAACACCACACATGCCCAGGGGTATGAATATGCATTCATTCACTTTCAAAAGCTAATCTCTGATGATGTGTCTTGAAATTCAATCTAATAAATATTCAGGCTGAAAGCTTTTAAGCCTGTTCAGCACTCAACTTTACACACAGATCGCAGAATCCTCTCTAATCTCAACTTTAAAGGCATGATCACACACACATGGATGTAAACTGACAAAAATAATGTTAAAGGTGAACTTTCACACATATGAACAGAAATGAAAACTGAATGAAGATTGTGAAATGTGCATTGTGCACTCAGACATAATAGGACGGTCAAGATTATCAACAAGATAGCCATCCATGACTGATGCTTTCAGTTCTAGAGTCATAACATGAAATATTCTGCGACAGTAATCACATGCAAGTAGTGTTTGTTATCAGTAATGCCACCCACATGTGCCTGTGCCTAGTTTTGACCACACACACCACACACACACACACACACACACACACACACACACATGTGCACACACACCTTCGTTCTT
>CM031604.1:12201015-12218515 GCA_018398815.1 Conus ventricosus | reverse complement strand
GATCAGATGAGTTCTACAAGAAATAGGTAGGAACTCATATGTTGCTGTGGACAGGTGAAGAGGAGTCTATAGAAACCAAGCAGGAACACTATCGGGTTGTGGTCAGTAGGGGAAGTTGAGTTCTGAGGACAGATCTACAGGAGACAGGTAGGTGCAGCGGTGGACTGGGGAAGAGCAATTCTAAGGTGAGATCTGAAAGACAATAACAATTCACAAAGCAGCAAACGAATTAAGGGAGGCATGTTATTTAGAGAACAATGTCAAAATCATGAGAGAAGGCGAGACAGACAGAGAGGGGGGGGGGGGGGGGGGGGGGGGGGAGGCAGGCAGAGAGAGAGAAAGAGAGAGGGAGAGAGAAAAACAGAGGGTGAGAGAGGGAGAAAGAGACAGAAACAGAGAGTAAGACAGTGGGAGACAAAGAAGGGGTTGGGGGAGGGAGGACAGAGAGAGAAAAAAACAGAAAGAGATGCAGAGACACAGAGAGAAGTGTACGAAAACAAAGAGACAAAGAAGAGAGAGAGAAGAAGAGAGAGAGAGAGAGAGAGAGAGAGAGAGAGAGAGAGAGAGAGAGAGAGAGAGAGAGAGAGAAAGAGAGAGACCGACCGACTGACCGACCGCAGACAGGCAGAACAGACAGAGACAGAGACAGAGAGAGACCAACAGACAGACAGAGACAGAGAGAGAGAGACCAACAGACAGACAGACAGACAGACAGACAGAGAATCAGAGAGAGAAAGAGAGAGGTGTTAAAGACAAAGCACCCACTAAGTCCTCAAATTAGGATCACAGCCACAGACTCACACTATCATGGTCCTGTGACAAACTGTATGACCACATTCTGTCATCATGACACACAGACCAACACCAAACAGCATGAGGAAAGCCTTCTTCTCACCCACCATGACAAAACACATAGCAAAGTTCGTAAGCTATGAACGATGTATTCTGGCACGTAATGTCCAAAACCTAGCAAGCTCACAGACACAGACACAGACTCTCTCTCTCTCTCTCTCTCTCTCTCTCTCTCTCTCTCCACACACACACACACATTTTATACCTATTCATTAACACTGCATGCCGGGACACTGCTAGGTGCAAGCTGTGAGACAGAGTTAAGGCACACCTAGGTATGAGTTAAAATCAGGGCACACAGTGTCAGCTACAATCAAGGCACACCCCTAAATATCAGCTAGAGTCTAAATATACCGTCTATGAGCTAGACTTGTGACATACCCTAGGTGTGAGCTAGAATTGGGACATACCCGAGGTATGAACTAGAATTGGGACACACCTGAGGTATGAGCTAGAATTGGGACATGCCCTAGGTTTGAGCTAGAATTGGGACATGCCTTTGGTATCAGCTTGAATTGGGACATACCCTACATAGGAACCAGAATCAGGATATACCCTAGATATGAGCCAGAACTGGGGCATACCCTGTGTATGAGCTTATTATTTTATATACACTAGATTTGGAACATATCCTAAGTTTGAGCTAAAATCGGGACATACCCTATGTATCAGCTAGAATCAGGACATACCCTATGTATTAGCTAGAATTGGGACATACCCTATGTATTAGCTAGAATTGGGACACACCCTATGTATTAGCTAGAATTAGGACGTACCCTATGTATTAGCTAGAATCGGGACATACCCTATGTATTAGCTAGAATTGGGACGTACCCTATGAGCTAGAATTGGGACGTACCCTATGTATTAGCTAGAATTGGGACATACCCTATGTATTAGCTAGAATTGGGACATACCCTATGTATTAGCTAGAATTGGGACATACCCTATGTATTAGCTAGAATTGGGACATACCCTATGTATTAGCTAGAATTGGGACATACCCTATGTATTAGCTAGAATTGGGACATACCCTATGTATCAGCTAGAATCAGGACATACCCTATGTATTAGCTAGAATCGGGAATACCCTATGTATTAGATAGAATTGGGACATACCCTATGTATTAGCTAGAATTGGGACATACCTTATGTATAAGCTAGAATTGGGACATACCCTATGTATTAGCTAGAATTGGGACATACCCTAGAAACGAGCTAGAATCATGACATACCCTAAGCACAAGCTGGAATCAGGACATTTCCTAGGTATGAGCAAGAATCAAGACATACCTGAGGTATGAGCTTGAATTGGGATGTATCCTAGGTATGAGCTAGAATTGGGACATCTCCTAGGTATGAGCTGGAATCAAAACATACCTGAGGTACGAGCTAGAATTGGGACAATTCCTAGGTATGAGCTAGAATCGGGACACATTGCAAGCATGAGAGAGAATGAAGAGGCGCTCTAGTTTTAGACAACACTAGGTTTGTGGCAGAACAAGGGTACGCCCTGGGGGTGAGCTACAATACAGAAACATGCAAGGTACAAGCTAGAAACCAGGACCTACGCTAGTTATGAGCGAGAATCAGGGCACACCCTACAAACGTGCCTCATATCAAGGGTGTACCGTGAGTCTGCTTTATTAACTAGACTCATGATATACCACTGATATGAGATACAATCAAGTTACACCCTCGAAATTCACATGAATCAGGGCACATACAAGACGCATGCTACAATCAAGGCACTCCCTTAATTCAACTCAGGGCACACGCTAAGCAGAAACTATACTCAGAGCACACTCCAGGTGTGAGCTAAAACCAGGCCACTCCCTCAGTACAAACTAGAACCAGGGCACACCTTAGTTATTAGTCAGAACCAGGGACAACTAGGTATAAGCTAAACTTGCAGACAACCTAGGTATGAGCAGGGGAATCGGAGCACACTGATGATGTGAGTTAAAGTCAGGGCAAACCAGCATATCACAGGTAGGGGAGGGTGGATCAGGGCACACACACACACCCTAGGTATGAACTAGAATCACGGCACACGGGCACCCTCTAGGTCTGAGCGCAAGTCATGGCACACCAGCGCCTACCCTTGGGAGTGTTGGTCTGGGCCCGACTGGGGTTGCCCACGGTCTCAGTGACCTGAGTCTCCTCTCGGTCCAGTTTGGAGCACGGACTCCTGCTCTCTGTGAGCAGAGAACACATTACGCTGCTGACCAGAGGTCTTGTGTGTCAGAGGTGATCAACAACTCTCGTCCTGAAGGTCAGGATCTGGAAGAGTTATCTGTCATGGCTTACTCACTTATTTCTCTTCGTTCTCACTGGAACATACTGCCATCACTGCAGATCTCCAGTGTTATTAAGTTTTGGCTGTCCCTTTGCCCCCCCCCCCCCCCCCCCCCTCCCTCTTTCGCTCTTCCCCCAGACATTCTGGGTGTTTTCGTCTCATTTTCCAGGGTTCTTTTGCCATGATGTTACTAGCCTTCCTCTTTCATTTTTTCCAAGGGATTCTAGTCCAGTGTATGCCGCACAATGTTGTTTGGACCTTTGTGCAGGATGAGCCCAGTCTACTTCCATGTTCAGGTTCTGAGGGTGTATCCAAGTGACGTTTGGTGGATTCTATGCCAAAAATTATTCATCAGAAATGTTTTGTGTCCATCTCCTACGCAGTAGCTGTCGCAGACAGGTGTTGATGAAGAGGTGCAGCTTGTACTCCAGCCCTTTGGAGAGTCTCCTAGTCCTGAGCTCCCCCATGTGACTGTACACACTTCACACAGCTATAAAACGACATAAGTCTATGCTCCTCCCAGACTATATACATATCTACATGTCTTACATGATGTTCAAATAGAAAAAATAAATGACAAACATACTGGCCTTTTGACCAATATCAAACCTGTACATATTTCCTCAGGGGACTTTTATGTTACAAAATATACACACATATTTCATTGATCAGTAAAAACAATACATGCCCTCAAAAACATGGCAGGGTTTTGGTTTATTCTGCTGAAATCTTTTCCAACCTAAAAACAAAATATTTTCTGTTTTAGAGAGAGAGAGAGAGAGAGAGAGAGAGAGAGAGAGAGAGAGGAGAGAGAGAGAGAGAAGAGAGAGAGAGAGAGAGAGAGAGAGAGAGAGAGAGAGAAAGAGACTGAGAACACTCAAAGGAAAAGACATCACCAAGGACCTTCTCCACACAATCTTGGTATTGCACTCATCAGAGTTGTTTCAACAAGACACAGCAGCTCCACCATGACACTGGGCATGCAATTGTGTTATGCCCAGAAGCGAAAGGAAAACAGCATCACAGAAGACAAAAAAAAGCAACAGAAAAACAAAAGGGAACGATAAACAAAAAGCAAGCTCACGGATAAGTGTTAACAAAAAAAAAGTTAGAAGAATAGCTTGAAGATAAACCTCACAAAGTAATGAATAACAGGAAAAGACAACGAGCTGATACATGCTTTATAGTCATGCATGCAACAAAAACTGAGGTTAACTGAGGTTTGCAAACAATCAACAGCTGTATTCATAACTCAATGAATTAAAACAATGATAGCTGAATAAGAACAAAACCCAAAACAAAGACATTTCTAAACATTTAAAAAAAACAACAGAACAATCTAACATCTCCCAGCAAATCCTGATCACCTGCAGATGCAAACAATTTGGGGCCACTGCTCTGTTGTTTTGCCTTTATCTGTACTTCCATCTGACAACCTCCGGATTTCATACTATTGGACAGGCCACTACAAACGGTGCTGCGAAATGCTTCTGTAGGTGTTCTCGTTTGTTCTATAAAGAAATAAACCCCAAACCTGATTCAATGACAAATAACCAAACAAGAGAAAGGGACACAGCTCTTCTTTCCTTTGCTGCAAGTATGATCATCTCTACATGGGTTGATTCTCATGCAGTGCGTTCCCGCTTCCCTCCCCACACACCCGCACCCGCACTCATTCTGCTACAGTCTCAAGACCCACAAAACATCACAGTGACAACCGAATGTTCAGTTGCAGGACCACCACTACATCCATATTTCAAAGCCTGGGTGTAAGCTACGTAACCTCACAACAACACCCAACTGTTCACATTACATCCCTATTTTCTATGTAGGAGCCTTGAAGCAAATATCCAATGTGTGAGTGTGTGTGTGTGTGTGTGTGTGTGTGTGTGTGTGTGTGTGTGTGTGTGTGTGTGTGTGTGTTGTGTGTGTGTGTTGTGTGTGTGTGTGTGTGTATGTATGTGTTGTGTTGTGTGTGTGTATGTGTGTGTGTGTGCGTGTGTGTGTGTGTCTGTGTGTGTGTGTGTGTGGACAGTGTGCATAATTTTCACAACCTAATTACCATACCATAATTCAACAACAACAACAAAAAAGTTTGCACGTTGTAAACTGTGACCAGAGTGTCCAAGAGTAGCCAGAATAAAGACAGCAGAATGGTCCACAGAGTAGTAAAAAAAAAAGAGAAAAAAAAAAGAAAAAAGAAAAAAGGAGATGATGGTATCAAGCAAGCCTCACCATCCATGGTTTCCAGCTGAGCAGAGCTCTCATAGACCATGGCCAGACGGAGGACCACCTCAGCTGTCAACGTGGGGTCCACGCTGCTGATGCCTGTCCACCCCAGAGCCTGATGCACCGAGTCCAGCAGGTACATCCACTGAAAACAACATCACGTCCACAGAAAACAACATCACGTCCACAGAAAACAAACATCACGTCCACTGAAAACAACATCATGTCCACTGAAAACAACATCATGTCCACTGAAAACAACATCACGTCCACTGAAAACAACATCATGTCCACTAAAAACAACATCACATCCACTACATCACGTCCACTGAAAACAACATCACGTCCACTGAAAACAACGTCACGTCCACTGAAAACAACATCACGTCCACTGAAAACAACATCATGTCCACTGAAAACAACATCACGTCCACTAAAAACAACATCACATCCACTACATCACGTCCACTGAAAACAACATCACGTCCACTAAAAACAACATCATGTCCACTGAAAACAACATCACGTCCACTGAAAACATGTCCACTGTAAATAACATCATGTCCACTAAAAACAACATCACGTCCACTGAAAACAACATCATGTCCACTGAAAACAACATCACGTCCACTAAAAACAACATCATGTCCACTGAAACAACATCACGTCCAATGAAAACAAAATCACGTCCACTGAAAACAACATCATGTCCTCTGAAAACAACATCATGTCCACTGAAAACAACATCACGTCCACTGAAAACAACATCATGTCCACTGAAAACAACATCATGTCCACTGAAAACAACATCACGTCCACTGAAAACAAAATCACGTCCACTGAAAACAACATCATGTCCTCTGAAAACAACATCATGTCCACTGAAAACAACATCACGTCCACTGAAAACAACATCATGTCCACTGAAAACAACATCACGTCCACTTAAAACAACATCACGTCCACTACATCACGTCCACTGAAGACAACATCACGTCCACTCAAAACATGTCCACTGTAAATAACATCATGTCAACTGAAAACAACATCACGTCCACTGAAAACAACATCATGTCCACTGAAAAAAAATCACGTCTGCTGAAAACAACATCATGTCCACTGAAAACAATATCATGTCCACTGAAAACAACATCACGTCCACTGAAAACAACATCATGTCCACTGAAAACAACATCATGTCCATGCAAAACAACATCACGTCTACTAAAAACAACATCACGTCCACTACATCACGTCCACTGAAAACAACATCACGTCCACTGAAAACAACATCACGTCCACTGAAAACAACATCACGTCCATTGAAAACAACATCAAGTCCACTGAAAACAACATCACATCCACTGAAAACAACATCATGTCCACTGAAAACAACATCACATCCACTGAAAAAACAACAACATTGTGTCCACTAAAAATGACATCACGCCCACTGAAAACAACATCACGTCCACTGAAAACAACATCACGTCGTCCACTGAAAACAACATCATGTCCACTGAAAACAACATCACGTCATTTGAAAACAACACCACATCCAATGATAACAACATCACGTCCACTGAAAACAACATCACAAACACTAAAAACAACATCACATCTACTGAAAACATCACATCCACTAAAAACAACATCACATCTACTGATAACAACATCACATCCACTAAAAACAACATCGCATCCACTGAAAACAACATCACGTCCACTGAAAACAACATCATGCCCACTGAAAACAACATCATGTCCACTGAAAACATGTCCACTGAAAACAACATCACGTCCACTGAAAATAACATCATGTCCACTACATAACGTCCACTGAAAACAACATCACGTCCACTGCAAACAACATCATGTCCATGCAAAACAACATCACGTCCACTAAAAACAACATCACGTCCACTACCTCATGTCCACTGAAAACAACATCACATCCACTGAAAACAACATCATGTCTATGCGAAACAACATCATGTCCACTGAAAACAACATCACGTCAACTGAAAACAACATCACGTCCACCAAAAACACCATCACGTCCACTAAAAATAACATCATGTCCATGCGAAACAACATCATGTCCACTGATAACAACATAACGTCCACTGAAAACAACATCACGTCCACTGAAAACAAATCATGTCCACTAAAAATACCATCACATCCACTAAAAACAACATCATGCCCATGCGAAACAACATCATGTCCACTGAAAACAACATAACATTCACTGAAAACAACATCACGTCCACTGAAAACAACATCACGTCCACTAAAAACACCATCACGTCCCACTAAAAACACCATCACGTCCACTAAAAACAACATCATGTCCATGCAAAACAACATCATGTCCACTGAAAACATAACATCTACTGAAAACAAAGCATTCGCTGTAAACATCCCATCCATTGATAACAGCAAGACAAGCATTATTGAGAGACATCCACTTTAACAACAAGACATCAACTGAAGCAGCAAGATATTAACTAAAAAAACAAGATAGCTACCCAAAAAAACTCCCGAGGCTAGACAACCTTTGTTTGACCCATGCAATCGGCTCAGCTATAAACCAAACGACTTGACTCCAGGACTAAGACCAGTCCAGCACTGACCTTGTGGGGGTTGTCCATTTTCTGGAGGTAGCGTGGATTGTCGATGGAACCCGTCTGGAACTTCTGGAAAATGGCCTTGCATTTGGACCATAGGTAGAGAGCAGCGTCCACCACCATGTCCACCTCAATCTTGTCCCGCTGCACATACATGAGTGTGCGAGTGCATTGAAACAAATGATGTACTTTTACATTTGTATCACCATCACAAAAAATCCAGGAAACCAAACAGTAAATAACAAACAATAAAAATTACAATTATCAAAGATGAAAGAGAAAATCAGAAATCAATTTGTATTTCTTGTCATCTACATTAAAAATATTCATGAACTTATTCTGCTTACAAAAATGAAAACAGATAAGAAAAAAAGACTTGACTGCAAAGTTTGAAAACAGTTTAAAAACATTGTTCAATCACCTCTCAATGAGCCATAAGACAGAGTGATACCAATTAAACCTCTACATCACATGGACATTACTTAAGGAAAAGAACACACAAGCAAAACAATTTCACTCCCCAAAAATTTCCATTACTTACTTAGGCCCATAGCTCAAGGGTGAGCATAGGCCATCGACAACACTCCGCCATCGCACTCGGTTCTGGGCTGCTCGCTGAATGCCTGTCCAGCTGGTCCCCTGCCTCTTTATCTCTGCCTCAGTGTCTCGCCTCCAGCTGCTGTGAGGTTGGCCTCTCTTCCTTTTACCCTGCGGGTTCCATGTCAGGGTTTGGCGTGTGGTGCTGGATGCTGGCTTCCTGAGGGTGTGTCCAATCCAGCCCCACTTCCTCCGCAGAATCTGCTTGGCCACTGGTTCCTGTCCTGCTTCCTTCCATAGATCTTCATTGTTGATCTTCTCTGGCCATCTGATTTTGAAGATGCTTCTCAGACAGGTGTTAATGAAGGATCTGAATTTTTTGCTGTATTGCCTTGGTCATTCTCCAAGTCTGCAGCCATAGAGCAGAACCGACTTCACGTTTGAATTGAAGATATGATACACAGGATACACAGATGATTTTCTTCCTACACCCACTCTAACTCCATCCACCTACCCCTATTTCCCCCTTCTCCCATTCTGCTCCCACACCCATCTCTTGTCTCCCCATGCCCTCTCCCCTTCCATCCCCTTCCTTGCACAGACAAAAGCTCACCTGGAACGTCCCATTAATGATGGACATGAGAACATCAGCCAGGTTCACAAGGTCATCCTGCCCAATCATGGATCGTGTAGACACTCCTGTACCACCACACACACACACACACACACCACACACACCGTGTCTCTGTGAGAGCATGTGTGTGTGTAAGTGCGAGTGTGTGTTGGGGGGGGAGGGAGGGGGGGGGGGGATTGTGTGCATGCATATGTATCTGCAAGCATGGCTGAATAAGTGTGTATGTACACACATTAACTTGCATGTCTGTGTCTATCAGCATATGATGCCATCATACCTGCTGTTCAAGACACTCTCCCAAACATTTTCCCCAAGGTGATTACCCCATTCCCATTTCCCTCAGGGAAGAGGGGAGAGAGAGAGAGAGAGAGAGAGAGAGAGAGAGAGAGAGAGAGAGAGAGAGAGAGAGAGAGAGAGAGAGAGATAGACAGACAACAAGACAGAAATTTTATTGTTTCAATTCAGTTCAAGAACGTGTGAATTCTGGAAACATGACAACTTTTTTTCCCTTTTTTTTTCTTTTGTAAACTCTGAAACAAACAAAAAACACATTTGTTTTTCTATTTATACCCTAGTGAATGAATCAACTGTAGGTTTTAAAAAAAATAATATTTCTCTCTGATAGGCCTCTATCACATGTGTGCAGAACGGGTGCAGGTCACTACCGCGAGCGTCACTACCGCGTGTAACACTACCGCGTGTAACACTATCACGAGTGTAACACTATCGCGAGTAGCACTACCGCATGTAACACTTCCGCGTGTGTAACACTATCGCGTGTGTAAAACTACCGCGAGTAATACTACCGTGTGTAACACTTCCGCGTGTGTAACACTATCGCGTGTGTAATACTACCGCAAGTAGCACTACCGCGTGTAACACTTCCGCGTGATGATGAGTGATAGGAAGAGGGGGGGGGGGGGAGAGAGAGAGAGAGAGAGAGAGAGGAGGAGAGAGAGAGAGAGAGGAGAGAGAGAGAGAGAGAGAGAGAGTGTGTGTGTATAAGTGAACGCGTGCAAACTTTCTTTTTATCTTGTGAGTTTGGTTAGCACGACAAGCATTGAGTTAGTGTTCAGGAGAGTGTTTCTATGTCGAACAGGCATTTTGTTTTATGTCGATCATTTGCAGTCCAAACAAACATTTCAACTTTGGCCATGGAGGTAATACAGTCTTGTTACTCCAATGACAAGATCCTCTACAACTGGTATCTTTACGTCGAGACCGTGTAAAAAAACAACGGTCAACTGGCGCTGGACAGGACAAATGTAAAGGGAGAATCAGCACTCCGCTTGACTACCGCAATGGTGCCATCCCCAATGTAAAGAATGACTACAACCCACCTGCCAACCCAGCGGACGTCCAGAAGCAGAAAAGTATTGTTGAGATGAAAAGAAAGAGCGCTGTACAGATGCACACCTCGAAGATGAATTGGAGAAATGATGGCAAATTTGACTGATGAGACGCTGACCAATTTGCCACAGCGATCAGCACTCTGGCGCACAATTCAGAGGAAAACGGAAAAAAGAGATGATGCCTTCCACTAAATTTGGAAGACATCAAAATTCCGGAACAATTCAGAGAAGTTCTGGCTGGAGGCACTTAAGTCAGGTTTCTATTGCACGATACAGGTGACGCTGATAATGATGCTGAAGAGGAAGAAAACCAGTTGAAACACATATTCTCTTCGGAACCGACAAAATGTTGCGGTTTATGACTGCAAACTCTAACTGGATGGCCGACGGCACGTTCAAAGTAGCACCACAACTGTTTTTTCAGCTGTACACCATTCATGTCATTAAAGACAACCATGTCTTCCATGCTTGTATGCTCTTCTGGCAGGAAAAAACAGACGGACATACGAGGAAATGTGGCGCCTTATCAAATGTACGCACCAAATCTGAACCCACGGTTTTGCATCTTGATTTTGAATTGACAGCCAAAGCTGCAATCATCTCGATGTTTCCACACATTGAGGTCAGAGGATGCTTCTTCCACTTATGCCAGTCAATCTGGAGAAGAGGATCCAGGATCTTGGGTTGCGAGTCACCTATACTGACGACGAAGACACACGGCTGTACTGCCGCATGCTCGCATCATTGGCATTTTTGTCACCAGAGAAGATCACAGGGCATTTCGAGAAACTGCAGGAAGACATGAGTGAAAGAGACATGGACCCACGCTTGGGTGAACTCTATGACTACTTGAGGACAATTATGTTGGAAGACTCCGCCGTGGGAGAAGACGGGACGCAAATCCCACGCGGGCCCCTCCACGTTTTGCTCTCGAGTTTTGGTCAGTTCGTGACAGGAACCAAGTCGATCTCCCACGTACAAATAATAAACTGGAAGGGTGGCACAGAGGCTTGCAATCCATGTTTGACGGCCTGAATCCATCCATCTGGAAATTCATCGCCGGAATCCAAAAGGAACAAAGTCTGCGCATGGTGTTAAAATTCAAATGGAAGGAGGTCACCCTGGCCCAACCCCAAAGAAACATTTCTTGGCCATCAACAACGACTCCAGACGCTCATCCAGTCGTACGAAGGGCTGAAGACAACGAGGACGAGGATGACGATGAAAACGACAAGGTTCCTTTCTTACGGTCAGTGGCCAGAAACACTGAATCAATGTGTGTTGAACCAATCGTGACACCTGACACTGCTTTTAGTGTGGCCATTCCTTTTTTCTTTAATTCAGTATTGCTTTTAATACAAATATGTTTTGTAAATTAAAAATCCTCGAAAATTCTATGTATTCTGTGTGTGTGTGTGTGTGTGATTGTGTGTGGGTGTGTGGTGTGTGCGTGCGTGCGTGCGTGCGTGCATGCGTGCGTGCGTGCGTGCGTGCGTGCGTGTGTGTCCATCTGTCTGTCTGTCTCTCTCTGTCTCTTTGTCTGTCTGTCTGTCTGTCTCTCTATCTCTCTCTCTCTCTCTTCTGCCTCTCTGTCGGTCTGTCTGTTTGTTTGTCTCTCTCTGTCTATCTCTCTGTCTGTCTGTCTGTCTTCTCTCTCTCTCTCTCTCTCTCTCTCTCTTCTCTCTCTCTCTCTCTCTCTCTCATCCTTGTGTCAGTCTGCCTCTTTTACTCTCTTTCTCTGTCTGTCTGTTGGTCTGTCTGTCTGTCTCTTTTCTCTCTTCTCTCTTTCTCAAAATAACATTACAAATCATATTCGTACTGACAGTACTGCAGAATGACAGAAAAATCACAGTATTGTTACACGCAGATGCGGGGTACTTGCGTTAGTGTTACACACGCAAAAGTGTTACACGCGGTAGTGCTACTCGCGGTAGTCTTACACACGCGATAGTGTTACACACGCGGAAGTGTTACACGTGGTAGTGCTACTCGCGGTAGTT
The DNA here is from genome assembly GCA_018398815.1 of Conus ventricosus. NCBI lineage: Eukaryota > Metazoa > Mollusca > Gastropoda > Neogastropoda > Conidae > Conus > Conus ventricosus. Next base: position 12,205,982 of record CM031604.1, on the reverse strand, counting down.
TTACACGCGATAGTGTTACACACGCGGAAGTGTTACACGCGGTAGTGTTACTCGCGGTAGTGTTACACTCGTGATAGTGTTACACGCGGTAGTGCTACACACGTTAATGATGCTCGCGGTTGTGTCGCACAACCGTGCAGAACATGCAGTTATTGAATGATATTTACTGATATGTCACTGCCCTGCCAATAGTTACTTTTATTTACCATTTCTTTACTTGGGGGTGTGGAGTGAAAGGAGAAACTGGGTGGGGACGAGGAAACTTCCTCATCTACTTTCCCACTGGACAACTAATAATTTCTTGGGGAGTTTCTGTCCCTGCACACCCTTCTAACTCACTGGTGGACCGAGCCAGCTCGGACGACTGCGCCGTGTTGGGGTTGACCTGCTCCGTGTTGTCCTCCTGCTCTCCCTCTGTGGTGCTGGCGGCGTTGGGCGGCCGTTTGCTGTGGCGTCGGCTGTGGTTGAGGCGCCCCATGGCCTGCAGCAGCTCTATGGCCTTCTCCTCCCAGGCCAGACCCTTCCCCTGACCGTCCTGCATGCACAGTGAGGATCAGTGTCACTTCGTCGCTGTGATCAGGACACAGTACAACACCCTGAATGGTGTGTGTGTGTGTGTGGGTGCGTGCGTGCGTGTGTGCATGCATGCGTGCGTGCATGTGTGTGTGTCTCTGTGTGTGTGTGTGTGTGTGTGTGTGTGTGTGTGCGTGTGTGTGTGTGTGTCTCATCTTTCCTTCAGTGGCATTGAATCAATGCTGCTTGTTCCAGCTCCCCATCCACAAGCACAGCCTGGCTTGCCCCACCACAGCACCAGCAATCCGATGACTGTCAAGTCATCTTGAGGCAACCCACCAGAGGAGACACTGCACTGCTGCCACAGTCATCACTTCGACAGTGTTCAGTGGTGCCTGATCCAACACATGCAGGACACCACCTACTAGGCCCCTACCAATGACAGTGATCGCCTAGATGTGGAGCCCGTGCAATGAGCTCTCCCTCTGGAGGGCACTGTCCATCCGCTCGGTGACAACACCCATGAATTTGCTGACACTGGTGACCCCAACCTCACCAAAAGGCATAAACATGGAGAGGAAATCAACCCTGAGGTCACCATGACAGCAGGGCATGAAGGGCCACAGATTTTGAACCATATCTTTTATGCGGATCAATGAAGGTGAGGATGACGAATGTGATGCTATGGAAGTTCAATCTGGTCTGAGACTGCATGATGAGGCTGTACTTTGTTTTTATAAGATATCCCAATCAGGCCCAAAAGATACAGACACCTGCAGTGTCGGTCAGAAAAGTTGAGCAGCACCCTCAGAGATGCCTCCATTAGGTAGACGAAAGTTGACTGTATTGTGCCAGTCTTCCCAGTTGAACCCATATCAACATAATTTATTTTCATATTTAATAATAATAATAATATTAATGAATACTTATCTTGCACCTATTCTCAGCTAGAGACCAAGCTCTAAGCGCTTTACAATCAACACTTGTTTACACAACGGGCTGCCTACCAGGGTAGTGCCGACTGAAGAGCTGCCAGCTGGCGCTTCATTCAGTCGTTTCCCGTGTCATCCAGTCAGTATCGTTCAATATCGATCACTCATTTTCCTTACTTCCTTCATTCTTTCCATTTCTCACGCAGGGTGCATGCTATGTGTAACGTGTCATCCATACCAACGGCCAAACTGGCCTACTCTTCCGAAAGTTGGTGATGGGATTTTACGTGTGTGCAAGATGTTATGCGTGCGTTCACACACGGAACCTCGGTTTATAGTCTCATTCGAAGGACTGTATGGGAAATGGAGTCAGAACCAATGTTAACTCCGAGGGAAAAATCCCCGTGTACCGAAATGCCCCGGTGGAGGTTCAAACCCGCAACCCCAGGATCACCAAGATTATGAGTCTGGCGCTCTACCAACTGAGCTATTCCAGCTCCCCATTTACACTATCAAAAGTTTTGCTGCCAGTTTTTAAGATTAAAAGGGTACATCATTTTCCTTCTTTTAAATGCATTCTGTAAAACTTACTTATTAACTAGGTGTTTTGATCCCATAATGGAAGCACTTACATCACATGTAATGTTCAGATACCTTCATCATGTTTTGATCACTTGGTGTCAATACTTCGGCATCATCAAATCCAGTCAAGATGCTTTGTATATCATCACATGCTAATGCAATGAACAGACATTTCTACTACATACAGACAGGTATGTATTGAAAAGCATACATACAAACCTGCAACTATCATTTAAACTTCAGAGTCACAGGCTGAGAAGAGAGGAACAACTTATAATCCTGTTGTACAATCAGAGCTATTATTCTTCGCCGAAAAATAATGATGAGGTCAGAACACACAGCCCAATCCATTAAAAATGACCGAGACCATGGCAGGCACCTTGATATGGGCCAGGACAGGCTCCACCAGAGCATCAAAGACATCCCAGTGCTCAAAGTTGTAGGCCAGCTTTACGATGCGGATTGCGCAGTCCAGTGGTACCCCGTCTTCACCTGCACATCATCATCATCATCATCATCATCATCATCATCATGGCCATAGTCATAAACATTATCATGATCATTATCATCCTCATCACAAAAGGATTCACAGATATAGGTCAGCTTCACCATGCAGAACACACAGACCAGAGGTTGAGAGTAACCATCCATGAATATCCCAGCAGGATAATGCATCTGTTGTCCTTCTGTGTTCTTTGGCTTGTTGATTTGGTCTTTCATGTACATATAAGTATGGCATTTACAACTACCTTTTGATGGTTTCTTGTTGTATTCTGCTGTGACTGACTCCATGAAAACTCTTTTTGATACAAACAAATGAACACAACACCATGAGGAGAAAAAAAACAAACTTGTACACAACCCTTCCCCTAACAAAATCCCAAAAGCTCTCTTCCAGCCATCTGTCATTAACACTCCATTAAAATCAAATCAGATATACACATGCATCATACATCAATGAACTATCCAGACGCTCATCAGATATTCGTACCCTGTACACAGACATGTATTACAGATCTGATGACTCTACAGATATGCATCACACATCTGTCAACTGCACAGATACACATCACACACCTGTTGACAGCACAGATATGCATCACACATCTATTGACTGCACAGATATGCATCACACATCTGTTGACTGCACAGATATGGATCTCACATCTGTTGACTGCACAGATTTGCATCTCACACCTATTGCCCTAACACACAGATAAATCTATTGTCCTTATCTACCAACACTTATCAAACATCTGTTGCTCACACAAACAGAAATGTATCATGTATCTGTTGCTGATACAGACAGACAGACAAGACATATCCATCAAACCAACCTCTGGTTGCCATGTCAATCAGCGAGTGACTGCTATTCACAGCCGACAGGGGTGGAGAACCCAGCTGCATCTGAGTCTTGGTGGCTGTAGCACGATTACCTCCCCCTCCTGCACCCACACACACACACACACACACACACACATTTACACACACATACACACACGCACACACTCACACACACACACACACACACACACACACACACACACACACACACACACACACACACCTCACACACACACATGCACACACACACACACATTTACACACACATAAACACACGCACACACACACACACACACACACACACACACACACACACACAACACACAACACACACACACACACTCACACACACACACACACACACACACACACACACTCAGTGAATGACAAAAGTTCTGCTCGGAGAAATCTACATGAAAACAGATTTAAAAAAACATTATGTATGAAGAAAACATAAAAGTCCCGTTGCTTTATGAATCTCTGGCGGAGAACTATTGTCTGACATTATGAACAATGGATTTGAATTCTCTTCTTCTGCTGCCTTCGCTTTCCCAGAAGTGAATCAGGAACCCATTTACCACTGGATGGACAGGGAGGGTTTTCAAGATGTTAAAATTTGCTCCAACAAATGATTCAAACACACAACTATCAACTTCACAGTCAAACGCTCTAACTGTTGGACTACAAGATCTATATCATCCCCCACCTCAACATCCACAGCTTTGTTTTTCCATCCTGCATGAGACACTTAGTGAAAGGGCGAACAGAATTCTTATCTAACATTTTTGTTGCTGTAGTCCGAGCAGAGGCATGTATCAAAATTATGCACCAGTTAACTAGGGAAAATTAAATACCAAGAAAGTGATGATGTCATTTTTGCACAATTTTGTGTGTGTTGTCATTGTTCTAATATTGCCTGACCACTTGCATACAAGCTTTCATGCTGTGTCTACGTTATCTACAGGAAAATAAACCTAGTCCAGTTTGGTATTAAAAGAATTGTCGGGAATTTACCAATTCAATCATCTCAAGAGTGCAGATATATTACATTTTTCATGACAACCACTAATTATCAAACCAACAGCCCCATTTGTAATGGCCACTCAACAATGCCGAACACATTGCTGCCAGACCAGCAATGCACAGATGACATTCAGTTTGCCGAGTACAGCGCGGTTAGCTGGCTGGTGGGGAGCGGCCTGCAGAAAACACCCTTTCCCTGACCTGCATTCACGGCTTGGCCTCTGCAGCTGCGGGCGAGCTGTAACTCGCTGCCTCTCAAAACTAAGTAGCTTGCTCTGAACAGCCGCGCATCTGTCTCACCTACACACACCACGCCCATCTCCTCAGTCACCAGCTAAAATCTCCTCAGTCACCTGCTAAAATCTCCTCAGTCACCTGCTAAAATCCCCTCAGTCACCTGCTAAAATCTCCTGTGCAGCCATGAAGAGCTCAGCATAGACATCCAGAATCTCTGGCTCGTTTTCCAGTGTGGGCGGAGAGGTGAGAGAGAATGCGGCGGTTGCTGTCGGTCAGCGACTCCAGAATAGCCAGGAACTGGGCAGAACCCCCTTCAAACATGTCTGCCAGCATCTT
>CM031604.1:12188515-12198515 GCA_018398815.1 Conus ventricosus | reverse complement strand
GATAATGATGATATGATGATGATGATGATGATGATGAAAACAAATAATCATAACCATCATTATCAAAGTGTCAACAATAACCGTGACAATAGGAAAATATCTGTAAGCTTGCATTTCAATCAAAAAACATGTCAACCAGAAACATCAAATGTAATAGAATTTTTTTTTTTTTAAGTGCTATTTTACGTTTCCAGTATTCTTGAAGATCACTTTTGAGGCATCAACTAAATCTTGAGGAGCTGCAAGAAAAGGATTTTCAAACAGATTCTAGCCTCATTCAACTTTCAGACAGCCTCACACAAACAGAAAATGGTGCATTGAAAACAAACCATGCCAAAATCTAAATAAAGTTTACAGATCAGTTCAAATTTCTCAGTGTAATTCATACCACACTCAACCAACTTAATAACATGTGTGACGCATAAGGAATGAATGACACAAGTGATACTGTGTTTATGATAGTAAATCATAATGTTTTCCTTTCTCAAAAGAAAACTTAACCATCTCAAAAGAAAATTGATGAGAACAATGACAGTCTCATACATATTATTGTTATTAACATGAAAATATATCTATATTAGTATTACATAGAATAAGAACTTTCACACATTACAACTTCTTTCATATCATGTAACAAATTCATACACATATAATTCATTGTAATATTACATGACTCTTTCGGAGAAGTTTTTACAAAAATAAATGAAATACTGATCTTCTGATTGTGTTCTTAAACTTATAACCACCATGTCCCTTTTAATGAAAAAAAAAAAACTTAATCGCTCTCTCTCTCTCTCTCTCTCTCTCTCTCTCTCTCTCTCTCTCTCTCTCTCTCTCTCTCTCTCTCCCTCTCCCTCTCTGTCTCTGTCTCTCAGCAAATATGTTCATTTACACTGACAACAGATATATCTTTGAGCCTCAACAAACTTATGAAGTACACATTCTCACAGTCTCTGAAACGGCAAGAAGAAAAAAACTTTCAACAAATAAGCATCCAAACAATGAAGCCCCTCAATCACTTCACTTCCAACACCCTACCCGAAAAGCAAACAATTCAAATGAAAACAAACAAAATAAATCATTAACATTAGGATCCAATGAATAGTAAACAGCCAGCTCAATACGCTGTTAAAAATAACAGAATCTGCTTATGGAATGTAGGGGAAAGTGCTGTTTTATAGCACTGAATCCAGTATCCAATTTAAGAACCTCCAGGTTCTGAGTCAAAATAAAGTCATTCAAACATTTTCACTTACAGAAGCATTTTACCATTAAGCTTCTCTTTTTAAAAAAAAAGTACTCCATTCAATGTTTCTCACATTATTCATGATGCTATATTACTAAGTATTTCTCAATCTAATGAAAGCAAAATTTTCTCCATCATTTTCAAGACCTCAGCAACATCAAATGTTTTTCGTTTCCTCAGGCTCTGTTTTAAAGGACTATCACTCATACCCAGCAGATTCTGCCATCCTTAGGATCAATCAGAAACACCGAAATGCTCTAACTATCAAAGAGAAAGTCCATGTTCACCCCAGGCATGGTGTTCTTACATGTTTTGATGAATCTACAGAAGGCCGTTAATGTCTATACACACTAGAGCTTTTACTCAGGGAAGACAGAAAAAAGAAGCTGAAGGCCATTTTGAAGGTGTGTAAACATAGTTTTATTTTTCATAAGCTTACAGGACTTATGAAAAATCAGAAAGAAACAGAATACATACCAAAACAAACTGTTTTCTTTTCATATTCATCCCTTGACTTCACTCAGCAGTTACTACTCCATAATGAAATTTAAAGCAGGTGGGAATTTTCAAAGTAATCATGGTATTGCACTGAACTACCAAATGCTTTCCATCCCTTTTTTTTAATTCAGAAATTTGCATTGTTTGATGTTTACCTTAAAGAAAAACAAACATAGATATACATATATATTCATGTATGCACATATGGTGATGAACAAAATAAGTCGTCAACACCGCCCACAGAGTTTCCTTCCTTTATTTCCTTCCTTCATTCCTTTCCTTCCTTCCTGATTTTATGCCTTTCCCTATCTCTTTTCCTTCCTTCATTATTTTCTTTCATTCCTTTCTTCTTTTCCTCCCTCTTTCCTCGATGTTCTAGACAGCTTTGCTTCTTCTCTGTCCTTCCTTTCTTTCCTTTTCTCCTTCCTTCCTTCCGTATACATTTGGATTCTTGCCATTAAAGTCCCCTGAGGAAGACATGTTGCAGGCCGAAATATTGGGAATGAGTCTGTTGTTTTCATCTTCGTTTTGTATGCAGTTATATAAATATATATATATATATATATATATATATATATATATATATATATATATATATATATATATATAATATATATAGATATATATATATATATATATATAGATATAGATATAGATATAGATATATATATATAGATAGATAGATAGATAGATAGATGTGTGTGTGTGTGTGTATAAATATATACATTCTCAAAATGTCAAGGACAAACACGGTGATTTTCTCCCTCCTGAATGGACTCTCTCTATGAATGTTAGACTGGTAAATACCGGTAAAACAGCTTTCTTTTTTGCTCCCTTTTCCCCTAGAAAACAAACAAACAAACAAGCACGTCACAGCACGCGCAATCATATCTTCCTCAGCCTTCTTGCATTTTTGTTAGATTGAAGCACATGCACAGTTTTGTCAAATTAAAAAAAAAAAAAAAATAATGTATAGATTGATATACACATACGACAACTTTAAAGTAAAACCAAAAAACTGCTATTGTATCAAAATCCCGTTTGTTACAAAGCACACACCACTGACGAAAGAAAGCACAGCTGAAATCTCCTTTCATCGTGCATGTGTTTTGCTGCATTTAATCAAAGAAAGTAAAGGTTTAACAATCCACATATATTGTCAGCTGTGATCCATAGCTAATCTGTTGATCTTGTTTGCCACAGGTCCGACACTCTATGGCAGTAACTCTGGCAAGTATGCTCAGAGAAAGTTGGCGATAAGAACACATGCCACCAACGCTCATTCACACTCTTCATTTCTTTCTTTCTTTCCTTTCCTGCCTTCATAATTTTATGCCTTTCGCTATTTCTTTTCCTTCCTTCATTACATTTCTTCATCTTTTTTTTCCTTCTTTTTCCTCTCTTTCTTTCTCACTGTTTAGACAGCTTTGCTTCTCTCTTTCTTTCATTTTCTCCTTCCTTTCATTCTTTCTTTCCATCCTTTCTTCTCATCTCTTTCTTCCTCATTCCTTTTCTCTTCTCTTTTTCTCTCCTTCCATTCTTTGTTTCTCTTCCTCCCATCAGCCCTTTCCTGCCTTCTTCCTTATCTCCTTCTCTCCCTCCCCCTCCACCCCTTCAGTCCTTTCCTTTTTTCCTCCTTCCTTCTTTCCTTTTCTTCCTCCATTCTCTTCTTCTTTTGCTCCCTGCTTTTCTTTCCTCCCTTGATTCCCTCTTTTCCTCTCTGCATTCCCTTCATCGATTTCTTTTTTTTTTCTCCCTTTTCTTCCTCCATTTCCTCTTTCTTTTGCTCCCTGCTTTTCTTTCCTCCTTGATTCCCTCTTTTCCTCTCTGCATTCCCTTCATCGATTTCTTTTTTTTTTCTCCCTTTTCTTCCTTCATTCCCTTTCTTTCTTTCCTTCCTAACTTTGTGTCCTTTCTTCCTTCCTTTCCTCCCCCCCCCCCCCTTTCTCCCTGCCTTTTCCCCATCCTTTCTGCCTTTTCCTCCCTCCTTCCTTCCTTTCCTCCCTTCCTTCTTTTCCTCTCCTCCTTTCTTTCCTTCGCTCCTTCCTTTCTTTCTTCCATTTCTTTCTTCCCTACCCCCCACCCCCTTCCCCTTTCCTCCCTTCCTTCTTTTCCTCTCCTCCTTTCTTTCCTTCGCTCCTTTCCTTTCTTTCTTCCATTCTTTCTTCCCTACCCCCACCCCCTTCCTTCCTTTCCTCCCTTCCTTCTTTTCCTCTCCTCCTTTCTTTCCTTCGCTCCCTTCCTTTCTTTCTTCCCTTTCTTTCTTCCCTACCCCCCACCCCCTTCCTTCCTTTCCTCCCTTTCTTCAGTTCCATAATTCCTTCATGCATTTCTCCCAATCATCCTTTCCTCTCTTCCTTTTTTTTCCCCCTTTCTTCTCCCCCTCCTCCTTCCCCTTCCTTCCTTTCTTTCCTCAAATCATTCTTTTCTTCTCTCACTCCCCCTCTCCCACCCCCTAATCTCCTCTCTCCTTTCCTTAAGGATACACTTTATAAACCTCAAGATCACTTGCGTATAAAGTCGGTGTAAACCTATACACACCTCAAGATCAGTTGTGCATTAAGTCTACATTACAAATTCCCTACCTGTTGTGCAGAAGTCTCTGAATAACTCTAAATCACTTGTGCATATGATCTCCATAATCTTGACAGTTGGCGCTGACCGTACATTTGGAATAAAGCTCTCAAACAGTTCTGCACAATAAATCTGAACAAACCTTTAAAATCACTTGTGCATTTTAGTCTGCACCAATCTGATATTTGGCTGTGCGCTAAGGTTATGTTTAAAGTCCAGCAGCTTAATGGCTGTTAGGGTGGTCAACTGTCAGAAATTCATCATCACATCTGGCACAAGGTAGGATAGAAGATGGAGCCCATCCTTCTCCTCACACCACCTTTACCCTTCCCTCCACTGAATCGGTTTACCCATTTACTGGTGAGAAGGAGGAAAGGGTTCTCAAGCTGAAAATATCCAACCCCATAAAAGGGTTTGAACTCATGACCACCATCTCTGCAGGAGAACCGTTCGACCACAGGCCTCTTTGTGCATACACTCTGTATGAACCTTATGGCTGGTAGTGTGTATAGTCTTGTATGAGGCGTATTGGAGGTTTCTAATGATTAGTAATGAAGTCTGTATAATTTGATGCTTGATTGTGCAACAGTCTGTGCAAACATGTAGTAATGATTGTGCACACAGTCTGCAATTTAAATGTGTTACACTGGTAAACATCAGTTGTATTGACAACATCTTGCAACAAAATGTAGTTTATGTTTACAATTGTGCAAACATTAGTAATGATTGTAGCACACACAACAAAAACTGCATAAGCCACAGCTCCTATGATTTCTACAGCTGCTTGCAAACATTTAATGATGATAACATCAACCTGTGAAAAACAAAATATGGACACTGGAAAGTTCATGATGGAAATAATCTGTGCACAGTATATGATTGTGATCACTTGCATGTTATAATGAGGCCATCTGTCACATAGATGAAACAGTCTGAACCATTTAGTATGATTCACCACGACGCTCAAAACATGATTAATGATTGTGCACACACGCAAAACAGTAGACAAGCACACACTGCAAACAGAGTAACACTGCATACTGAACAAACATCATAATGAGATGCCAACTCAAAATATAAGGGTTTCAAAAAGGTCTGTCCATGTAATGATTTTAGTTTCAAAGTTAATGATTGCACACAGTCTGTGCAAAAGAGTAATGATTTCTAATCTGCAAACATGTATTATTTCAACAAGCGGCAAACTGTAGAATGAGGCACACATCTGTGCAAACAGAGTAATTGTCATACAGTCTGTGCAAACTGTAGTAATGATTTGCATACAGTCTGTGCAACATGTAGTAATGATTGTGCATACAGTCTGTGCAAACATGGGAGTAATGATTGTGCATACCAGTCTGTGCAAACATGTAGTAATGATTGTGCATACAGTCTGTGCAAACATGTAGTAATGATTGTGCACACAGTCTGCATAAACTGTTAACTGGAATAAATCAGTTTAAAAAAAAATAAAACACAGCAAACAAACTTTGGTTTTCTGTTTACATTATGTGTGCAAACATTGCATATGATAGAGTATAAAAAACAAACAAAAACTGCATAAAAACCCAAGCCTCCTATGATTTCCAAGGCAGCTGTTCAACATTTCATGAGGATAACATGCAACCTCCATAAAAAAATGGCATGGAAATTCATGATGGGAAAGGTAATATGCACAGTATATATGTTCACTGCATGTTATGAAGCCATCTCCATAGATGAAACAAGACGACCCTTTAGTGTATAAACAAACCCACACGAACAGCAAATAAACACATGCATAAACTATGTGCACACACACAACACACACACACACACACACACACACATACATACATGCAGATGCCACTCAACAATAAAAACCGGTTTCAATAATGCGTCTCTGTCCCTGTAATACATATTTAGTTTCAAAGGAATACTATCCAAAAGCACACAAGGGTACATGGGGGGTGAAAAGAGCTTACACACCCAGCCTGGAGGTTTTCTGAACTAGACACACAACAAAAAGACAGGAAGAAAAACAACAACATGTTATTCATGACAAAACAGATGACGGCCATGTACTGAGAACAGAGAAAGAGGCACACTAATTACTGCTCAATGATATGCAGAAAAGACAGAGACAGATATCAATGAGACAGTATGAAAAACAGGGAGTGAAAGCGGTTTGGGAGAGAGAGAGAGAGGAGAGAGAGAGAGAGGGGGGTGGGGGTGGGGGGTGGGAGAAGAATACATGGAGAGAAAGAAAGATGGAGAAGCAGGGGAGGGGGCAGAAAGACTGTGAGAAAGACAGGAGGAAGACAGAAAGAAAGAGGGCTGTGTGTTGAAAAAGACAGATGGAGAGGGAAAGGAGGAGAGAAGAGACAGAGGACAGGAGGACAGAGGGAGAGGGAGGAGAGAGAGAGAGAGAGAGAGAGAGAGAGAGAGGAGAGGGAGAGAGAGTGAAAGGGAGAGAAAGGAAGAGCGAGAGAGAGAGAGAATGTCAAAATTTCTTTAATAAGTAAATAATAAGTACACAATACACTTCTTTTCAACTTACCCTCAAAAATGAAAAAAAAAAAAAAAAAGGAAAAATGAAAAGAAAAGAAAAACCAACACCAAACCAGACAGACAGACTGAGCTCCCTGCCTGTCCCCCTCAAACAACCAATTGCCTCCCCTCCTCCCCCCTCCCCCTCCTGCTCATTGCATCTGTTTAGCATTCACTCAGGCACCACACCTGTGACTGGCAACAGATGGAGCAAAGCACAGTGCACAGACATTAAGAGTGAACACACACTCAGATATGACAGAGTGAGGTCGTGCAATTGTGCATAAACACCAAATGGTTAGCATCCTAAAGTGATTTACTGCTAAACATCCACCATGGATGAAGAACATGTTACAAGAAGAAGAAGAAGAGACACACCCAAAGGTGCAAAAGAAGCAGATACATCCAAAGGCAATACTGATAATATTTCTAGATATAGTATCATTAGTTCTGGGTGTTTTTCCTCTTTTTTTTTCCTATTTATCATTTTTCCAGCTCATTCAAAGAAAGACTCGACGCACACATTCATGTGAACCATGCCTGTTTTGTGTTTTTTTTCCCACACTCTAAACATTGACATCACTATACTGAGCACTATACTGGATGACCAACACACATGGATCATCAGTTTCCCTGCTAAGTTTCACAATTTGTAGCTAAAAGAGCAAGCACTACACAGACATTCACAAGGGCAATGGAGTAACATCGATTAGTGAGGTGAATGTGATTATATTTTCAGAACAACACCACACTTCCTTTTTGAGGAATTGCAATAAATCATCAGAAGACAATCTATGACAAACTTCTTAGTGGACTAATAAAAAAAATGCTGACTTAGTGATAACAATAAAAACAAAAATCATCATCATTAATATTAACATGCTGATATACCAATATATTCTTCTTCTTCTTCTTCTGTGTACGCAGGCTGATACTCCTGCAGACACTCCCTGTATAGACAGGCAGGTATTAACCCATCTGCTCAACAAAGGGAGTGGAGTTTTGTGTGTATGACCGTTTCTTATCCAGCCATTAAGGCAGCCATACTCCATCTTCGGGGAAGGCAATATATTCAATCTGTCAGTGAAGGTCATGATCCATGTGAATGTGTACCCCGAGTCTGTCCGCAGTTATCTGAACCAGCTAGCTAAAATGATCAACAAATACAATAATTAGTATAATTCTAATTACTAACAATGAGCCCAGCACACAAACTGACTTATCATATGATCACTTGCAGCGGGTAAACATCAGAGCATTGACAGGAGAGGCAAAGACAGTGACAAAGACACCGCAGCACACTCTGCAGTCCTTACATTCATAGCATCCTTCAGGTTGGCTCGCGTCTTGGGTCGTAACAGCCCTTTGGGCTTCCGTCTGGTCTCAAACACACTCCGCTTGTACACCATCACAGCCATCTAAGATAACAGCAACACAGCAACGAACACCTGAACAGCTGGACAATCAAGAATAAATTATATCGAATTTGATTTAAAGAATAACAACAACGAAAATTAAAAGGACAGGAAAGTTAACTGGGTTTCTCTGTGGAAGGGGACAGGGACATGGGGGTGAAGGGTGACAACGTTCCTGGGTTTTTTGTTGTTGTTTGTTTTACTTTGCAGCGCACACAACTGTTTTTATTTATCTGAGATTGTTTCATTTCAGTTTGAGTTTCATCAAAAGATGTCACTGCGTCAGGCCTACTCCATATACTCCATATATACTCTATATAGGCTACACCTTATATGCCAAGTCACAGGACCACAATCCAAAGAGGTTCTGTTTCTTATTTCCTACTCAATAGTGAGTGAGTGAGTGAGTGAGTGGTGTGAGTGTGTGTGTGTGTGGTGTGTGTGTGGTGTGTGTGTGTGTGTGTGTGTGTGTGTGTGTGTGTGTGTGTGTGTGTGTGGTGTGTGTGTTTTGCATGTGTGTGTGTGTGTGGTGTGTGTGTTTGTATGTGTGGGGGGAAGGGGGCTGGGCATATGCAAGCCTTAGTGAGTGCATGCGTGCATGCCTGTTTTGTGTGTGAATGTGTTTACGTGTGTGTACATATGCATGCCTGCATACTTTCATACATCCGTGCAAGCCAGTTGTGTGTACACCTCTGATTGTGTATGACAGTCCTCACTGTACATGGGAATGTTCTAAGACACAATGTACATCTTTTCCTTTCAGTTCTTGAATCACGATCCTTCACAGTCCCCAAACACACATGTTCTCTACGCATAACCAGAACAGAGATTTTCTAGTTTGACATTTCACACCAGACAAACAGCCCCGTGTCACAGGTGCCCAGGCCCAGGTCAGAGTTCAGACAGACATACCCTGACAGTGGCCTGACGAAAGGCGAACTCAGACTGCGGGGTCTCCACGGAGTTGCTGAGGTGCTCCAGCTGACTCAGCTCATTGATTTTGGCCAGTCCTCGGCGTGCAAAAGCCTGTAACACACCACAAACGATGTAGACATGAAACGGCTAACCCAGCTTGTTGATTTTGGCCAGTTCTCAGTGTGCAAAAGCCAGTAACACACCACAAACTATGTAGACATGGCACAGCGAACTCTTGTTGCTTCTGGCCAGTTCTCAGTGGGCAAAAGCCTATAACACATATCAAACTAGGTAGACGTGACCACAGTGTCAGTCAATGCAAGGAAGTACACGGAGACCTGGTCAGTCTAATGAGTATGGTGTCAAACTCTTCTTCTTGGGTTCAATTATACACATACACAAACATGCATGCATGCACACTCACACGCATGCACATACACATGCATGCATGCATGCGCGCATGTACATATACACACAGATGCACCCATACAAACACATCCACACACACACACTCTTTCTCTCATACACACACACGCACACTCTCTCTCTCTCTCACACACACACACACACATATATACACAACACACAAACACACGCACCCACTGTCTCTCACTCTTCTCTCTCTCTCTCTCTCTCTCTCTCTCTCTCTCTCTCACACACACACACACACACACACACCACACACACACACACACACACACACACACACACACACCTCTGCATGGTGGCCAGCCTTGCAGTCATAGTAGCACTGGCAGACAGCAGTGTAGAGCGTGGCGCGCCAGCACAGGTACTTCACCGCCATGAGCGGCACGGACGTCTCCAT
>CM031604.1:12176015-12183515 GCA_018398815.1 Conus ventricosus | reverse complement strand
TACCAACAGCAGGATTAGCAACGAAGGACGCAGCATGAACCACAGAACTTCAAAACGGAACTAACGGATTAACGAAACTTGTAGGCTACTATTATTTTCATAACTATTTCTTCTGTTTGGTTATCTAAAAAAAAATACACTATCTAGTGTCTCTTTTCAGCAGCATTAGTTAATATTTCTTCTGTTTGGTTCTTAGAAAATACACTATCTAATGTCCCTTTTCATCAGTGTTAGTTAAATATCATATTTGGCAGTTTTTTATTAATCTGTATAAAACCAAGATATGTGTGAGTACCAGTTCCTAACTACAGCAGCAATTCAGTCAACTCAAATTTTAACATGGATAAAAATCTCAACAAACCTCAATCGAAACAAAAAATCTCCCATCTCCAATAGCTTTTCCTGGTAGTAGAGCTTTGGAAGTCTTGGTTCATATTTGTTTCCACAGTTCAAAGAGGGTGTCAGCTCTGAAATAATAGGAACATGAAAATGAAATGGATCTGATCATTTTCACAGTGATAGGACATCAACATCAAGTCTGACAGCACAGGAGCAAAATATAGCTAAGTCTGTAGTCAAACTCAAAGAGATGCAAAATCTACAAACCACTCTAGTCCTTAAATCAAATGCCAGTCAAACCACTTTGGTCTAAATTCCAATGCCTATTTGCATGGGGTTTTGAAAGTGACAATACTGATGGAAAGCAAGTGATCATTTAAATCCAACATCCATTGCACAAAATTACAGATCTCTTCTCTGAAAATGCACCAAAGATAAAACATGACCACCAAACAACTGGCTGCTTAGTTGTAATTTAAATGAAAAACTTCTCTTTGTACTCTACTCTGTGAATAAGAAATCTGGTAATGGATTTGGGTAAATATGTTGCCACAGGCTGGCCAAGCAGTGCAGTGAAAGAATTTGGATAGTGAAGCACTGTGAAAAATAACTAAATTCTTCCTTTTTCTTTTTCTTTTACATCAACATGAAACTGAATAATTTCTGTAGACATATAAGACCAGACTACACCAGTGGCCAAATCATTCCTAAAAGTTAAAATTCTTAACAGCAGATCCATCCCATTCAGGTCCTAGGGACAAAAAAACGAAACAAATAAAAGAAAAAAGAAAAAGAAAAAAAGGAGAAGAAGGAAACAAGCAAATAAACATTGTTTTGATTTTTTTCTGTTTACTGTTAGATGCCAATCTTTCTGTCAATGGACCAATGAAAAAATGTGGTAGCATACCAAGTTTGAAAAAATCATAATTTTAGGTACACACACACACACCCCACACCACACACTCACACACACACACACACACACACACACACACACACCGAGCGCCGCGCTGCGCGCGCTCAGCGCAACACGCACGCATGCACGCACGCATGCACACACACACACACACACACACACACAACACACACACACACACACACACACACACACTTGTGCACACACACACATGCAAGCATAACATACACATTTCTGCACGCTGCATTTCATCTGTGTCCACCTTAGTCCACTCATATCAATGTACAATCACTTTTAAAAAAAGCTCTAAAGCAAAGTGACAATAAGAGCACAAAATATTTATAACTTTAAAAATCTTGATGACAAGTGGAAATATTTTAATGTTGTAAAGTTTGAGAACAACAAATAGGCATCACTAAACCCTGAGTTTACAACTGAAAACTAAAAAAAACATGCAGTAAAGATGGGGCTTTTACAAGTCTGATGGCCATTAGCTAAATGCATTCCCCAAGGTTCTTGATTCCAGAACATTAAGACGAAAAATAAGCAAAAGAAAGGCTGCTATCAACTGCCAGCATTGGGCTATAAAATCAATAGATACTCACGTCTAGAGTACGCTTCTCCATCTGGTATACTGAAGCCTGTGCAGAGCGCTTTTTCATGTACGCCACAAACTGTGTGATTTCTTGGGCCAGTGCTAGCAGCACCGATTCTGTTTGTCACGGCTATAAAACGTACTTTTGGGGGGCCTTTGTTGAGAGAAGACGCCACCTTATTCTTAAGAATCGCAGCCATGGTGATCTGCGTCTTCTACAACAACAATCTAGCGAACTTTCACTGTTTGAAATCAATCTGCAGTTGAGTTACCATTCCTCAAATTTCGAACAGACACCATACGAGTTATACCGTTGTCTTAACGACAGCTCAGGGGAGATCATCCTCGCGTATGTGAGGTCACAAACGTCTGTTCATACAATCCGTGCAAAATTACAAAAGGATACACCGACTTTTTATTTGCAAAGTGACTTTTTGTTGAAATACATTACTGCAGCTTCCATTCTCTCTCTATCTCTCTCTCTCCTCTCTCTCTCTCTCCTCTCTCTCTCTCTCTCTCCTCCTCAACGGGGCAAGGACCGGATGAAGAAAAGCAAGTGTTTGCTTGCTTATCTCTAATCCTTGGAAATAAAGATCATCATCATCATCATCATCATCACCATCACCATCGTCGTCGTCGTCGTCGTCGTCGTCGTCGTCGTCGTCGAATTTAGTACTATCTTCGTAGAATAGCAACGGCAAATATGAAAATGGCTCAGCCAATACTTTTACCATTACGAAATAAAGCATTATTGTCATTGTCATTGTTATTCTCTCTCTCTTCTCTCTCTCTCTTCTCTCCTCTCTCTCTCTCTCTCTCTCTCTCTCTCTCGAAGCTTGTGTACCAGTCTTCTCTTCTAGTGATCATTACCCAGTGTGTGTTACATGGTCTCAACATGAAGTGAAAATCCCAAAACCAGGCCACAAAAACCATAACCTATCGTTCCTTCTCAAAATTTAACGAACAAAACTTTTTGCTTGATTTAATGAACTCAGAACTTAATACAGTATACAGTCTCCTCGTTGGGAGAACGCAGAAAGTTGTTGTGGAAGGGTCGTCATCCCATTGTAAACCAGTCTTGTCAGGTGTACCACAGGGAACTGTTCTGGGGCCCTTGTTTTTCTTAATTTATATAAATGACATAAGTAGAAATCTCTCTCCTGGAACTACTATAAGGCTTTTTGCAGATGACAGTTTAGTATATAGAACAATCAGAAGCAAGAATGATTACTCGCATTCTACAAGAAGATCTAAACGCTTTACAAGAGTGGGAAAGAACTTGGAAAATGGAATTTCATCCCCAAAAGTGCCAAGTGTTGCGTATATGTAACAAACGCTCACCAATTAGATCAGATTATTCTATCCATAATACTATTCTTAAAGAAACTAATGCTGCAAAATATTTAGGCGTGATTATAGATAGTCGTCTCAAATGGAAAGAACATTACAATTTAGTATGTAAGAAAGCAAATAACATCTTAGCTTTGTTATACAGGAACATCAATGACTCCCCCCCAAAGGTTAAAGACGACTGCTACAAAACACTGGTTAGACCAGTACTGGAATATGGTTCTCAGTTTGGGATCCTTAACCATCTAAAGGACATTGATAACCTCAAAAAGATTCAAAAAGGAGAGCACGGTTTTCGTAACAGGGAACCACATCAGAGAAAGGGGAATACTAGGAAGAACATGGGGAAAAATTAAAATTTGGAAAACCCTTAGAAGAGAGAAGAGCCTTAATAAATTTAAACCCACCTTTTTCAAAGGCAGAGCTAAAGTAATTGATATTTCCAATGGAACAACTAGTATTGAATAAAAGTAGCACCAGGTGGCGGTCAATGTTATACCATACCTGCATCAAATATTGACAACCACTTACATCTTTTTATCCCAGTTCTGTACGGCTGTGGAACTCACTGCCGGGTGCCATCAAGATCGCCACAAGGCAATCTCTTTCAAGGGGAAAAAATGATTCGACAGTTTTGAGATCTGCATATTGATGATTTTCTTTTTTTTATTTCCCCAGATATTTTATTATCACCTGGGCCTGAATTGGCCATTGCTTTTAAATCGAGTGCGACCCCTTGTTGCCAAATTTGCTCCAGGGCCAACGTCAGAGTCGCACTGTTTTATGTTATTTTATTTTTTTTAATATGCGCGCTGGTGACCTACTCGTTTTTGAGTAACCAGTATTTTAGGAAGAAGAAGAAGAAGAAGAAGAAGAAGAGAAGAATATTGCTGATCCAGATCAGCGATTGACTTTTGGATCGAAATTTTTACGAATCTATAACAGACATGCTCCGTTAAGAACAATCAGAGTAAAGCATAATTCCCAAACCACTGGGGTACACGAAAGAATTTACGGGAGGAAAGCTACCTTAGAGACCTTTGAAAGAACATGGCTATAAAGAAAGAATCAAGATCACTAAGAAATGCATTAAACTCTCAGAAGCGCAGGGAAAAAAAACAAAATACTACCCGCAGTTTTTAACTTCCAAACAAAATCCAAAACTGGTTTGGCAAGCAATAAACCAGCTTAACAATAACAGTTCTTCTTCAAAATCAACTTTATCAAAGGTATTTCAGCTGAACAACTTAACACTCACTTCTCTACCATTCCAGATACAGTTGTTACTACTGATCATTCAAGCTCTAATGAACTAAAGAACTCCATCAATTTTGTCACGACAAAAAGACACGTCTGAACTACACATTCCACTCATAACTGTGCACGAGGTTATCAGTACCTACTTCATCTCAAACAGTCGGGAACACGTGGACTAGATGGCATAGATGGAAAAATTTCTGAAACTCTGGGCTCCAGTTATAACTGACACGTTAACGTATATCTTTAATCTGTGCATAGATAAAAGTTTTTTCCTAATGCGTTCAAAAAAGCAAAAGTTTATACCCATTCTGAATCTGGTGAAACGATCCTCAAATACAACCAAAAATCAATTTTAATCTATCCTTTCCAACCTCTAGAAAAGCATTTAAATAAACACATCCTTCATCACTTCAACAAGTACGATTTGCTCCATCCCGGACAGTCTGGTTTCAGACAGAAACATTCCTGCCTTTTCTGCATTAATCAATCTTGTAGATGTGTGGCTTAATAAATTAATAACAACAGAATTTGGTGTTTTAAATTCTTTGGGATTTTAAAAAAAGCATTCGATGCCCATTTACCACAATCTCCAAAATTCGAAAACTGGAGTATACGGTCTTTCAAAATCCGCCCTTATCCTTCTAAAATCAAAACATCACAAAACGACAACAGTGCGTCTTATGGGGGACGGCTGTCTCTTCCCATAACAACTCTTAAGTATGGCTTTCCCAAACAAGGCTCCATTTAGGCCCGCTACTTCTAAATCTACATTAATGACCTACCCTACATGTGAGATCTACAGCGACCTCTTTGCAGATGACACCAAAATTTCCCACACCAGCAATAATGATCCTTCCATCTTCAAAACATTTGCAAGAGAGTAACCAACGCCTTGTAAAATGGACCGACTAAATCAATGCACTTCACCCTCAAAAACAAAACTCATGTACATTACAACTAGGCAAAAAAGACAAAAGCTCACCAATGTTCCCTCCTATACACCTCAATAATGTGCTTGTGGAACAAGTCACTCATCATAAAGTATTAGGACAATAATTTTACAATAGTCCCCAGCTGGAATCCCCACATAACGTTACTATGCAAAAAGCTCTCCCAGAAAGTCTATCAGCTCACCAAAATCAAACACTTTCTTTACCTTCATTCACGAAAACTTTTTTTCCATGCCATATTCAGTCTCATGTTGATTATGCATCGACTATATGGGGTTCTGCAAGTGCAAACACACTAAACCATTGTTCAGCCTACATAAACGAGCGCTCAAAATAATCCTTCGAAGAAAAACTAGCCCGAAAGCTCTGATTATAAACATCTTCACATTCTTCCATTCAGCCAGAGACTCAAATACAACAAAGGGCTAATGATCACAAGATTCTGACCGGAATGCTCCAACAACTTTAATGAGACGATTCTCAAAGTCTCGTCGAGAAACTCCCACAAACTCCATATCCCAATCCCCCAAAATTTACCTATTTAAATCAAGTCTAACGTACTCGGGAACCTCTTTGTGGAACTCCCTTCCAGAATACATCAAACAAATCCATTGTACCACAACTTTCAAAAATACTTACCTTACCCATCTTCTGCGGGAAAAAATAATAATTAAAATTTTTTTTTTTAAACCCAAAAACCCTAAGTAATACCAAGTAATCTCAAAAGCATAAATCATCCCATTTTCATGTACTTAACCAATTTGTCTTTCTAATTTTTCTTCTTCTTCTTTTTGTTTATGTATCAAGTATTTTGAGATATATATATATATATATAAAAATATATATATATAATATATAATATATTTAAAAAAAAGACTTTTCTTGCTTTAGCTGAATCTTCCCTGGATGAAATTTTAAGTAAGTCCTCCCAATACTATGTGAAAAATGACAATTTACTCGGCGTCCGAGTTTTACATACCTGTAAAGAGATGCAGATGTTGTATCTTTATTGGGTGCTACTTGATATGTTTTTAGTGCTGCTTGCCTTCTTTATTTTGTGTGTCTAGACAACATAACGTAATAGACATTAAATTGAAGACTACGCGCTCACCCCACACACACACACACACACACACACCCCACACAACCCCACACACACACACACACACATACGAGGCATGCACTCGCACGCGCGCGGGGCACACACCACACACACACACACACACACACACACACACACACACACACAAACACACACACACACACCACATACATACACGCACACATACATGCACGTAAACACACACACACACACACACACACGCACGCACGCACGCACGCACGCACGCACGCACGCGCGCGTGCACGCACGCACACACACACACACACACCACACACACACACACACACACACACACACACACACACACACACACACACACACCCCACACACACACACACAGCTTTCAATCTCCCTAGACGAGGAGGAGACTTTTTTGAACGTTTTTCCCCCTTGTACCCACCACTAAATTTTATACAATTGTGATAATATTGAATGTCTGAGTTCATCAATGAGGTTTTAACTTTTTCTCTTAACGTTGAATTTATAATTGAAAAACATTCATTCAAATCTAAGGGAACTTTGAGTGGTATTTCGTCAAATGACAATTTGAGCGCTTTCGTGCAAGTTGATCTACACGTTCGTTGGTATTTATACCACAATGAGAGGGGGTCCAACAAAAAGTGACAGTAATGCCTTGCATGGATAAAAGATGAATAATGGATGGATTTCCCAAAAATCCATAAACCATAGATTTCCCTTTGAACGCATTGAAAACAAACATTGTCATAATGTTAAATGTATGTTTGGGGAAAACCTTAAATGTCATCATTTGCTGATTCAATGCCCAAGAGCAAGAGAGCTCCTAAGACATTCGGTATTGATGGTTACACTGAAGGATCGACTTCATTGCCTTTACCATATGTTTTAAACAATTACTCTGTTCTTGACTCAGTTTTTAAGTGTTTGTAAAAGTTCATTGGTCCTTATCGTAATTTTATACTCCACTACAATGTTCAGGGAAAAGGGA
>CM031604.1:12118054-12173054 GCA_018398815.1 Conus ventricosus | reverse complement strand
TGATTTCACTGCATGTTGTAGTCCCTACGCAGGGCGAGGACTGGATGTAAAAAAGCACGTCAGTGCTTATCTATTATCCTCGTAAATAAAGAATTTTGTCTTGTCTTGTCTTGTCTCTCCTCTCTCTCTCTCTCTCTCTCCTCTCATCTCTCTCCTCTCTCTCTCTCTCTCTCTCTCTCTCTCTCGTATCGTATTGTAGGCCCTAGTTCTAGTCACTTTTTGCATGCTTCTTTTGTTGCCTTATCTTATTTTGCATTGTTTACCCTACTCAGACGAGGACTGGATGTAAAAAAGCACATCAGTGCTTATCTATTATCCTCGTAAATAAAGAATTTTGTCTTGTCTTGTCTTGTCTTGTCTTGTCTTCTCTCCTCTCTCTCTCTCTCTCTCTCTCTCTCTCTCTCTCCTCTCTCTCTCTCCTCTCTTCCTCTCCCCTCTCTCCTCTCTCTCTCTCTCTCTCTCTCTCTGGCACTCAAAATCTTTCACATGAAGAAAAGAAATGTATTAATAGAAATGGGAAGGAGTGCCTGGCGGAGAAGAAATTGATGGTGCTTTCTCAGACCTGCTTTTGTTACACGGGCCCAAATTCATGGTATAAACCTGAGATTCTGCTGCTCTTGGGAATAGCCAGCTGTCGGTCTTGATCTTTATAAGTACATACTGGATACCAATTATCGGTTCAGAAAAAGAGACAGAAATAAAGGAAGAAAAAGCCTGCGCTACATATGTCCTCGGCAAAATTGGGGCTATACTTCCTGATACCTAAAAGAATGAACTTCAACTACCTGTCCAAGAGCCCGCATCGCAAAAATAAAGACCTACTGTACCTACGTTCTCGGGCAAAACGGGGATTCGTTCCGATTTTGTCGAGCAGAATGACTATCTGAAAGACAACCGTATTGTCACAGAGCTCTGTCAAGCCAATTAATTGCTGAAGGTCTGGTGGTGAAGACGATTGATGGCCAGTACAATCCAAGAAAGGAGAGAGCCATGTCTTCACGGACGGATCCTCTGAAGTAGCTGTGAGGACCTGGAAGTTGTCGTTTTCGTGAAACACTGACCGCAAGGCTTTTCCAACTAGAAAGATCTCTTTCAACTGCAGAGCGAGTCAACGGCACTTATTCCATGCAGTCTCCTCCTCTGAGTCATTGGCAGGAGGTCAGCATATCCTGGACACATGTGGTTGATCTGAGTCTGTTTGCCACTCGTCTCGCTGCGTTGTGCTGGATATTTTCCAGGTTCTGAAAATCTTTGACTGCATAATTATGGATCTCAGACGGTTCTAGTGTGGTCAACCAAGGGCCGAACGTGCGACTTGTGGCCCTTGTCTTTGAGCCTCTTGTTGCTGGTCTTTAGATTTCGCTGAAGGAAAGTTAAGGCGTTGGTACAAATACTCGTGATGTAAGGGCTCCATTTCACATTCTCGGTGATTGTGATTCCAGGGTATTTCACTTGCTTAGCGTGGTCAAGAGTGTGTCCATTGATCTTGTAGTTGGAGAACCTCTTTTCCCTTTTCATGGAAACATGCAGACTTGACGCTTTCCTGGGTGGAACTGTACTTACCACATCTTTACCCAGATACCCAGATGTCATGGTCAGCCTACTGTTGGACTAAGTCGCTCGGGTCTTTGGTGTTTCTTCCTGCAAGGAATTCCTAACTTCATCGGGATAGGATCAGGTGCATCCCCATTGAGCAGTTCAGTTACTATTACTTTAGAACGCTGGAACTGTCATGTAAGAAGTGACCTTTTGCCTCAGTGTCCGTTGTCCTTGAGCAGAGCCACACCCATCCTTTGTGTCTTCCTGGTTCAATGCAGCACCATAATTTCTTGTTTGGTGCTGATTGTTCGGTGGTGGAAGACTCATTAAAAAAGGCACTGATCAGATGTGCATGATACAGCTGCCTCATTCCTCTCTGGGCTGTTCTTTTCAGCCTTTCGAACACTTCTCCGATACCAAGGTCACCACTCTTTTCTTGTACAGGCTGTCCCATTTCCTCATCAACCTCTTTGCAGCATAAGCATCAGCTTTGCTATCAGCAGTACAGGGCTTCTGGTCTGATTTTTCTGTGGTGGCTGCAGATGGAGCTCTAGAAAAGCTGCATCGTGGTCAAACAGGCCTGGGAAACGTTCAGTGTATTGGGCAAAGTTGGGTTGGTCTGTGATGAAGAGGTCTTTCTTTCTGGTGGTGAATTCAATTCCTTGTTCCATTCCTAGATTCTAAATGTTTTTTTTTTTTTTGTGTGTGCTGTCCCATCTTCTGTGCCACGTCAGTGGCAGTGCACCCACTCTGCTCATTCCGACACCCCGTCCACAGCCACAGCCCGGTCGGTCCCGTCGCAGCCCCGGCACCGGCAATCCACAGGGAGCAGTCAATTTCAAGTCGACAAGAGGCAACCCACCGGAGAAGACACTGCACTGCTGCCGAGTCACTTCTGTGGTGTTCAGTGGCGCCTGTTCTGATCCAGCATACGCAGGACCACCTACTAAGCCCCCAACTGACGACAATAATTGCTTCTTCGTTGAGCCGACGTGAGTGAGCTCTCCCTCCAAAGGGTTCCACCACGTCCGTCCAACGACAGCCCTAATGAACTTGCCGATACCGGTGACCCCGACGACCAAACCAAAGCCACAGACGTGGAGAGGATATCGAAAATGAGCAGGGCATGAAGGGCCACAGACTTTGAGACTTTTTTATGCTGATCGATGAGAATGAGGATGATGAAGATGATGCTGCGGGTTTCCATTCTGGTCTAAACTGCATGACAGGGTTGTACTCTACGCTTCCTTTCATAATATATCCCGGCGTCAACCAGGCCCGAGAGATGCAGACACCTGCAGTGTTGGTCAGGAAATTGAACAATGCTCTCAGAGACGCATCCATTAAGTGGATGAAACTCGATTGTGTGGTCCCAGTCTTCTCAACAGAGCCCGTAGCAAACTCAACTCCGGGTAGGAGCCGGTCGGGGACGAAAAATCCCACATGACTCTGATGGGAATCGAACCCACGACCTCTCAGCCGGGAGTCCGCGACGCTAACCACTTGGCAACGGCGGCCGGTGATTCTAAATGGTATTAAAGAAACGAGTGAATTAGACCAGGGTGGCTCGTGCCATCTTCCAGGGTGCCAGACCTCCAGTCCCATCCTGGTAGGTTGACGTCACGCACGGCAAGCTGATTTTGCGATCTTTTTCGAAGCTATACTTTTATCTCTGTCATCAGGTCTGTAGTATGAACGCACTAGTGGTTTTCTTCAAGTCACCTTTTCAGCCTAACATAATTATCGTCTATGATATTCCTAAGCGAAAAGAGGGTTTACAATCAACAGTCGTATATATATTATAACTACTTTCATGACCTGAGGAATAATGGACTTTTTAATTCATGAGAGAGAGAGAGAGAGAGAGAGAGAGAGAGAGAGAGAGAGAGAGAGAGAGAGAGAGAGAGAGAGAGAGAGAGGAGGAGAGGAAGAGAGAGGGAGGAGAGAGAGAGAGAGAGAGGAGAGAGAGAGAGAGAGAGAGAGAGAGAGAGAGAGAGAGAGAGAGAGAGAGAAAGAATGGGGAAGGGGAGGGGGGGCTGAGGTGGGGGGGGGGGGGGGGAAGAGACGAGGAGAGGGGTGTTGAAGCAGTGCTTGTGATAGTGTTGCACAGGTGGAGATGGCAGAGAGACAAAAAGAGACGTGGAGGGGCGGGGAGTGGAAGGTTTCAGTTTCATCAAGGAGGTGTCACTGCGTCCGGACTAGTCCATATACGCTACACCACATCCGCTAAGTTTTGAGACCAGACTGCACATGATTTAAAGCTGATGGATAACGAATTAATGACTAAGATGAGAGAATTTAAGAAAGCGATCTCGTGGCTACGACTTAGCAGATGTCTGACCCACGCATTAGCTCAACGCGCTGGTCAGACCTTGAGTACCTACCTGCCATTGGCCGTGCCATTATTATCAATTTATGTGTGTGTGGTGAATGTACACATGTGTGTGTATTGGTGTATCTACTGGGCACGGGCCCGTGTGTGGTGTGTGTGTGTGTGTGTGTGTGTGTGTGTGTGTGTGTGTGTGTGGTGTGTGTGTGTGTGTGTGTGTGTGTGTGTGTGTGTGTGTGTGTGTGCGCGCGCGCGTGCGTGCGTGCGTGCGTGTGTTGGTGGTGTGTGTGTATGTGTGTGTGTGTGTGTGTGTGTGTGTGTGTGTGTGTGTGTGTGTGTGTGTGTGTGTGTGTGTGTGTGTGCATATGCAGAAGTGCATGTGTATATGTGTGTGCGATTTTGTGGGCTTGTGTGAACATACGTATGTGTCTGCATATGTGTACATAATAATGTGTTGCCTTTGTATGTGGGGTTCACATGTGGTGTGTGTGTTTGTGGTTTGTGTGTGTGTGTGTGGTGTGTGTGTGTGTGTGTGTGTGTGTGTGTGTGTGTGTGTGTGTGTGTGTGTGTGTGTGTGTGTGTGTGTGTGTGTGTGTGTGTGTGGGGTGCGTGTGTGCGTTCGTGTGTGTGAGTGAGTATTTGCGCACGCGTGTGCACGTTCGTGTGTGTGAGTGTGTATTTGTGCATGCGTGTATGTGTGTGTGCATGCATGCATGCATGTGCATGTGTCACATAGGAGCGTGTGCATGGATGCATACGAGCGCGCTTGCGCACTCGCGTGGCGCACGCTCGTGTGTGTGTGTGTGTTGTGTGTGTGTGTGTGTGTGTGTGTGTGTGTGTGTGTGGTGCGTGCGTGCGTGCGTGCGTGCGTGCGTGCGTGCGTGCGTGTGTGTGTGCGTTTGATTGTTTGTAGGAAATTAATGTTCCGAAGATGACTTAGCAACTAGAACAATAACAAGAACAAGAATAACATCATCATCAACAACAACAACAACAACAACAACAACACACTCACACACACACATAACAGCAAGAACAACAACTGCCCCCCCCCCCCCCCCACACACACACACAGATACACCATGCACGCATGCGCGCGCGCGCGCACGCACACACACACACACACACACACACACACACACACACACACACACACACACACACACACACACACACACACACACACACACACACACACACACACACACACACACACACACACACACACACACACACACACACAACAGACACACTCATACACCGAGGCTTTCGCTTTCACTTGTAAAGACAGTCATCACAAATAGAAAGAGTTCAAAGACGTGCTACAAAGCTATTAAAAGAATGCAAAGATAAATCTTATGCAGAAAGATTATAATTACAATATTTGAATCTACATTCACTAAAAGGCAGGACAAGAGGTTGTTGTTGTTGTTTGTTGTTGTTGTTGTTCTCGTACCCTGGCTAAAAGACTCCAGGGATCATCCAAACAGCCGAAGCATTTGAACACTATGGTACAAATACATCAGCTTGGGATGAGAACATTGCGTGTGTGACCGTTTTTGATTACCCCGCCACATGGGCGGCCACACTCCGACTTCGGAGGAAGGACAAGAGGTGATCTTATACAGACTTACAAAATATTTAATGGATTTGATAATGTTTGTGTTGACTCACTCTTTTCTCTTTCACAACATAACATCACAAGAAATGCAGAAGGAAAGATTTTTATTCAGCACTGCCGTACTAACAAAATAAAATTTTCCTTTTTCACACAGAGTAGCCCCTTTATGGAATGAACTCCCTACTAACATAAAATTTGCAGAAGACACTGACAAGTTCAAGAATCTTTTGGATGTCATTCCAAAGCATATGGAACTTTTCAATCATTTTGATGATTAAAATGCCATATTAGGCATAGTGTAACAAAATGACAATTGTGCGTTCAAACACACACACCAGCGCACAAACGTCTGCAGGATACACTGGGGTACCTGAGTGATTCAAAGTCTATCTCAGTTGACATGTGGGTAGTGGAAGGAATGGATAGGAGAGTGAGACAGAGTGGTGGGTGCGAGGAACCCCAGGAAAAAACGTGGTTTGGGGGTAGTGTACATTTCTAACATTCTTTTGTGCATCCAGGGTAAAACATCAAATTGAAAAACTAAAGAAAACATTTAACGGCAACAGCATAAACGACAAGAACAACAACACAACAACGACGACGGCTACTACTACTCCTACTCCTACTACGACGACAACAACAACAACAACAACGCTCCTCTATCCCTACACAAGTTTTAGGGAAATTAATTCGCAGCTACATCATCTATAGCTTTGTGGAGTCCTTTATCCAATCGTGTGACAGTCCTATGGTCATGTGACATTTTAAACTCGTCGAGAACGAAATACGAAAGTGTTGACATTGTGTATGAGGCGAATGTTATTTGCAGGTAATCGAATTATTTATTGCGAATAAGTACCAGTTTTGATGAAATATTATCAACATTAAAGTTGATGATATTTGCTTGAAATTTCTTCGATGCTCTTTTGTGATTTTGAATTCGGATCGGGCCATTCTGTTAACTTCGATCATGATCATTAAGAAGAACGGAACCTGTCCGGATCGGTCGTCATTCTCTGTAACTCAGTTCTTCAGTTCTTTCTTTCTAAGTTTCTTGAACGTCGATCGCCCTTTTGTTGATGGTTCTATCACTTTGTGAAAACTGTTGGGTTTCGGTGAAGATATGGGAAATAACTGAGGCCTGGAATGGCAACAGTGTGTCAAAAAAAGGAGCTCCAACGAACTCCAAAGTCCGAGAAGGTTGAGGTTTGCCAATGGTTTTGTGGACTTTTTAAAAATCAGTGTGCTACGGATTTTGGATAACTGGGAAAACCATAGAGAGGAGAATACAGGGGGAGGCGGGATGATCAGCTTTAATTTTTGTTAGGCATCAAAATGATAAGAAATTAAGAAAGAAATAGTGTAATCTATAGGAACAAAGGTAGGGAGATGAGCAAAGGATGGTGATATCGGTCGAACCAAATCCGGAATTGAAGACTTTCAGTTTCACAAATTAAGTGAGTAAACCTGTGTCAACTGTCAATGTCGTACTAAGCTTGTCTCTTGCTCAGGTGCTCTGGATATGGATGTTGTGAATAATTGTGCAAGCCAGTAGGCAGTACTGCCTATGAACACAATGAGGAGTGGGTTTGCATAGCAAGATGGGCAATAGCCACATGTAATACCTCTGTAACTTAAGTGTAAAAGATGATCTGTTGATGAAAGGAAGCACAACGAAAGATCTGGAAGATAGTCCACAGGACTGGAACAATAGCATTTGCACAACCCTTCAAATTTTGGTTCAAATTTTGATGCAGCAAGTTCTAAACATCAGCTTTGGAGTTCTCATAGTTCAGAGGTTTGGCACCAACTTAATCAGTGATACTATTTTTACAAGTTTAAAACTGTTAGTGAATAAGCAGAACCTGAACCTGAACACCCAAAGCAAGAGCTGGAAGCTTTGCCCAGTTTATCATAATCACTTTCTAACTTTTGTGCGTGCTACTTCCAACATGCTCCCTCTGCGTGCTCTGTCAGAGAAAATCTGCCGTTGCTGTAGGCTATTAGCTGTTATATCCCTGCTGTGGCTTTGAGGTTAAGCCAAAGAAAGAATGGTGCTAATTTTAGCATTGCAAAGCAATGGGGGTGCTGTTTATGCTTAAAAACTGCAAATTTTGGAACACACAGAAAAGCATCTAACACTTTTGAATGCTACAGGATTAAGGGCATACTGCTCTTGACCATTAAGAAGGGATCTTTAGGAATGTATCATACTTTTTTTTAATGCTACACAAACCTCAGAAAAAAAAGATTTATACACATTTTGCTTTGTCATTCCTTTGATTAGGTGATGTCTATGCTTATGTTGAGTAGGAGAATATGATGATAAACGGATCATAATTAAAAAATGCAGAAGTTTGTGACTGTGACTGGGACATGAGTGCCTCAAGTGTTATTGCCTAACGTCATACAGAAAAGAGTTCGTGGCTGTAGGAAATGATTTTTATGGTGTGTCATAAAAATGATCTGTAAACTGTGTAACTGTAAGTGACAAAAGTTTGCCTAAAAGTCAACACTGTATGGATAAAATTTTAAAAATGTTTTACAAGAAAAAAAAAAGTTATTTAATAATTTGTTGGCCCTCTGATGCGACTGTCTTAGATGACAGGCAAAACATCAGAGGGCATTTGCAGCACTGTTGGATGTCTGATCAGTTCCAGCTTCAAAAGGGTATGATATAAAGTTGAGAGTAATGATCAATGAAACTGTGTTGTGCATTGCTGGACCATTGAAACGATTATTTCTTTCTTTGCACCCAGCTTTTATGCACTTGAGAAGGGCACATAAAAAGAAGGAAATTTGTTTTTAAAATGTATGACTCATATTCAGTAGTATCATCATCATGACAATATTACAGCCATAAAAGCTTCTTGGACAGTGAAAATTCTATGCAGATTTCAGTCCTCAGTCTTGTGCAGCAATGCAACTCTAGGTGTAAACTGTTGTAGAAACACTATTTGGGGTTATGTCAAAAATTAAATCCTCCCTCTTTTTCCATCCAGGGCTTCTTCAATTTTTTTTGCAGTGTTGTGAACTATGTATTCATTACTTTACACTGTTGTATGACCTTGAGACAAGGAGGCGTGGTATAACCAACTGTAAATAGGGGTTGTTTTTGTCTGCTAGCATGTCAACATTACATAATATTCTAAATGTATCAATTGACTTATGACTGTGCGTGAATTTATGTAAATGCACCGATGAGTGAGATTAATGCTATCTGAAACTTTGATGGTTATACCGTGTTTGATAACTGTCTTTTACCAGTGTTTAACTTGTGATTTTATTTATTTGTTCATTTTTCAGCGAGTCCATTTGCAATCTTTAAATGCTTTGCACATTAATTTTGAAGATGTGGAGCATACTATGTAATTGTAAATGTTTCAGATTTTGTTCTTCAAACAGGAGCTTTAAAAACAACAGCAAGCAGGATTTGGATGACATAGCAGACCAGTTTCATTATGGACAATGACACAGGTACATATATGTATACCTGTTTAAGATGAGTGAGCGAGAGAAAGAGATGATGATTTGGGAGGGGGGGAGGGGGGAGAGATGGCAGTTTACAACATACACACACACATCACACACACACACACACACACACGCACACGCACACACACACACATAAGCATGCACACATACACATGCATGCACACATACGCTGAAGACAAGTACATTGCACATACAATACTGACACAGTGAAGGTGCATCCACACAGGTACACATGAAAGCAGACACATGCATGTAGAGACTTGAGAGAAACTTGGATAGGGATCAGGGGAGAAAGGAGGGAAAAGGTGTATCTAATAAGAAGAATGTAAAAAAGAAAATTCAAATCCCGGCCATCAATATGATTACTTACATTACTTACAACATGTTGAGACGGACATTTGAGGCAGGGCCCCTGCGTGCTTGCTGGTAGAGTAAATGGCTTTGCCCCACCTAATATTTTAGAGGCTATTTTCACCCTCACTTTCAAACCCTAAGAGTTAGATACTTTCAAACCAGAAGAGTCAAAGAGTGATTTCTTTAGATCCGTAACAACAGTGAAAACAATAGATTTATATTTTGGAAAGATGGTGTCATAACACAAGGCCAGCCACTAGGGGAGATGGCATTTTTCTGTTGTCACTTGATGAAACTGTGGAAGAATAGTATTGTATTCAGCTTTTAGTAAGGTGGGGTGGGGGTTGGGTTGTAAGCTGCTAAGCATGATCTTAGAAAACAGACAACTTTAAGGAGAAAGAAAGAAACAAACAAAAAACCCTGGAACTGGAAGGGAGGGTGACTTCCAGCTCTAGGCCCACAACAAGGAGCTGACAAGACTTGCAGTCTATAAATTTACGTTATAAAATGATGTTTAAACAACTAAGGGAATTCGAAACAAAACAAAACAAATCATTAGGCTTTTAAGATTGGGAAATAAGAATGGATTTAAATGTTTGGGTGGTAAATTTGTCAGGGTCAGTCATTCATTCATCTGTCACACATGTCCGCTTGAAAAATGTCAAATAATTATCGGAGTTCTTGTGAAGATTACTTCATTTCCTTTGCCTATATAACCATTAGTTGCAATGGTCGAGAGATGTATGTGCTTCTTCTAGTTCTACTTCTAGGCTCTGTCTTTGATTATTCTGAAGCAAAAATTTGAGGATGATTGCAAGAGTTCTTGACTCATATGCGAATGACCAGCAACTCTGAAGCAGACAAGCTTGTCCGCTGTCAAAATCATATAGTGAATGCACCTTCAGGTATAAAATTTTATAGAGTGAAGTCCATGAAGACGAAGAACGAAATGATGTTGTAGTGCGTTAATAGTACACATGATTATGTGCATCATGGGAGGGCCCTGTGCAGATGAGGTGTAAATTTGTCATGATCTTGGAATTAATTTGATATGTTGCCTTTATACCTGCCAGTTGTTCTTGATTTTCAGCTTTTTTCGGCTGATCACTTATTTTTTTCCAGCTGATTCCCCCCCCCCCCCCCCTGCTTTAAGTCTTTGGAATGCTCTCCCCCCCCACCCACACACACACACACCTTTCACCTCTTGCTCCCTGACTTTTTTCAAACAACATCATGAAATCTATATATATATGAAAACTTGTTGAAAATATACTTGTAAGCAGCAAATATGGTTTCATTTAGGATGTGAAATTACTGCCAGTCCCCCCCCCCCCCATCCTTTTGCTGTTGCACCTTCCACTCTTTCACACTACAGTAATGATTAATCTTCACCTACACTGACCAGTGTCCATGCGACACTGGACCCCAGACCCCTGAACATGTCCTCCTGCGCTGTCCTACTCACGCAGCTCTACGGCACAAAACCTGGCTGGTGGGAGCGGAGTTACACTTACAGGCGCAGCTTTGGGGAGCCCGTTCTGACCTGGAGAAGACCGCGGGCTTCATCACGGCGGCCGGGTTACAAGTCTGACGCATCCAGCTTCAATCGAACGCAGAAGAAGAAGAAGAAGATTAATCTTCAGGAAGCTGGCATGCCTGAGTGATATTCGAAAACACCAGATTTGTCTTAAAATGTTTGCACTTGTTGTTGTGAGGAATATTTCTTGTCTGATGAATAACTATATGTATGTGGAAAAA
Organism: Conus ventricosus; assembly: GCA_018398815.1. Taxonomy (NCBI): domain Eukaryota; kingdom Metazoa; phylum Mollusca; class Gastropoda; order Neogastropoda; family Conidae; genus Conus; species Conus ventricosus. The sequence goes on along the minus strand of CM031604.1, from coordinate 12,161,958 downwards.
AAAATTGAATAGCAATAGTTTTTAGCTTTTTTTTCATACAATTAAAAAAAAGTTTCTTGTCATTAATATCACTAATCAGGTAAAATTTGTTGTTTATTTTCAGGATGCCCTGTGGGCATTTTGATCGACCTTTCAGAAGATGTTCCCAAAAGTACCGACAACACTGGAGAAGATGAGGAAAATTCAGGGCCAGTAACAGGTGGGAGAAAATGACTGGTTATCATTGGAAATGTGTTCATATCTGCATGGTTTTCTGGCTGTATTATCAGTACTGAAATTATCGAATGATTATTGATTGGTTTTATTTATTGATTTATTTTTTCTCCTAATTGACATTCATCATTAGTCACAGTTCTTGAGAAATTGATTTTGTGTATCAGGTGTGAAAATCTGCTGTTTTTTTTTTGTTTTTGTTTTGATGCTCTCCACCGAAAATGAAGACAGTCCACCAGAAAAGCAAAAAATGTTTTCTGGGAAATTCTGTAACAGTGAAATGTTGCCTCTGAATAATCCTACAAAAAGATTGATAACACCTCGTGTTTCCCTCCATCCCCATACCTCCCCTGCTTTCCCACCCCTACCCCTCAGTTCCCTCCCTGCTTATACAAGATTAAAGCACCCACATTCACCCACTTTATGTTCTAACTCCACCCCCACCAATGCTCTTACAAAATTTCTGGTGTTTTTATTTTACTTCTGTTTCATATCTGATGCATAAACAAAATAAACGCTAGGGTTTCATACTTCATGTATTAACATAGTGGGTAACCACTTGGATTCAGTTGTTTGTGCGTGCACATTTTGTGTATGCGTGTGTCATGCGTGCGCGCACGTGTATGTGTGTGAAAACATGCACATGTGCATGTATGTGATGGGCCTGTGTTTTGTGTGAGTTAAACCATCTGGCAAACCGAACACAGACGTTTTCTAGGTTACGTTATGCAGCAGAAAAAAAATCAGAACTGGCAGGATGGCAGGTGAGGTAGAGAAACGAGACCTTTCCAGTCATATATTTTATGAAGCTGTTGCATTACTTTAGTGATTGGTTAGAGATCAATGATTAACTTCGAGGACAAAACTTAAAGCAACTGCTGAAAGTTTCCAATCTTTGTCCATTGTGACTGGCCATGATGTGAGCAGGAACTGTGTCAGCCTCAGATATCAAATGCCCCAGTCACAAAATGATGTCATTCAAAATGTGTGAAGGTCATAAGTTTCCCATTTGAGAGAGATTGGATGTTGGACAAGTCATGACATGCAGTGATAAAGCATGCAGGCCTGAACTGTGTCTCTGTAGTCTACCTAGATGGAAAGACTGGTGCCATGGCACGTTGGCACTGTTGAGGACAAGTGATGATGACCATTCCTCTCCTATGTTAGAATGAGTAGCCTGAAGCTCACGACACAAGCCACAGGGGAAAAACCGCTCAAGGTTGGATATCTGAAAAGGGAGAGATAAAATGATTGGGGAGTAACAGATGTGATGAATTAGATTCAGAAATGACCTATCTGATGGCCACATATTCCAAAAGAGAAGTGTTTTATTGTTCGTTTTAGTGGGGTTTTTTTAATAAATTTTTTTATAAAGGCAGATTGGTGGAAATTTTATCACCCTTGTTTCAACTGTTTTCATAAAGCTGCCTTCTGAATTGCATTTGAGTTGATACAGAAAAACAGTTTGTTGAAGATGGCTACTTGCAGTGAAATATGGCGTGTTGTGTATATTTGTGTTCAGAAGCCATTGAGGTGACCAGGAAAGCCAGCCATGTGGAGTGTAAAGTGGACGTTGAAGATAGCCTCAAACAGGACATTGGGGAGAAAGACAAGGATCTGCAGTCAGACTCAGGTACATGGTCCACACTATTCTGAAGATAATGCACAACACCAGACATTTTCCCAGTTTTTTATTTGTCTTAAAATGTGTATCCGTGTGTGTGATTTTGTTTAGATAATAGAAATTCCTGTGCCTCTCACAGACCTGTTTAGCTGTATGATTAGGCCACTCTTATACACTGTTTGGCAGCAATATGGGGAATACGACCCTAAAATGTCGAAAAGATAGCAAGAAAGCATGAATTTGTGCCAAAGTATGCTGATGATCGGGAAAAGTAATTTGTATGGGGAAAAACTACTAGGTATTGAAAGGTCAGGCATCCCTCTACCGTCTGCTTTTTGATAGTAGGCGAAAACTAATCCCTCCCCAACACAGCCATTGCTTTTAACAAAAAGTTGGAAGGCGCTCACTATCTCTTATCCCGCCCTCCATTCTACAAATAGTTGGAAGATGTGCACATTCACTTTGAAGAAAATACACTCATTTTAGTTAAAAAATAAAAATCAGTGTCCATTTGTGAGAGAACGTAAAGACTATGCATGGTGTGTAAGTGACTGGTTGTTAAAGAAGAAAAGAAAAAAAAGCTAGTTGTGGAAATTTTTTTTTTTTTTTTTCGCTTTTTGTTTTTTTTTGGCAGATGAAGAGGACAGTGTGAAGACCCAAAAAATGAAAAGGTGGATTTCGGCTTTAGGAGGAAAAAATAAAAAAAAATGAAGAAGAAAAGTCGCCGCCTTAGGTGCTCCATTGATCCAACTGATGCAAAAAAAAAAAAAAAATCACAGATTTAGGGTTATCAGGCTTGCTCTTAAAAGTGTGTTTTACTTTAGAAAAGAACTACCAAAAACCTTATGTGCATTGAAGAAATATTGATGTAACTTTTCAGTCTTTGAAATGTTAATAAATGTATTTTTCTTATGTGTTGTTGCTATCTTCATGGGACAGTTACATGTCAGCTACTTCCAATCAGCTATGAATGGAAGCAATTGCAGTGAGCTGCCTCTAATCAGTCTTTGTGATTCTGTCTGGTATAGATATTCGGCTGATTGATGATGAAGTCTTTGACTTTGATCTGCCTGATTCACCAGAAAGGTATGTTTCATGACGATCTGTCTTCCTGCTTATCTTACAGTCACAGCAGCTTTTCTGCCACTCTTTACATAAATAAGCATTTATTTTCTAATAGATACACTCTTAATGTATGGAATTTGCCACTCTTAATTCAATCAAACCTATAGTTCCAAGACAAGAAGAGATTTTCACATGTCAGTATATAGATATGCTGTATATTTAGAATAGGTAGGACCACAGACCACACACTTTTTTTTTAAAAACAAGTATGTCACACTTACATTAATTAGTTGTGTTGGAGAGTGTGGATGGGTTGGGCTGTTTTTAAGACTGAAAGTAGAAACAGCATTACTGTCAGTTTTAAGGAAAGTAACTATGTAATCAAATGATGTAATCAAATGTTTATCAAACTCCCATCTGATAACATATTTTCAAAGTCTGAAATGTCCACAGTTGTACTGTTTACTTTATTGCAAGCATTTTGATCTGTGATACAATTATGTGGTTTCAGTAGAACCTGAGATACAAAGTCACCACCTGCAAGAAAATTCACATTATGAGTCATAGCAAAAATACACACTTTTGAAATTGCAATTTTTCTGATTTAATAGACCAACAGCCGAACAAAAAACTTGTGAGTCTGTCAACTGAACCACATGCCTACAATGCTCTTGCATTTTGTTTGTTCAAGTTCGCTGCATGTATGATTGTTGTAGAGACTGGAAGCAAGGACAGAGAGCTTTGACAGAAATTATCTGTAATAAAAAAATTACTCTCATTTAACATTGTTTTCCAGTGCCTGAAATGTACACAGGTGAACTATGTACTTCTGGGCAAATGTTTTGATATGTAATACAATTATGTTGCTTGAATAGAACCCGAGGAACATTATCATTGCCTGTATTATTAGTTTGTAGCAAAAACACACACTTTTAAAATTGCAACTTTTTTTTATGATTTCAGGTGCTTGTATCTTCCTTATATGATGCAGTAGATGTCTGAAAAAGGCAGGCCTAGAGAACACATATTGATGTCTCAGAACGTATTTTTAAGTTGCTGCCTGGGGTAGTTTTGTGAGCAAGGTGCTAAATATGGTATCGTGTCCATTCTTTATCAAAAAATTAATTACGAAGGTTCCTTTTTGGGATGACATGAAATATACATGGAGCTCTTGTATGCTGTGCTTTTTTCATGTTCCGTGTACTATATCAGTGACACTCTATGAAACCTGCATCCATTCTCTGTGACATATATTAGTCCAAAAATGCCATACCGTAACTTCATTTTCAATGATATCTAATTATAGGCAAAAACCAAGAGTTCTGAGAAATCTTTAAGAAAAAATCAGTTGTCCTACCTGTTTAAAAGCAAAAGTACAAATTTTATTTGTGTGCACAAAATGTCTGTATGTTTCTGTAAAGCAGAAATAAACACAGAGAAACGGCCACAAAATCAAAGCATGAAGAATCATTGAGGTGACAGACAGAACACTAAGGTGAGCTTAGCGTTGCGTTATGCCACTTGCAGTGAACTCGTGACACTAGAAACATTGTCTGAGTGTCCCAAACTTCAGAATATATTTTTGTTTATTCACTGCATCACCTTTCTATTGCAGTGCCAGGGAAGAAGGAAAGCGAGGAGGGGCGGTGGCGATGAGGAGGTGTTCTTTGGCCCTGTGGGGTTCACAGAGAGTGTATAGCTGCTGGGGTGGCGGAGGAGGCCATCCAGCCCCTCAGCCCTCTGCGCCCGGACCAAGTGGCTGAGCTGGCCAAAGAAGCCTACAGTGTTGCGTGCAGAATTGCCTTGATGAACACCAGTGGAGACTCTGTCCAGGGCGGTTCCCATGCAAAATCCTTCAAACCTTTGGGTCGCAGAAAAACTGACCTCCCTGGTTCAAGATAATGGTGGTGATAGCCAGACGAGCTCACAGGAAAGCAACGGAGCCGCCCCAGATGATGAAGGTGTTTTCGCCTAAAAAACGAAAGCTCAGCAGTACATTTTCGAAAGAAAACACTGAAGGACTGTTTCTCCAACGTGCCGGAAAGGGACGTCAAAGGACAGGCACCTTCACCAAAGAGGAGCTGTGGAAAGCATGATGCCTTCCAATGTCATGCACCATGCAGATCAGGAGCAGAGAAACAGCGGCAGGAGGAGGAGCTCAGCGAGGCTCTCAGGCCACCAGCAGACTTCAGCCCCCATCCAAACTGAGGCGCTACAACAACAGCCAGGCCCAATCTGTCCAGACCCAAGGTAATTATATCTTTTTTTTGTCTTTGCTTCACTGTACATGTTCTGTTTGAGAATGGCTTGTCTATCCCAGATTAATGTATGTGATATAAGAATAATCTTATTAATGCTTCTTATTAACCCTTTTGGCATGTCAGTATAGTTCTAGCTCAAACCACGGTCTGTACTGGCGGTCGGTCATTGAACATGGAGTGACGATGCAGACCTCTTTCCATGTATGATTTGAGCAGATTCTGTACTCATCTTTTCTGAAAATATGCCAAATATGCTGAACATAAGAAAGTAGTAATTTCATCTCTGGAGATTTTCCACAATGTTGTCACAGTGTGCCAATTTGAATACTTTTAACCAGGGAATGATGACTCTAGCTGACTCTTGTAAGCAAAATCTTGTCATGTTCATGTTGAAATTATGTGCACACTAAAGGCTTCCTTGGGTATCCCATCATCTGCATCATGATTCAAATGATCATTTCTTTCAACGATGCGAAAGGAAAACCTGAACACATCAAGATTGTCCGTTCCTGTCAGGGTTGGTTTGTGTGCAGAGAACAAAGGACAGAATGAGAATACAGGTCTAGAATATAGATGTTTATGAAGTGATACTCTGATCTGATTGTTAAAAAAAAGTTTGGGACATTTCAGCACAGGTGCATTTTGTCTGTCTGTGCCTGCTGCCTGTTGCAGGAGGTGGCAGCAGAGGAAGGGGGTGAGGGACAGGCTGCCGTCCCTCCCATGCCCCGGAAAAGTCTGCAGTTGCCCAGAGCGGTAGGTGCCTTGGTCAGCTCTTTTTCCCCCACAGTCTCATCCTCTCGGTGACACTACCTCCCCACATTCATTTTGGCTTCCCCATGTATGTCCACATTCTTGCCACACCCTCAGCTTACCCTGTCTGGTCTTCAGGATGCTAACTGCCAGAGGAGACACTGAACTGGCTTACTCTTTGTGAGTGCACACTGTTTTGGGCTTTGAAGCCTAACAGTTGTTCTCATTTCTGCCGGAGGCAATGCCATTTGAGTAGTAGAGTAACTGTGATTTATCCCCGCCCCCCCTCACAAAATTTTTGTTCAATCTGAAAATGAAATAAAAATCACATTACACATCACATAGAGAAAACGAAAAAAACACATGTAAACAGGTAACAACACCAAACAGTCTCAGGAGGAGAGATGTACATCAAATTACCATAGTAAAGTATAGAAAGGTGGTTTCAGAGTTACAGCAAATGAAGGACAAAAGACAAAGTAGGAGGTATAAAATATTTATTAAGGTAACCATGGCAGGGGAGGTGGAGGGCAGGAAGGAGACATAAAAGCTGATATAATTTTCTGACATATTTAACAAGACCATATTGCTGTAAAGTCTCAATGCCAAATGCCAAACTTGATGATGATCAAATCTAACACATAAGATGGTGCTTTTAATGGATACTAAGGAGCATAATAAACCTTACTTAACTGTAACTATAGACACAAGCTCAGCATGATCGCTACCCCTCTCCTTACCCCCATCCCCTTTAACTGTGATTTATTATGACTATAGTTCTTTTATGTAATTCTTGTTTGATTGTCATTACTGTTTGAAAAGTATTTAGACTCAGAATCAAAGACTTACTTTGAGAATATTTATATTTACTTTCTGATGTCGAATCCGGAATCCAGAAACCTATATTCCTATTTATAGTCATTACTGTTGATATGTAAGGTGTTTTGTGTTGGCATGCTCGCACAGTGGGGAAAAAGTTTTTCCAAAGACATTTAACTATAAGATTATATTTTTGAGTGAAAGAAAAATAGGATGATTGTCATTGCACTGTCAGTGCAAAGCAAGAAGTCAGTGTGTATACATTTACATCAATAAAACACAAAAAGCATGAAATAAACCTCATTCATTTTTGCAAATGTATGAATATATGAGTAAACATATACTGTAAATGAGCATGTACTGAATTAAACAAAGATAATATGGAGAAATTGTAGTCAAGTGTTGACTTTGGTTTGAGACAGAGTTGTGAAGGTGGAGGAGGTGAAATATTGAGACAGAGTTGTGAAGGTGGAGGAGGTGAAATATTCACCTTAATTTGAGACTGGCCTGTGAAAATGGTGGCACTGCTAGTCAGAATGTTCACCCTTCTCTTGAGGTGGACTGGTGACAATTGTTGGAATAGAAGGTCACCAAGTTTGAGACAGACTTATGAAAAGGGTAGAGGTAAAATATTCACTCTTATAATATTGAGATGGACTTCCAAAGATGGTATTTGTCAAAAGTGTACCCTTAATTAAAATGGACATGTGGTGGTTGTAAGGTGTGTGCCCTAGTTTAAGATGGTGGTTGTCCAGGTGGTAAGCAGGCCCGGAGTGGAGTCACTAGGCAGGCAGATCAACGACAACTGGATGATTTTATTCCAGGGTCTGAAGGCATTTGTTTTCACAGCTGATGTGTAATGAGGGGGAAAAATGGGAATCTTAAGGATAGGCAGGTGAAGATAATATTTTGCCAGTCATAACAACTTGGACATATGAGTAAACACTACACAACCACAACATCTGAACAGACATGTCTTGGACTGTTGTAACTCGCATGTCTTCATCTGACTCCAAATTAACCGCAAGAACTTAAAATAGCCCCTTGCATTAAAAGAGCGGGTACAAAAAACTCAGTTACATATTTTCTGCACTGAGCAGGTAAGTGCAGGCAATATCAACAGACCAAGTGGAGGAAGCAGAGAGAATAGTAACAACAGAGGCGTTCGTGAAGCTGGCTGCAACCAGAACACAGCTCTTCCAACAAAGCTGGGACTGCGCCGAGCTCATTCCACCAACGCCAAGGTTCTTACCATTGGCATGCCTTTTTTTTTTTTTTTTTTTTTTTTAAAATTATTTTTTAACCTCACCTGCTGTTTGTGATTCACTGATAATTTTGTTTTTCTTCTTTTTTTATTTTTTGCATGACAATCAAGTACATAGAGAAGATTGATAGGATGAAAAAATGAAGTTATTAGTGGAAAGTGTAGAGTGTGGTTGTATGGTTGTAATTTTTACATGTGGATGATTTACAGAGCGGACTTCCGTCAATCCGGGCATCTAAACTTGCCCTGCCGTCCAAGTCTGCAGCTGCTTCCTCTGGTCAGGTAATATTCTGTCCTGTGTTGATGTTCTCTGTCTGCTTGTGTTTATTTCATAATTATAAGATTTATGCATATGCACATATATGCACACAAATACACACATATGTTTACATGCAGACACAAAGGTGTCTTGAACTGACCAGCCGCCATGGTGAAGTGGTTAGCATTGTGGATTCCCGGCTGGGAGGGTCGTGGGTTCGAATCCCATCAGAGTCATGTGGGTTTTTCTGCCCGACCGGCTCCTACCCAGAGTTGAGTTTGCTGCGGACTCAGTTTGGGAGACTTGGACCACACAGTCGAGTTTCATCCACTTAATGGATGCGTTTCTGAGAGTGTTGCTCAAATTTCCTGACCGACACTGCAGGTGCCTGTATCTCTCGGGCCTGGTTGACGCCGGGATATATTATGAAAGGAAGCGTAGAGTACAGCCCTGTCATGTAGTCTCAGAACGAAATGGAAATCTGTAGCATCATCTTTAAACATCCTCATTCTCATCGATCAGCATTAAAAAAAAAAGTCTCAAATTCTGTGGCCCTTCATGCCCTGCTCTCATGGTAACCTCAGTTTCGATGTCCTGTCCACATCTATGGCCTTGGTTTGGTTCCGTTGGGGTCACCGGTATTGGCGAGTCTATGGGGGCTGTCGTTGGACGGACGTGGTGGCGCCCTCCGGAGGGAGAGCTCACTCACGCCGGCTCTGCGACTAGGCAGTTATTGTCGTCAGTAGGGGGCTTAGTAGGTGGTGTCCTGCGTATGTTAGAACAGGCGCCACTGAACACCACTGAAGTGACTCGGCAGCAGTGCAGTGTCTCCTCCGGTGGGTTGCCTCTAGACGACTTGACATTGACTGCTCCCTGTGGATTGCCTATGCCGGGGCTGTGGCAGGGCTGACCAGGCTGGGCTGTGGATGGGGTGTCAGAATGAGCGGCATGGGTGCACTGCCTCTGAGGTGGCGCAGAGGTTGGGACAGCAAAAAAAAAAAAAAAAAAAGGTGACTTGAATTCTTTCCATTGGTTTCTAATGGAAAGAAATTGTGCCAAATACTATACAGTGATCACGCAGGTACCTTTTTAACTGATACAGCAAACTTGGTAAAGGCAAATGGGAGAAACTAAACTAGAAGCCTGGTCATAGCACCTGGCAAAGGTCAGGTGCTTCAAGCTCATTGTTTCATTTTCCTATGGCCAAGATAATAACTCAAAGAAAATACAATCGGTATGCAGTACTGATGGTGATATATTTGGACCGTACTTTGTAGACCATGCAAACTTGACAACACGGAGGCTAACTGCTAGTTGTGTTGTATCACCTGAGCAGCAGGTTGGGGCTGAGAAGGGCATGGACACGGCCACATCCAGCCACCCCAGCAGGAAGAGCAGCGGCATCCCCAAGGGCCCAGCCAGCAAGCCTCAGCTGATGCAGCCTGGACAGTTTCAACGGAAGTCTTTTGCCATGGCGCGGGCCAAGGGCACTGCCGCTGCCAACACTGGGCCCTTCAGAGTTCCTGCCCAGCCGAACCCCGGCCTGGGCAACACTGTTGAGAGACCTTGTGAGTGCTGACACAGCTTCAGTGATGTGTGTCAGGCCAATGTTTATTTTTGTGTTTCGTTTCATTTTGTGTTTTTGTTTCATCATTGCCTGACAGATAAAATCTTTGCACTCAGCTGCACACAGATGCACACATGGACAGGCATACCCATGTACATGTGTGAGCCTACAGATATGCAAGACTGCACATGTTTACCCATATGATTGCGCAGTATATTTTGTACACATGTTTGGCAACAATGACTATGAAAATGACAAACTTTTTAAAAAAGAAGAAAAAAACTAAGACACAAAATTCAGAGATGACATTCATAAGCGGTATAATTGCACTTGCAGAATGTAATTGTAGTGTTGTCTTAGTGTGTTTCTTTGCATGCTTTGATCAAAGAACCTCGTCTCTTGCAAACTCTCGCATGTGAAATCATGTCTGGGTGTGTCTGCTTCTTTGAGAACATGCCGATATGTAGGAAAATATGAAAGAAAAACAAAAACAAAAAAAGTAAGACAGCATAAATTTATGTCAAAGTATGCTGATTTTTTTGTTGTTGATTGTAATTACTGCAAGATCAGGTATCCTTCTATTGTGTGCTGTGTGGTGGCAGATGAATTCAAATATCAGTTTTCTTTAGCAGCAGAGTTGGTGGAAAGTAAACAGTATATTCAGAGCTAAGATGAGCAATTATGTGTTCCAGTCAACTTTGGTGAATGCATCCATCAGTGCAAAAGTTGATTAATAAAGGCTGAAAAACATTGAAAAAAAGCCCTCCATAATCTTTCAAGATGATCCACATTGTACTCTAGTGGATTCCATCCCACTGTGGCATCACTGGGAATGAGAAGACTGACGCTCTGTGCAAGGCAGGCAGTAATACGGAGCAGTTCAGCCACCTGGTACCTACAGAGAGGCCAAAACTATCATCCACAACCAATGTCAAAACCAGTGGCGATGTTAACCTATGCATGACTGAATGACATTTCCTTTCACAGCAGGCACAGTTAGAAGTAATCAAAACCAGCTTCATGGAAAAGCACTCAACGCATACATTACACCCCCCCACCTCCCACCCTCCTTCACTCTCCTCTCTTGTAAGATCTAAACAACATGTCAATTGAAAATATTGAAAATTAGTACACCTTTTTAGTCACTTGTGAAACATTCAGGCCATGTTGAAAAGTTTTGAGCTTTTTGTTGATTGCAAAAGATTTTAAGCATTTTAATCACCAGTGAAAAGATTTTACCTTTTGATCATTTACAAAAGGTTTTGACATTACATTCTTATGCAAATAGTTGACCATCTACTAGCTTGCAAATAGTTTTAATCTTCTACTTACCAAAGATTTTGAACTTTTAATAGCTTGCACTTTGTACTCCCCTGTGAATAATTTTTACCTTTTATATGTTTGTGAATTTTTTTCATTTCATCTTTTACTTGCTTCCTAGTGGATTTTACCATAAACTCACTTGCAATTTTAAAAAATAACCTTTTAATACTTACACATGTTTTTATCTATCATTACCTGTGGTTTTGTTTCAATCTGTTTTGTACATGTTAAAGCTTCAGACCTTTTCCTTACATGTGAATGTTTTTTCACATTTGAGTCTGGCTCAATTGCAGATGGTTTTGTCTTTTAATGTTTTGTCCTTTTAGCACCTGTGAAGCCAGAACATAATCATTTGTACTTTATAAGACACTCTTGAAAACAATCTTGTGAACATTTGATGGAGAGCCCATTTTTGACTTAGGGTATGGACACACATAACAAAAGAGTACCCTTCTCCTCAAAATATACTCCTAAATATGAAGGACAATAATCATGATACCAGAGTAAAACAAGTTGAGATATAGAGGGCTGGATATAAGAAAAAAAGTAAAGTGACTCTGGGATATATATATGATAAAGTAAGCATAGAGTACATCCCTGTCATGAAATCTCAAACCACATTGGCATCAACTGCATCATCATCATCATCGTCATTGATCGATATAAAAGGTCACAAATTCTGTGGGCCTTCAGGCTGTGCTGTCATGGTGACCTTGATTATGATTTCATCTCCATGCCTATGATCTTCTTGAGTTCGTGTCAAGGTTTCCGATACTGGTGAGTTCATGGGGACTGTTGTTACACATATGCAATGGTTCCCTCCAGAGAGCGATAGTCACTCTGGCTGGCTCTATGATTAAGCAATATTGTATTCAGTTATGGGCTTAGTTGGTGGTGTCCTGCATATGTTTGATCAGATCAGGCAACACTGAATACCACTGAAGTGACTTGACAGCAGTGCTGTGTCTCCTTTGATGTGGTTGCCTCATGATGACTTCACGTTGACTCTTCCATTGATTTCCCATGCTCCCATGCCGAGGCTCGACAGGGCAAACTGGGATGTGACTGGATGGAGAGCCGGAATGAGCGGCATGGGTATATTTCCACTGGAATGGCACAGAAGATGAGAAAAGTAAATTAAAAAAAAAAAATGAAAAGGTGTGTGGGGGAAAAAAATTCAGAGAAATTTTTGTGGGAGGTCATGCCCTTGAATCTTACTTGAGTTCAGGAATTTTGCTTTTCATCTGTGGAAGTCTTGGACATAATTACATAAGCTATTTTGTTCCCATCCATATTCTGACGATTCAGTCCAATTCATGGCCTGCCATGTTCTGCAGACAACCCCGCCCTAGCAGCAGCAGCAGCAGCAGCAGAAGGAAACAGCCAGTGTCCCAGTACTCCCGCTGTGAAGAAGAGTGTGCCTCCCAGAATGCTGTCCAGAGCTCTGAGGCGTCTACACCAGCCAAGTCCTCCTGGTAGGTCTGGGGTCCTGGTCTGACCAGGGTTATTGCCTCGCTCGGCACCACCACTGAATGTTGGCCGTTTCTGTTTGGAATCTTTGCTTTGCATGCGAGTTAGTGGGCGTTTAATGATGCTTTTGAGTTGCTGCCCTTTGCTAAGTTTCATGAAACTTTGGTAAACCCAAGAAACGCTTACTGGTGTAACATAGGAAAGGCACAATAAGCGTAGCAGACAACTCTACAGGAAAACGTTTAAGTTATTAACCTCTGCTCATTAGCATGCAAAAGCAGTTTAGACTGAAATTTTTGCTCCTACAGTGGCTAAAACAAACAAACCCAAACACTGTCAAATGAGCCTGTAACAGATTACACAGTTGTTGAGATGAATCCTCCTGAATTCACAATTGCTCCCCACCCCCACCCAACCACCTCTTCCACTTTTTGAAAAAAAAATATGCCCTCTGAAATTCACAAAAGATCCTCAAAAACTCAAAGGGTCATAATGACTTTCAGAAATGTATATCCAGAAGGAACACTGAAAATTCTTCTGTCCAGAGAAAGGTATCATTAAATCAAATATACTCTTGAATCTGAAACATGTGTATGAAGACAAAAAGAAGATGAAAAAAAAAAAAACTAATGGGTATATTCCAGGTCCTGTCTTTTCAGTTTTCCAACATTCCATCCATGAAGTTTGGTTCTGATTGTTTCAATTACCTCTTCATCCTAGCTTCTCTTCAATGCAATCTGAAGAGTAATGTCCATTGAACACAAAGAATGTAACATTCTGAATATTGCCATGGTCTGCGTTCAGCACGGTTAGTGAAGAAGCATGTGATGGGTATGCCTGCTTTGTTGATGTTCAGTTCGTCCAGTTCTGCATGTGGGAGCACCCCTGGGTCCATGAACAAGAGACTGTCTTTGCTGCCCCTGTCAGCCAAACGTCGCAGTGGGGCGGGCTCTTTGCCCCCACCAAGGTGAGACCGCCAAGGGTTTTGACCACACCGGTGAATAGGATGTGTGTTGCAGTTAGGGGGGAAGGGGCAGAGTAAGGTCACCTGCAAATGGTTCAGTAGGATTTGCCTGCGTATTTTATCTGCACATTCATGTGTAAAAGAGCAAATATACAGTAGTAGTATTTTTTGTAGATTTGCTACAAGGGCATAGAATTGTTATTGCTTTTCGCCATTGTGAGCCACATTTTCTAACGAAAATTTTCACTTTGAAATTTGGCTCTATGCTTTAGAGAGAGAGGGAGAGAGAGAGAGAGGGAGGAGAGAGAGAGAGGAGAGAAGAGAAATATCCTGTGTCTAGTTTGAAATGATTCTATTACCTCAGGGTCAATTCAATTCAATTCAATTCAAAAATTTTATTTATAGATGGGAACATTGAATAAGCGAACTAAATCACTTTTTTACATCAAGCCATCTTAACAATGCTAATAATTATAATAGAAGAAGTGGGATGGGAGGGGGAAAGGGAATACAAACAATGCAATGGATAAAATAAAAAAAAATAAAAAAAATCACTGAACTTCAAACAATTAATTTTGCGCATTTAGCAATTCTGTGTATGTACGTATATAAAGTAGCATATACACGCATACAAAATTCTGTTTAAACATTATCAGTACATATGCATCAAATACAATCATTATTGACAATTTTAAAAGACATGCCAAGGAACAGCCATACAGCAAAGTTGGGAAAACAATTATAAGTCATTATTTCTGTTTTCTTTGAGATAAACTTTAAGATTTCTTTTGAACATTTTAAGGTTTGTCATACTTTTAAAATTTGGTGAAAGACCATTCCATAACGTTCCACCAGAATAAAGGAAACTTGATTGAATAGGTTATTTCTAGGTCTTGGAAGCATAAGTAAATGATTGTGTCTGAAATTATTTATTATGAATGTGTTCATTATCTTTTTAGGAGCATCTCCGTTTAAAGTCTTGTGCATCAAGACTGCCTTATTTAAAAAAAGTCTATTACGGAAAGTGAGTATATTCAGTTTTCTATAGTCTTCAGTGGTTAGAGAATTTGATTTTAACAACACCAACTTTACAGCTCTTTTATACATGCGATGAATCAATTTCAAATTTGTCTCACTGCAGCGGTCCCATAAAGTTGAAGCATAATCAACAATGGGTAAAACATGGGCGCTAAAGAATAGTTTACGAGAATGAGCATCAAGAAAGTTTTTTATTTTACTTAATTGAAAATTTATTCTAGACAAACGTTTTCCCAAGGCTGTAATGTGCTCTGTCCAAGACAAATCTTTGTCGACAATGACTCCAAGAGTTTTGTGTGATTGTACTTCTTGTATTACTTTTCCATCAATAAATAGTGGTTGAAAATGAGTCTTCATCTTTTTTCGTTTTTTGCCTAACACAGGTATACATACATTTAGTTTTCTGTGTGTTTAAGGACATGTGGTTGAGTTTTGTCCAGTCAATTAGCTTTTGAATGTTTTCTTGAAGATCCTCAGTTAGTTTGTAAGGATCTAAATTGCTAGCATGTAAAGATGTGTCGTCTGCAAACATTTCACAATTGCATTTTACAAACAAGGCAAATCATTAACATAAATGGAAAATAACAGAGGCCCTAAAACAGAACCTTGAGGGACTCCGGGTCAGAAGTATGAGTTTGTTATTTATGTATTGAAGACAGATTTACTTCGGTCACTTTGTACTAGTGCAATATGACTGCTGCTAGTCACTAGTGATCAAAATCCATGGGGAAAAAATTGATAAAAATTTGCAAAAATCCTATTTTCAACAAGAGTGGAAACTGAATGAAGAATACCAGGCCTTGTTTGATCGACAAAACAAAGAAAAATTCAAGTTGAAGTGGTGAAGAAATTAAATGGTGGGAAAATTTCCTTAGTTCTAACTCCCATGTGTGCACTTGTTATATCCACACCATGAAGTATGTAAATATCATACTGTATTTCCTTTGATGTCTTATCGGCGCCATAAACTTGAGTCAATCTCAGACAGCTCAGAGAGGCTTCTCTGTCCTACCATTGAACGTCCTGACAGTCAGTGTGGTGTGTTCACAACCCTTTACCTGTGTACACCTTGACTGTTGGTGTGGTGTGTTCACAACCCTTTACCTGTGTACACCTTGACTGTTGGTGTGGTGTGTTCACAACCCTTTACCTATGTACACCTTGACTGTTGGTGTGGTGTGTTCACAACCCTTTACCTGTGTACACCTTGACTGTTGGTGTGGTGTGTTCACAATGCTTTACCTGTGTACACCTTGACTGTTGGTGTGGTGTGTTCACAATGCTTTACCTGTGTACACCTTGACTGTCGGTGTGGTGTGTTCACAACCCTTTACCTGTGTACAGTCTGACTGTCGGTGTGGTGTGTTCACAACCCTTTACCTGTGTACACCCTGACTGTTGGTGTGGTGTGTTCACAACCCTTTACATGTGTACACCCTGACTGTTGGTGTGGTGTGTTCACAACCCTTTACCTGTGTACACCTTGACTGTTGGTGTGGTGTGTTCACAACCCTTTACCTGTGTACACCTTGACTGTCGGTGTGGTGTGTTCACAACCCTTTACCTGTCTACAGTCTGACTGTCGGTGTGGTGTGTTCACAACGCTTTACATGTGTACAGTCTGACTGTCAGTGTGGTGTGTTCACAACCCTTTACCTGTGTACAGTCTGACTGTCGGTGTGGTGTGTTCACAACCCTTTACCTTTGTACAGTCTGACTGTCGGTGTGGTGTGTTCACAACGCTTTACATGTGTACAGTCTGACTGTCAGTGTGGTGTGTTCACAAACCTTTACCTGTGTACACCTTGACTGTCAGTGTGGTGTGTTCACAACCCTTTACCTGTGTACAGTCTAACTGTCGGTGTGGTGTGTTCACAACGCTTTACCTGTGTACAGTCTGACTGTCAGTGTGGTGTGTTCACAACCCTTTACCTGTGTACACCTTGACTGTCAGTGTGGTGTGTTCACAACCCTTTACCTGTGTACACCTTGACTGTCAGTGTGGTGTGTTCACAACGCTTTACATGTGTACAGTCTGACTGTCGGTGTGGTGTGTTCACAACCCTTTACCTGTGTACACCTTGACTGTTGGTGTGGTGTGTTCACAACCCTTTACCTGTGTACACCTTGACTGTCGGTGTGTGTGTGTTCACAACGCTTTACATGTGTACAGTCTGACTGTCAGTGTGGTGTGTTCACAACCTTTACCTGTGTACAGTCTGACTGTCAGTGTGGTGTGTTCACAACCCTTTACCTGTGTACAGTCTGACTGTCAGTGTGGTGTGTTCACAACCCTTTACCTGTGTAGTCTGACTGTCAGTGTGGTGTGTTCACAACCCTTTACCTGTGTAGTCTGACTGTCAGTGTGGTGTGTTCACAACCCTTTACCTGTGTAGTCTGACTGTCAGTGTGGTGTGTTCACAACCCTTTACATGTGTACAGTCTGACTGTCAGTGTGGTGTGTTCACAACCCTTTACCTGTGTACAGTGACTGTCAGTGTGGTGTGTCTTCAGCCCCAGGTCAGTGGCCAGCTCCAGCAGCAGTGTGTCCAAACGCTCTCTGGCCTCCTCCAGTGATGCAGCCGATTCTCCATTCCTTGATCCCAGAATAGCCAGTCGCCTGGCCAAGAGTCGACGTATATCAGGTTCCAAGGTGAGCGATGAATGGTGTTAGCTGTGTAACAGACTGATGGAGCAGCTCTGTGGAACAGGGCCTGGAGCTTTAACGCAGTCTTGGCCACTCAGCTTGATCAGAGTCAAGTACCTATGCAGACTTTTCACATCATAGGTTTGTCATCACAAATAGTTAAATGTGACGTTTGATTTGTTTTCCCAATAGACATGATTTTTAAAGGTTACAACACAAAAGTTGTTACACAATGTGACTGGTAAGCTAAATCTGGCAAATTATTTTGAAATTGTTGATGTAGAATTATAATTGTGTACAGAGATACTTTTGAAGCCATTTTACATCATGTATACAATACATCATCCGTGTAACACTAGTGCATTTCTTCTTTTTTTTTTTGTTAGTGCAGATGAACTGGTAACATAAGAAATAACTTTCTCATTTGATAGGAATGTTAAGTTGAATTTTGCATACAATGAAGGTGTTAACTTTACATTTAATCAGAAAGAATTGATATTTTTTTTGAAGAGATATAGGATGTTGGCATTTTGTTCAGACCAGTTTCTTATACAACTATTGTTAGCTTACAGTGCTTTGCTTCCTTTCTATTTTTTGTTTGGGTGGCGTAGCTTTGTATGCTTTTCTTATTGTATGCATGGTGCGCACTGTCATCTTGGCTATGAGCCCAGATATTTTCTACAACTTGAAAGACTAAATGTTGGAATTAATCATAATGTCGACAATGTGTCTCGGAGGCAATCACTATTTTAACTGAATACTTCTTTGTAAATTGTGTGCAGTTATCAGTTCTATTTGTGTGTCTAACTAGCAGTTTTGTTCTACTTGAAATAAACATCTGAATGGATGCTAAGAAAAGCCACCAGCTGAAGAAAGCAGCCGTCACAGAAATTTTCTCAACGGCCTCGTCTGCCACCCTTCTTCCTTTTTGGAGGACTGCTTCTTCTTACGCTGGGCCTTTGTCAGCAGGTTCAGCTCTCTAATTGTTGCTGTATTTCACCATCTTTTCTGATGACCACTCAAGTCAGCCAGACTGCTGCCCTTCCTGTGTTGGGGTCAGCATTAGAACCCACTGTTCTGGTCACTGTGCTGCACCACCTTTCTGCCCATGCACCTTGTGTTCTTGTGTCTAGGTCTTTTATCTTTCTTTACAGTTAAGGGAATGTTCTTGGGGTCCTATGGAATCTGCGTCCTATCTTATGCCGTTGATTTAAACCTGTAGCTACTGCATGGGGCAGTGTTATTAGATTCAGGCATGTAGGACGAATGTCTTCTGCATGCCGTCAGACTCTGATGTCAGTGAAAGTGGTGTCTAGCCAAGAGCGAACTGCCTTCCAACCTCTTCAAGAGATTATCAGGATGACATAGGACAGTCAGAGTTATCAGGATGACCAGTGGTGGTCATTTGAGCTGTGTATGCTAGAGCAGGAATGAGGATTCAGTTTTGATGACATTTCTCCCACGGCTTACAAAATCAAAATGTGGATCAATGAAGCATTGACTGGGTTTTTTTTTGTCCACTTAAAATATTTTTAAAATGGTATGAAGTCAGTTTGGCACTAACAAGGTGTGGTCACTGTTGTTTGAGAGACATCTGAAGACATTAAAGAGACAGTTTTTAGAGGCATTAGTTTAGCAGTTGCTGCTCAGCAGAATCTCTCCCTTCATCTTCTCATTAATAGCGCTAGTGTGAGCTGTGATAAAGTATTTTGAATTAAAAGGAAATGTTTTCTGATAAATAACTTTGAATGCTACAGACTCCCAGTTGAAATTAATTTAAGTATTTAATTAATTTCTATTTATCTTTCAAGAGGGCATTGGTGAGGGAGGCATGGAGCAGTTTGTTCAACATGTATATCCCTTTAAAGCTGTGCTTATTTTGTCAGTAGGCTGATATTTTTTGTCTGTGTAACAACATGCATTTTAAACAAGATAGCAGACTCAATCTTTGCTTTTGTATAGCTTTGAATCATGTGAAGCATTGGAAAGGATTTTTTTTTTCACCTGTATATTTACCCCTGTGCATGTTGATCAGTCATATGTACTATTTATGCATGCCTTTGTATCATATTATGTATTGGGTTTGAGACATCCTATATCCAATAACAGTAATAGTGTTTTGTAAGGAATAAAAGATGTAAAATCAGCTACCACAGGCAATGTAGGTGGTTGGTAGGTTGTCACAGGACTGCTTTATTTTGGTAAATAAACAGCTGAATATTCTGTGCCATACATTTCTGTTTGGAAATGATTTTGGTAAACATTCTTTAAAAAGCTGATGGCATTCAGAGATCACAAGCAAGAGTCAACATGTACAAAGCTGACTGAATAACAACCAGGCTTTGACAGGAAGATTCTCAATGAGCATCATGAGCAGTGGTGAGGAGGGTTGTGTATAAATTGTCGGTGATGTCCTGTGGGACACTACACTGTGAATTTAGCCCAGTTGACCCTCAAACCAGCATCCCAAGTTCCCAGCAGTCCTTGAGCTGAAAATTCGACACACTGGGATAGATTTGGTAGGACGTGACAGCTGCATAAATATTCCATGGTCACTGTTTTACAGATTTAATGTCTGTAGGGATCAACAGGTTTTTTTTCTGTATTTTCTGTGAAAATCGGTAACAGTGAAAGTATATAATGCTTTAATCTCTTGACTTCCATTTTGTTTGAAAACTGAAAATATAAAAGCTGGAGCAACATTTGTTTTACATTTTTTGTTGTTGTTGGTTTGTCATTTTGTTGAGGTAGATATGAATCATGCTTGGCTGTAGGTAGGGAAGGAGCGGAGAGAGGAGGCTCAGTCACTGTGCCCAACATAGTGTTTGTTGAGACTGTTCTGTCAGACAGTGGGCACTGAGTAACCCCTGAGAAAAACAATGGGAACAAGTGCATTGGGACTATCATGTTCCCAATCTGCACTGAAGCTGGGTGACTTTGTGTGGCGAGGTCAAGACGTGTGCACATGGTGGTTGTTCCAGGAGATGTATAGTAGCGATCTGATGACCTGCACATCACTTTGCCTTCAAGTTGTACGTTACAGCTGTCGTTTAGAGGCATGAAGTCGTCTGTGTGTGACAAGTTAAGGTGGAGTTTGAATTGTGTGTGTGTGTGTGTTATTTTTGTTCATGTCATACAAGTAGGATTGCTATTGTATCTTGAGCTAAGCTACAGTCAGCAGGTTTGTAGTGTTGCTAGTATTCCCAAGCCATTTTCTATTTTTTGTCATGGTTTTATTACTTTTTTGCAAGTGTTGGCTAGTTTCCAGTATGTTGTTTTGATGCGAGTAATAGGTACATTTGTTGAAATTGGGTTTGAGCAGATGTGTTTACTAGTATTTTTCCAAACATAATCCTTGACTACGTTGACATTCTTTAACAAATTTTGTATTGTACGAATTTGTGATCGAATTAATGTAGAATCTATGATTTCAGAGTTGAAATTCAATTGCAAGAAGTCTAAAATTCTACTGTCAACAATGAACCATAATTTACCTTTGTTACATTATACTAATTAATAACATTACTAATAAGCGATTAATATGTGAGGGGTTCAGAAGGCATTTCTGATAATTTTACCATGAAATGTGTAATTTGTGGTTGTGTGAAAATCTTGCTATCGCTGGACAGAGAGGAAAAATGACATGTACATACAAAACTGCTTTCATTTAGCTGGCCGTTTAGCATAATTTTGATTTCATTAAATGGCCTTGATTCTGTTGTTTTTTGGTTAGTCTTTTGTTTTGCATTTTCTGTTCCCATCTGTAACTAACAACCCTAAAAAAAGAAAAGTTTCTTCAGTTTCCTTTCCACAGAAGATTCATTACTCTTCCCTTTCACCTCCAACTTTTTTTGGGTCACATCTGGTCTCTCCCACCATCACTACCCCTCCTTCCCTTGCCTGCTAATGAGTATGAGGCCTAGAAACATTGGTGGCTTGCTGCTTGATGAACTGCATGTTCTGTAACCAGGATGGGGCGAGGCATACAGTGAAATGCTATTGACTTGTGAAAAAGGGAGCGAGGAGCAGTGGTCTGCATGACTTGTACACCATGTCATATTCTGCCAGACTTAGCCACTTGATGGGTCAGGACAGCTTCACTACTATTACCTGACTATTACAAGTTTTTTGACAGGTAGTGAAGTGCAGGGTCAGGGTCCTTGTGGAGCCAATGGCCGACTACCAAGTCATGACTGGTTCGTGCCAAGGTTTCAGGCTCTATGTTGGCTGTCAGCTCAACATGAATTACGGCCCTAGATGTTCCGCTGTCAATTGCAGATAGCTCAGTCTTCAAGAGTCGTGTTCACTTAGTTTGGTTCACTTTTCTCAATATTCTTTGACCAGTAATCTTTATAAAGCATGATGTCAGATAGAACTGTGTCACAGTCAGCACTGGTGCCAGTGGTAAGCCAATGTGATCAGAAAGTCTGGTGTGTGTGGCAGTGTGTCTCATGTTAGGCTAAAACTGTCAGCTGCCAGTCAAAGGAATGGCTGCTAGGCTAGTGTATGCATCATAATACTGGTGTAATGCATATGCTTTACTAAATTGTTCATTTTTGTATTCAGAAGTGAACTTACCAATAACAAGCCAGACAAGTGGTGGAAGAAATAATGAATAGAAAAAGGCAGGAAAAAAGTAGGAAAAGGTAAGAGGAAGTAAAAAAAGAAAAAAAAAGAAAAGAAGGAAAACAGTGAAATGTAGGCCAAAGTGATTCCAGATAATTACATTTTGGGTCTCATTCCTCAGAAATAACTGGGTAACTGGCTTTCCATTTTTCAGGCATGCAATGCATAATGAATAAGGGAACCGAGTTCAGTTGATATTGCTATTTGTTAGTGAACATTAAAAATGTACAGTGCAATTGTAGAATCATGCTTCATGCTGGCTGAGCAGTGTGTGCAGCTGGACATGTAGGTTATGAAACCCAGCTGCCTGTTTTGAGTGGTGGATCTTTGCTGATGACCGTTTTCAAAGGTGTAACTCGATCCAGTTTACTTATCAATGTCAGTATTTTGTTTTGTTTTGCTTACAGAATTTTTGTGTTTCTTAAAGGTTTTTTTTTCCTTTTTTTTTTTTTTTTGCTGCATGGCATGCTTTCTTCTGTTTACCAATATTTTGAGGGATTCTTTTGTCTTTTAGAAGCAAAGTTTCTTTTCATGTTCTTGCCAGACTGGATTCATGACATTCTTTAAAGGAAAAAGATGACTTAGAAACTAGATTGTTTAGTAAGGAAAAAAGTATTCCTTGTGTAGAAACTGGCTAAACTTACTTATTTTGTCAGGTGACTTAAGAGGTGGTTACATTGATAGCATACCCATTTTCGGTCAAGACAGAAGTAGCATGTTCACAGCCATGAGCTGCCTTGATGCAATGTTAAGAATCTTTTGATTGTGAGGTTAATGATTGATACAAAATTGATTGGTTGAAGTAATTAATGGAATTTAATGACTGATACATAATGATTGGTTGCATGTAACTGTTGATTTTTTTTTTCTTCTCAGAGGTGGGGATAGGGTTGGGGTGGGTGGGAAGACTTGAATGATGCAGTGAAGTGACACCCACGTGTGTGAAAGGGCCTGGGTGGGGTTGGGAGGGGGGGGGGGGGGGATGACTGGGGTGAGGGGAATGTTTTCATCGAAATGATTTGAAGATGTGTGGAGGAGAAACCATCCAAAAAGCTGGAGACAAGAGCTATGGGTATAGACCGACAGGTTTGAAAAGAGTATGCCGACTTCGCAGGCTGTGGGTCTTAGAGTGAAGGTTAAATATAGAAAACGAATGTTTCTGTTGAAACCTTGATTTGTTTCGTAACACCTACTGGCGTCTTTGATTTTGAAAATGTCTAGTTTTCATTCTGCTTAATTCTAGAATTGCCGATTCTAGCCCGAAGAGGAAATCTTAAACTTTATTTTTCTGTTTGAAGTAAATGAGGAACCAAGGTGTAAAGCAGCAGACACAAATGAAAACATAACCTTCTTACCGATGTGCAGTTTTGAACGACTTGTATGGCCTTGAATGGTATTCGTTTATAACAAGAATTATTAGCGATTATTAGACTTGGTGGAGTGATCAGTTGTAGTCATATACAATGGGGGAAACACATGAGCACACGAGCACTCACTCACATACTTACACACCCACTAGCAAGTACCCAGTGGGGTTCTTGAAACAGTCTGGGTAGAGAAAAAGTTTTACTTGTTGGTTTACTATTTCTTCTGCACAGCTATTAACATGTCTGTTGTCATTGTCTGTCTCATGAATATTTCCTGGGCCATAAACTTAGCTGATAATGTGATGTGATGTGAATAATTAAGAAAACGTGATTGTAAATTATATAGACAAAATACTTTTTCATTGTCTTGAATGTTGTTTGTCTTGCCTGAAGAAGACCAAAGAGGTCGAAACGCGTCGTGTTTTGTCTTGTAATATGTTTGTTGCTTTCGTCTGGTGGAATAGTTATGTTTCTTTTAAATTTGTTTACATTTCTGCCAGCACTCACCTCACTTTGAAAGTAAAATACTTTTATTTTCTATAAACATTGTACACCAAGGGTAATGTACATTTAAAACAAGATCGTCAAACCCCAGAAAATGATGACTTTTCTTTTTTTTACACAATCTTCCAGATTGGCATTACAGGTAAGTACTAGAATCCATTCAAATCAATGACTGCTTTCAGAAGCAGCCAATACCATGTCTTGTCACTTAAAACAGTAACATTCAGAGAATTACGTCAAAACTGGTAGGTCAGATTGAAACAAATGATCCCAAGACCCTTCGACATGAGAGTGAAATAAGAAGGAAACCAACTGCGCAGGCAACTAGGATGGCCGGGTCAGTCCCACTGGGGAGCTGTAGCTGACCTATCATCCCTTGGGGATAGAGGGCCTTCATAATCAAGAACATTTTTATGATAAGTTGTTTCATACACAGTTGTGTGACAAAACATGCAAGTGAGCACATGTACAGAGATGCCTGCTAATGTGTTTTATGTGAGCATGAATACATGATTTTGAATTGCTGGAATTGATTGCATTTATATCTTAATTTCCAAACAAGTATACATGCATCTGATCTCAAATTGAATGACTATCATATGCTTGTGTATTATGTTTCTGTTTTGAACACACTTTTGGTCCATGCACTTTTTTCTGTGAATACCTTGGGTACATGTTGGTCTGTAAAGACAGCCTGTTGATGGGTGGTGGTTTGTGGTCAGGCCCAAAAGCCTCTGGTGCAGAACACCCCAGATCTACCAAAGCGGACACTGTCCAGATGGTCCCCCGTGAGGAAACCCAAGCCTGTTCCCCTGGAAGACCAGGTGTCCATGTGCACCAAGCGAGTCAGCTCTAAAGACTAGCTCTGAAGCCATGTCACCTTTTGGAGGCGACTGCACTGGAGGAACAAGAAAGAATTGTGAGGGGAGTGTCTGGCATTGGTCGGCACTGATTCAGTTCAGGCTGGTCTTCTGCCTCTGTGTGACCTCATCAGAAGAAAACTTGGCAATACAGTCGGTGTGGTTATTCTGTAATACTTGGAGAATTTTGTTTAGTTTTGCAAGTTATCCCAGTACAGGATAACAATGTGATGGAAACAGTTTTTTTGTTTTTTTTAAGTACATGTTTTTGGCTCCCTCTCTCCTCCCTCCCACTCTTAATTTTTTTGTCAGTGTCTGATGTTTTGTAAGCCTTAGATTGACTAACAAAATGCTGACAGGACTATTGTGCAGAAATGATTTTGTCCTCCCACATAAAGTCATGTTTCTACAGAATGTATTGATAAATCTTATCATTGATAGATGGTTCAACCTCGTGAACTGACACACAATTCCGTCCTCTCCCCACTCATTACTATTTTTGGGGGTCTCATCTTTCTCAGTGGCATCACAACCATGCTGCTCATTCCAGCTCGGCCATACACAGTCACATCCAGACCTGTCTGTCGCAGCTCTGGCACTGCATTCCACAGGGATCAGTCACATTCAAATCATCACGAGGCAACCCACCAAACCAGACACTGCAGTACTGCCAGGGTGCTTTGTTCAGTGGTGCCTGTTCTGATCCAACATTTTGCAGGACATGGCCACCCACTTAGTCCTGCACTGACAGCAATAATCACAAGGTTGTGGAGGGTGCCACCACTTTCAGGTCCTTACATACCCAGGGCATGGACCACACAATTTGGGACTTTTTTATTTAATTTGTGTGATCAGTGAAGATGAGGATAATGCCATGAAGTGTCATTCTGGAATGAGACCACAAGGCACGGCTGCACTCCACTTCTTTGATAATATGTACACCAGCATCAACCAGGCCTGGAAACACACACACCTGCAGTTTGGGACAAATAATCTTAACACTTCTGGGATGATTCAACTGGTTGGAGCGGGCTATGGTTGGAAAATATTACAAAGAATGCCTCTGGTTAGACTGAAAGCCATAACCTTTAGCTTGCAAGTCCACAGGTTAGTTCCTATCCACTTTGTTGTCCTTAATATTAGGGTGAGAGTAATGAAGAAGAGTCAACCATAAATGCCAGCCTGTGAGATTTTTAGTGAGAATTGAGTGTTGTGTTTCCATTTTTATGTGTATTTCGCCCACGCACAAAGTATGTCAAGTAATGGTGGAAGGTACGAATTTTTCTTGTATGAATACATCAAACTCAAAAATACAAGAGGTGACTTTACAAATGGTTAACACTCCAGTAAAAGGAGTCAGTTGGTAGACACAGCACTGGTCAGTGGAGTGAGCCCTTGCAGATTTTATACTCGCTCACATGCCCTCACAAGTGTAGTCCTTGACCTTTCTTTTTTAAAGAATGAAAATAAAAGGATAAGAAGAATAGATTAATAAAACCAAGCTGAGAACAGAATGATTGCCAGCCCTGGGTATATGATTTATCCATTGGTGAATCCTTGTTAAACTGAAAAGCAATGGGGAATTTAGTGTGAGAAAATGGACGGCAGCAACTGTCTAATGAATGAAATGAGGTATGAAACATGGAAGAACTGTGTGATCAAATCACTGACTCACATAGATGCCTGCAAGTGGAGAAGGTTGACTGAAATCTGCAATGAATGTTGTGAGCTTTGGACTTTTCTGAGGCTGAGATAATGTTAATGGGCAGGTTATACTTCACTGTATAGAGGTTACTTGAACATGGGGCAGCTTCAATGATAAAGTATTATTATTATATTGGGCATTTATATAGCGCCTATCCTCGGTCACAGACCAAGCTCTAAGCGCTTTACAATAAACACACTACCTCACTCACTCAACGGGCTGCCTACCCAGGTAGAGCCGGCCGAAGAGCAGCCTACTGGTGCTCATTCAGTTGTTTCCCGTACCAGTCAAATATCAGTCACTCATTTTCATTTATCTCATTTATTCCTCCAGTTTCTCACATAGGATGCATGCGATGTTTATACGTGTCCTCCATTTCCACCGGTACACGATGGCACACGATAACAGTAAGTGACAATTTTTGTGGCTTGGTAAGAAATACCAGGCGGCTATCTTCAATCTACATCAATTTTGCCAAGGCAGTGGGGAACCCCCCTGCTCTTTTCGATTTTCAACTGCCGTGGGCTCATTAACATGTGCAGGGGTCCAGGAAGACACACGGGTCTGACTCGCTTATAGTCCCCATCCGATGGACTTGACGTTCAGTTCAATCTGTCATTCAAACTGGGAAAGAAAGGCAGGGCTCGAACCCACGCACTTCTCACACGTTGGATTGACAGGCGAACGTCTTAACCACTCTGCCACCTTTCTTCCTAGTTTTGCAAAATGTTTGTTGCTGCACATACTTTTGAAAGGAAGGACAGTGACTTAATTCTGAGGTCAAAGTGGCTGGAACATGGCATTGCCGAATGAATCGAGGTGAGGGAAGGTACGGGCTGGTGATGGATGGGGTGTGTTGGATGTCTACTTATAATAAACTTTTACATTTGGAACAGGATCAAGATTCTGTCCATGAGACAGGTGTGGATACAAGTTCAGTTCATGTAATGAAAGGTCAGATCAGTTTCTTTTTAAATCCCTTGACTTTCAATTTTTTCTTTCTTCTAAAAACCTTACAATGGGGATTTGGAGGAAGGGGGTGACAGATGATAGTTAATTTTGATTCAATGTTGGCACCCATCTCTAAAATGGAATAACTACCCAAATAGACAGGGGCAGGGAACTTTTTTAACTCTGCTTTTACGCTACTTGAAAGACAACATGTTAAAACGGACAGCAAAGAAAAGCATATTTTGCATTTGGGGATTTTGAGATTATAGGCTGTTGGTGCAAGCCCCAATCCAGGGAGAGTAATCTGAAAGTAGATAGCTGTAGGAACAGATGAACTGAATAGTCTTATAGTGTTATTGGATTTCTATTATAATCAGAAGCACTCAGACACCGCGTCTCTATGCTCATGCATGTAAGGCTGCATCTGATCACAAAATGTCAGTGATCATGAAGAGCACCGTGTTTGTCCCCATCTCAAGCCTTGCTAGGGACTGTCTGTTGTATGGTTTGATCATGCACATGCAGTGCCTTGAAACAGACAGTTTCTGTGGTCCTGACTTGTGTGTGGGACCCACAGTAGGGTTTTGCCGTCTTTCATTTCACTTTTTTTTTCAACTTGAGCAGAGAATCCTCTGATTTAGTTAAAAAGTGTAATTTGTTCAAATCAAGGCCTTGGATCGGTTTATTTGCATTCAACAAATCAAGGCCATTATAGGTCAATACCGAATTCATTCTCCATTTCTGTTGGTATTACACTTAGGAAGGCATGGACAGCATGTAAACATATTCAATAGTTTGTATACATGTTACCAGTATATATTTTCCTTTGTTAAGAACATCATTTAGAAAGTTGTTTTTTTCATACTGTTGGGAGTTTTAAAGGTCTACTTTAGAGATTTTCGATAATTTGTTAAAAACAGGTCTACATGTCATATAACTACAGTACGGTATTCATTTTTCAAAAAAAGTCGCCGGAAGAATTTAACAGATAAAAATGAGTTTTGCACACCTGTTCAAACCCCGCGCGGTAGACCGAAAACCGTGACGTCACTTGATGGACTGGCCGTCAGCCGCGACCTACACAACAAGCCAACGCCAAGTGAAATCAACACGAGTTGCGATCCCCCACAGCCTAAAAAGTCACGAGGGGGTGCAGATATTGTGCTGTAGGCGTGTGCAGCAGCTCAGCAGGAGACGGATATTCTTTGCACACATTTCCATCTGATCCAGATACTCGAAAGAAGTGGATTCGGTTGGTGCAACCATGCTGGGCCACTAAGTTATTTTTACCACGTCAGTTCCAGCTGGACCACGGAAACGAGCTGTTCCGACAATTGCCGAGCCCGTTCGAGTGGATCAAAAACTTCGTCTGCATTGTGCGCGTATACTTTGAAGGCGGAGTGGTAAGCTCGTACAGATGAGTACGATAGTCGCACGTTTATTCTGTTCTTATCTATGGACAGATCACACTTGTTAAATTGAATGAACACGTTAAGGCTTGAGGAAGGAGAATCTCCGCTCGCCGTCCATGCGTGATCGCATCAAAAAGTCAGTCGGTAGCCTCCCTCGAGACTTCGGTAAAGTCCGTACGCCTTCGGAATGATGTGTTCGGGCGTCCAGCTGGAACTGAATAGCTCGTTTCCGTGGTCCAGCTGGAACTGACGTGGTAAAAAGAACTTAGCGTTCAAACTGATAAGGTAAAGGCCTTGCAGAAACATCCCCAGTGTTACATTGGCTGTCGCAATCATAGTCACTGTTTTTACATGATAAATTAAATACTGATCGAGATGTGCAAGAACCATCAGAATCGCTTTCTGTCGCCGTTGGCTTATTGTGTAGGTCGCGGCTGACGGCCAGTCCATCATGTGACGTCACATCCAAGAGTAGTTAAGCCATGCCAAGATTTAGTTGATTACCTCCCGTTTTCTTGATTACAGGTGAAAATGCCCACTTTCGCGGATCGATTTCGTGTGATCGGGAGCGAATCGGATGTTTATTTTACCAATTTATCAAACATTTCATATTTCTGCATAAGCTGACCAATTATCGAAAACCTCTAAAGTAGACCTTTAAAATATGAAGATGTGAGGGAATTTATATATTAGAACAGATTTTTGATGACTAAGTTTTACTTCAATGTTGAAGCTGTTATAACAAAAAACATCTCAGTAATACTCCATTTTGTTGGTCTTGCTTGCACAAAATATTAAACTGGAAACACATGATGCATTTCATTTCATATCCTGTATGTTCCAACATTTTGATGGCATGTGGGACATCTGTATGGGCAGAAAAGCTTACATTATTCCTTGTGGGGCAAAGAACATTCAAATGAGAGAGAGGAGTCCTTCCTTTCCCCATACAGGACATTGAAGGTTGGGTATTGTTTTCCATGGAGCTCTGTACATATTTTCTCCATTGACTGGCCATGATTTAAATGTATTTGTGATAATCTTCAATGAATGCTTGACCATTTGATTACCTTGAATATTAAATGTAAATTTGTATCTGTGCCAAGTTTCTCTGCAGTAGTATGCAGTGTACAAAGTGCAACATAGCTGAATGATATTTCTTGGCGCTCAATATCACGGTTTCTTTGTAATAAACTGCTTCAGAATCGTAGCTATGTATAGTTTGAGTTCAACTGTATCTCACATTGAGTGGATGATTACTCTGTGGTGACATTTTTGTGGTTTGCATCTCTTGTGCACTGCAGCTCTGGGAGGTGAGAGCAGCTTCACACCAAGCCTTCCGTCCTATCCCCCCACCTCCCTACCTGCTCCTTTTATTCCCTTTTTTTTTTTTAATGATATACCCAATCTTCTGAGCAATGGTCAAGTCACTCTCGATGATCCAAACTACTTATACTACACTCGGTGTTAGTTGTCTCAGTCCTTGAATGAAAAAAAAAATCTGTCCAAGACCAGCATTAGGATACTAAGCAAAAGAGGCACTGCACTGTTAATGAATGACTCGGAAAATGGTCACTCACATTATATTCTAAATAATATCAGCAGAACACTATCTGACAGGCTCCCAGTAGGTGACAGAAGATGCTTAATTCTCTTGCATATCTTTTATCGGTTGTAAAACGGCCCCAAGCATTGTTTTCTTTCAGTCCATTTGATCAGCATGTTTGGTGTACTCATGCACAAGTCATTGCCCTTTGTTTTGCATGCAATTTTGACTATATGGTGAAAACCAGCTGACAAACTTATTAAAAAACAAACTCAAATGGAAAATTCAATTTATTTTTTTGGGTTTTATTTGAATCGGGAGTGTAAACAAAATTAGTGTCTTTATTCATGCGGTTGTGGTTGTGTGTGTACTCACTCAAGTATGTAACAGTGTCGCATGTGTGTGTGAATGTGTGTGGGCTTGTTTGTGTGTAGAGAATTAGCATGAATGCATCCTTCCATCATTTGAAGAGGGGAAACTGAACCAAGTTCACAATGAAATGGAGGTTTCCTTGTATGTGTTCCAACTTGTCATCCTGACAGCAGCTGACTATACCTGACCGGCAGGCATGTCAACTGGCCTCTTTTCAATTGATCTTTTTATTTTTTAATTTTGTATTTTTGTGCTGTTGAAAATCTTCAGAATGCTACCAAACTCCCTGATTTTTTTTCCCCACCAATAATACAAAAATCTGAATGAAAACTTTTGAAGGAACATACCCTCATTCTGATAACACAATTATGAGGAGTAATGTGACAGTTCAGCTTCATTGTTCGTTAACCACAATATGGAATCTGTAGTGCACATGCTGTGAAAGAAATTTTCTGTTTCAGTCTAATGGATAATGACAAAGCGTTGGGATCTTACAACAATGTCTAACCCAGGAGTTCATGTTAGTGACCGCTGTGACTGCTGCAGTGTGGCCGATGGCACATGGTCTTCAGGATCACTGACACCCCCCCCCCCCTCCCCTATTTACTAGGCCCCCTGGTGATCACAGTAACTGTTACTTCAGCTGCAAAGCCAGTGTGAGTAGGCATCCCCATCTGGAGGGTAAATATTTGTCCAACAAAAGTCTTCAAGAATGACAAATTCAAGAAAACCACAGTATCCAACTGGGTGTTCTGGTATTTAGTCATAGCAAAGCGGTAAAAAGTTATAAAAAAAAAAAGGCAAACAAAATAAAATCACTTCTTGTGATAACTGACTGTTGCAAGAAAAATACTTGAAATAATTCGCTCAGTATCCAAAAGTACTTGATTACACAATGACATTCCTTTTCCAGATAGAACAAATCCAAAGAGCAGTAATAATTAGAATGAAAAATTAAATGGAGAAATTAAGTGGCAAATAATTGAAGAAAATACACTCGACTTGTAGATAAAAACTATAAGTGACAAATGTTATTTCTCATGAGAATCATAAACAAAAATACTCGCTCCTTTTTGTGAAGTATGTTATAACATTCAAAATATGCTGTAGAACTGATCACGCAAATGAATAATCTGGGAACAGTTTTATGTGTTCGTTGATATTGCTCACTTTTATGTGAATGTACAGTGCACTGTGGAAATGATGAACATTTCAGATCTGGATGAAGTTTTATATTACTGCTCGCTAAAATCTTTGTATTCAAATATAACATTGTTGGATACTTACTAATCTTCTGTGCCTATTGACTCCCAGAACTATTTGTAAGTTTTGGGAAAAAACCAACCTTACAAAAAAAAATCGCAAAAATTCAAGTATTGCTCTAAAGCATACAGAAGTATACATTCTCTTGAAGGAAAATGAATGGAGAATATAATTATCATATGTTTCATGTTGACAGGATGAGATAACTCACAATCATGGGAAGATAACCAAGATTTTATGAAAAAATACAATATTTTGAAAAATAAAAATCCATGAAAATTCAAGTCTCAATATATCATAGGTGGAAATGGTATTGAAATGTGCACAAATCTATAGGACATAAGAACCAAGTGCAATTATTTACTAAAAAGCACACAGTGTATTCAGGAATGCATTGAGTAATGCATGTCAATGTTGGCTAGAGATGCGACGTTTACTAGCACTTCACCCGTACTACAAAAAAAAATTGGCAAAAAACCCCAACATAACAAGTGTTGTCAACCACTGTCACTGGCGTCACACTCTAACAATTTTTGCGTCACTTTATAACCATTTTTTCCTCTCCTATCATGTCCTCAACTACGCCCAATACCAGCACGACCACGCCCCCTACCTGTCGATGTACTTGGTAGATCATATACTTCATCCCAGTAATCCGAATCACTTGACTCATTGTCAGGATGATCGACAACCATGTCACTTTCATTTTCCTTTCACTTTCGTTGTTGCTAATTTCACCTTCGTACGGCGTTTCAAACACAATTCTCACTACCTCTTTGGCAGTAAATCTTCTGGCAGCCATGTTGATCTGCTCGACTAATTTTCGCTTTACAAAACGCAAAAAAACCGTCAAAATCGACCCAAAACTTGCTGAGAAATTGCTTCAAACACGCTGTATGGGAGCCGCCATTTGCAAGCAAGTAAACAATATCATGTGACTGGTCAGATGATCCAATTATGCAATGACCCTTGAACCGCGGCTATATCCGCGGCCGGGAGTGAAAGGCTTAAGCAATATCTTGATGCAAAATATCAAATAGAAAAGCATGCTGTAATTCTGAATCATCTGACATCATAATTTGAGAAGGTTGGGAAAGATATGAAACGGTTTGGAAAAAAAAAAAGAAAAATATGGGGGGAAAAATTATAAAAAAGGAACATGATATAGAAATGACGGGAAAACGAGGAGAAAAAAAATGGAAAGGTAGGAAAAAGGTAAAAAAAAAAAACCTGGGAATTATAAGGGGTATGAAAAGGAAAAAGGTCTGGAAAGGAAGGGAAAAGGTTGGAAAATGATAAGGAGGTTTTGGAAAAAATGTCGAAAAAGGTCTGAAAAAGCAGGAAATGGTAAGGAGACTTTGAAAGATAAGAAAAAGGCTTGGAAAGGTATAAAAAAAGTCTGGAAAGGTAGAAAAAAATGAAAAGACTGGAGACAGAACATAACGCTGTTTGAAAACAACTGTGCTAATGGTGTGAACAGGCAGCCCTACATTGCATTCATGCATTAACCATTATTTCAAGAGACGCCACTTGGCTGGTCTTTCCCTTTTATTTTTCTCGCTTCAGGGTCCATTTCTATGCCTGGATCCTATGGCCGTTCTGTCACTGATCCATCAATTAATTGTGCGCCCATTTTGGGAAATACCACTGTATTTCTGTCTCCTG
This sequence comes from Conus ventricosus, assembly GCA_018398815.1. Taxonomy (NCBI): domain Eukaryota; kingdom Metazoa; phylum Mollusca; class Gastropoda; order Neogastropoda; family Conidae; genus Conus; species Conus ventricosus. The sequence continues at coordinate 12,128,423 of CM031604.1, read as the reverse complement.
AGCAGAGGCCTCACGGCTGTTCAGAGCAAGTTACTTAGTTTTGAGTCGCAGGGGAGTTTACAGCTGCAGAGACCAAGCTGTGAAGCAGGTGAAAGGAAAGAATGTTTTCCTGCAGGCCGCTCCCACCAGCAGCTAACGCACTGTAAATTCGGCCAACTGAATGTCATCTGTGCATAGCTGGTCTGGCAGCAATTGCGTTCGGCAAGTTCAGCACCATTACAAATGGGCTGATGTTTGTTTGATAATTAGTTATTGTCATGAAAAATGTAATATATCTGCACTATTGAGATGCTGAATTGCGAATTACCAAAATTCTTTAATTACAACTCGACTGGTTTATTTTCTGAGATAACATAGATGCCGCATGAAAGCTTGTACGCAAGTGGTCTAGGCAATATTAGAACAATGACAACAAACACAATATTGTGCAAAAAATACGTCATCCACTTTCTGGGAAGTTAATTTTCATAGTTAAGTAGTCAAAAAGTTTGATACACGCCTTCCTGCTCAGAATACAGGGAACAAAAAATATTGGATTACAAATGTTAAAGCCTGTTTGTTTCCCTTTCACTAAGTGTTTTCAATAAGGCCGGAACTGTAAAAGCTTTTGAGGCGTCAAGGGAAACATGTGCCTAACTCTGATATCATAACAGTGGTTAAGTTATGTTGCTCTGCAGCAAGTTTCTTGCAGTACAGGAAATAACGTACAGCACTTGCATGCAATTCTGCTTGCTAGGCCGTACATATGTGGATGAGGGATGCATCAGTATAAAGTTTTTGCTTTTCTTTACCCTCTGACTTTTCTTGCCCTCGCCCCCCCCCCTCTCTTCTCTTTTTGCTCAGATTTAAAACGATGAAAAAATCAAGTTTTAAAATGACACCAGGTTCTCTCTTTTCTCTGTCCAGAATTGGGACATCTTGAAGAAAATAAAATCTTATATCTACACCAAGATTTGATATGAACAAAACCGAACTCAAATTTTGCAGGATGGGACACCTGTGCCAGTTTATTGCCATATCATATGATAAATAGCAATGTACAAATTCACCAGTTTTTCACAAACATAAGGTAACACATAATTCCAAAGTATCAAGCCAGTTGATCATAACAAGAAACACAGAATAGTGCAACATGCTTTCTGCAGCAAAAGGTAGACTGGCTTGATATCACTGAATCGGTGCAACAAAATGTAACACTGAAAGCTGGCAACAAATGAACACACTGGAATCAAATGTAGATTAAACTCAGCAAGTCCAACGGTCTTAAATCAACTTAAATGAATTTTGTTGAAATGAGCATTTTTTTTAAAAAAAGAAAAGAAAAAACTGACATAACAACTGTACAGTATTTAATTACAGCCTTTTAAACAACATCAACGTAATCTCTTCATGCCACTCCGTGTCCTTGAGAAATTGGTATGGCTTGCCTCCAGCTGTGAAAAAAATGGTCCAAAGTGTCACACAAAGCATAGTGCACTTCTACACAACTCACACAGCATGCTTAACGCAAGTTCCTGAGACCTGGACAGACTGACTTCCATAGGACAGGTTAAAGCTCCATCTTTACCTTGTTTAAAAGATTACCCCCTCCCCCTTCTAAAAAAAAAAAAAAAAAAAAGTGGTGCGTGTGTATGTGCGCGCAAGTGTGTGTGCTCATGTGCGTGCGTGCATTATTCTGTAGTGACACATAAGATGATGTCCCAGCATAAATAAATGGTGTAAGACTGGAATAATTCTGATTTCTTGCTTTTTTTTGATAGTTGTTAAACTTAACACTTCTTTACACTGAACTAGGAGTATTTAAAACAAACATTCTGTCATGCTGTGTAATGAAAGAATGTCCGAAATAATGTCAAGTAACTTTGTGGCAGAGATTCAAAAGACACATCATTCACTCTGTAGGCCCTCTACAAAAGATATGTATTTTTTCCCACAAACAACAGAATTTATCTACAACAGACTGGAAGACAACAACAGGTTTTCTCTCCTGGAATCATAGAATTCATGTTCTATATTCTTATCAGCACTGACACAGTTACTTTAACTTTGTTCCTGATCAGAATCAGACAAGAGCAAAGCTGTTGAGATATTCAGGGCTCATCGGCGCTGTTTACGACAGTCCTTACCTTCAGCTGTGGAAGAGATGTTTGTGTGTGTGGTGTGCTGGACACAAAGGGGCTGCTCAGCATGTCCAGCTGGTCTGCTACCACATCATCATGCACCACAGTCCCTGGGCAGCGTGTCAGTTAGGTACATGTCTCTGGGTCTGCTGTCAACTGTAAGCAGAGAACCCAGCTACATCTTGTTACCTGCACAATGTGCAACCAGACATCCAGAACATTCATGATTGTGTTTACTGTCAACTCCACGTATAGAGCTTGTGTAATTTTCAGTTATCAGAACACCCTTGGGACTGACGGAGGGTGGGGATGGGGTAGCAGATTTGTATAGGGGTGCATTTGATTTTAATGTGTGCAACAGCTCCATGTTTTGTACCTGGCACTCCTGAAGGATCACGGTCCAAATGCGACTGATAATCTGATGGATCAAACCAACAAGAATGGAGGTTTTCCCCAAATATTTACGCTGGCTGGTGCCTGCATTCCTTTGTGTGGTCGGCTGCATCTCTCAGTGTCTAAAGCAGTTGCGTCACCTTGGTCCCACACCAAAAGACAACTAGCAGTAGTGTTTAAACCAGTCCACAATTATAGAAAAGTCAGATGCAATAGAGGTTACCTGGGTTTGCTGGACTCTTGACACAAGCTGCAGGTTATAGACTTGTGAATATCATTACCATGGGTGGAGAGTCATCACCACTGACAGTCATTGCCACAGCTTTTCAAAGTTATCCACTCCATTCAAAGTTGGCTATATCACAATAGATCCCAAGCCACTGTGTTCTAAGTCATGCTGTAATTTTTGGCATGAATGTTTTTTGTTTAGCAATGATGTGACGACATAAACACAATGAGCAATATGACTGTTTCCTGATGTTTGACCGCTTAGCTGTCTTCCTAATGTCAAGGAATGGAACCATATTCATCTACAACCAAATCTATAACAGGTGTTCCGCCTGTCCTTAGTACCCAATCTCAACCGCTGAATCTTCAGCAAGTGGATGAAATGCAAACCTTCTAAATATGAAAAAAACACAACTTTCTTCTTATTTCATGTTCTCTTTTTGCCTAACTTCATTAGTATAAACTTGTTTTATAAAGATAAGTGCTTTATTCTTTAGCCTTTCTTGGAAGAAAAAATTTGGCATGCTCTCAAACATCTCTCCTTTTTTGTGTGATCAGAGAAACATAATGACAGTTACCTGCAGAGTGATGAAGTGATTGTTACCTGCGGAGAGATGAATTGAAAGTTACCTGCAAAAGTGATAACATGATAAATACCTGTTGAGTGACAACTTGAGAATTACCTGTAATTTGATGAAAGGATAGTTACCTGCTGAGTGATAAACTAAGATTACCTGCAGTTTGATAAACTGAAAGTAACCTGCAGTTTGGGAAAAGGACAGTTACCTGCAGAGATATAAAAGTATAGTTACCTGATGGGCGAATCTGTCTGGGGGCAGAACTGGCCTGCCATCGACTTCTGCGCACCCACACCATCTCTGTGTCGACAGTGACTGACATGGCTGGGAGGACAGCCAGCTTTCTGTGGAGGCCTGTCAACATGTATGTCTGGCACCATGACTCATGATAGCAGGAACAACAGAGAGAGCACCCCACTCCAAACATTATACTCGACTTTCATAGCTGCCAACCTTCTGGAGTCAAAATACAGTGGAACCAAGGGATGAAGGTGAGGGGTGGGCTGAAGAAGAAGCTGTTCGGCTCATGACTGAAAGCACTTCTAACCCCCTTTCATTTCAATTGACAAATGAAGTGTTTGAAAAGGAAACACATTTTCCATGCATATAACTACCAACATCCACATAACCTCATTTGGTCTTTATTCTGCAATACTGTATTTTCATAATCAAAAAATTACCCCCCAACCCAATATTTTCAAACACAATGTTAAAATTCTTGACCCCCCCCCCCCCCCAACCTTAATTGGGGAATAATTTATAAATTAGAGAAACAAACAAACAAAATTCCTGAGGGTTGGCAGCCATGCAGTTTGGAGATAAACATAAAAAATCTGCAGCACACTGATCTCTTCTGTGATCCCCTTTTTATTGTTCCATCAGGACTTGCACAAATTCTGTTTGTGTTTAATATTGGTTTTAATTTAATAGGATAACAATTCAATGAATCTTCTTTCTAAACAAACACGGCTTTCCGATGCAGTAAAGTACAACATTAATGAAATAATTTTTCTTCATGATTCTAGAACTGTTGGGCTATAAAAATTAATTGCCATAAAATCAATGCTGCTGACAGAAGCTCAAAAATCCTAATACGATTTCGTTGCTTTCATACAAAGTCCAGTTAGCTTGCTCCTGTTGGCCATCTAGTAAAAGTAGTGCCCCCTGAGTTGAATGAACTTGTGCTGGCGGTGCCAGGCTGGACAGTGTGTGAAAAGCTTTACGTTTTCAGTGGCTGGTCACAGGAGCTTCTGTGTGAGCATTCTGACAGAATGTCAGGTGTGATAAACTAGTTAATATGAACATTGCTTAGCACACTGTAAGATGATAACTTGTGAACTTTGAAGCGACAACGTCAAAATGGCCAACAGATGATTCATTACTCACTGAAGGAGAGCATACTTCATTTCTCTGCTCCTCACAAACTGGCAGTTGAAAGCTGAAATGGAATGAAAAGCAACAAACCATATAGCAAAAAACAACAACCAAAAAACCCCTGAGCAACATCTGTCATAAACTTGTGAAACTCATTCTGAACATTAAAAAGGAACAAAATCAACATGCTAAAGATATTTGTATAGAGAGAATGATAATCATTGTATACAGCTCAACTTTGAAGAAAAGAAAAACACATATCCACCCAGACATGCATTCGAAGTCGGCTTAAAATCAAATGGAACACATTCAACTACCTGCCAGAGCCAATCACCAGTATAAGCTGGTTAATCTAAAAAATATGAACAGATTTTCTACAAGGATCAAACTTACGTAAACAAGAAAATGCTGTTTAAAACGGTCACTTCTAACAGTAAGAAAAGAAAGAGAACTTTTGCTCCCACGATGAAACAATGACATACACGCACTACATGACATATACTAGCTAATGAACACACACACACACACACACACGTGCACACACACACACCTCACACACACACACACACACACACACACACACACACCACACACACACAACACAACAGACAGACACACTCACACAGAGAGAAACAAAAGCAGAAGCAAAGTACAACACAAATGAACATTTCTTGAAATCTGACAGTAGCCCTTCAATCTTGACCACTGTCACACAGAACACATGGGTGGGACAGAACCAAGACTGCTAACTTCCATGGTTGACAGGAAAGGGCACAAAGAGACATCAACAGTCAAAACTGGGAAGGCAGCATCCGCTCCACATGCACATCACTTTAATCCTCCTGCAGTGTATTCCCCTGCAGTCTGCCAACTGGAAATCCTTGATGTTTATTTACACCCGCTACAGTGCACTGCATGTCTCTCAGGTCTGGTAAGGATTTTTCATCACTCGTTAAGCCCTGGCTAGTACAGTCCCACCTTGAATAAAGCTTTGTGCTTAAATCAAAGCTGAGCCAGTAAAAGAATATTGCTAAGTTAGACACTGCACAGCTATGACCCTGCGCATACATAAAAAAGTAAGAAATTTGTGAAGCCTAGAAAGAATTTTTAAGTAGCATGTGCAAGCACTGGAAGGCTAAGCTAATGCTGTTTCTGGTACTCATTCGCTTAGCACACATGCAGCCAAGAGACACACACAATTAATACTGGATGTTTCTTATGACTGAACACTCCTGAGAATACAGGTCACCCCCCTCCCCTACATGGTTGTACAAAACCCACACTCATCGAAGAGTCCTGAAGAGTTCATACCTCAACTGAAAATGCAGATCACTCATGACTCATACTCAATGTACTGTTGAATCCAATTATCACTCTTTGAAGTATGGGTCCCCCATGACCTGCACCATTGGAAGGGTATAGTTCAAAGATACAATTGTTTATTTCTTTCCCTTTTGTTGCATACACACAGAACTAGCTGATAGGCAGCTTTATTCAGTTTTTGACAAATACTCAACATTTTATTAAAAATCTTTGATAGTTCAAGAGAGAATCATTGTATCTCCTCTGATTTGCGGGTAACTCAAGAAGCACGGTGAAGGCTGACAAGGAAATTTTCTCAGAACAGAAGAAGACATTCAAACTTTGCTCATACATCCCAAGCTGGCATATGCACACAGCTACAAAAGCAGATGAAACGTACAAACATTATGTATTTTGTGCATTTGTTCTGCCATTGTATGTAAATTTCTTCTGCTGTGCCTCAGTGCATGAGGCATACCTGTGGTCTGAGGAACAGGTGAAGAAAACTCTGAGCGACGTACCTCTTCAACAGTGGCCTTCCCTGATCTGGGCTGTGTTGATCAGAAAAGTTGTAGACAGCCAGCTGTTCTCTAGTGGTCCCTTTCCTGCGCTGGGGACACACATTTTCAATCTGCTGGGTGACTGTCACTTTCCTTGCAGCTTTCCTCTTCTTGGCAGAACACTTCTTCCTGCCTTTGGAACCCTTCCTCTTCTTGCTGGTCATGACCTTGGTGCAAAGGTTGGCTGCCTGAGATGCTTTCTGTTGGAGAGCGACTTCTGAATCAGACCGCACAGGTGAGTTTGTCTCTATGAACACTGAGGATGTTTGGACTGGTTGCGGCTGGGAAGGACGGCCACCACAGGGGATGGCTTGGCCTTGCAAAACAGGCTGGCTCTGTCTTGCTTTGACAGAGGAGAGATTTTTGTCAGTTCCCCCCTTCGCTTCAGTGGGTAACCTGTTGTTTTAGGAAAACCACCCTGGTCTGAGGCCACACTCTGCCCAGACAGAGCACTAGTGTTGCTGCTGAACGATCTGACAGCTGAACCCGACGCTGCAACACTATCTGAGAGTGAAGCATCTTTCTGGAGTCTCTTCACTTCTTCTACATGGTGTCGGTACATTTCTTCCAGTTGTTTTTTTATGTCAGCGTGGTACTCCTCAATCTTCTCCTCAAAAGCTGGCACAGTGAGACGTGTGTCCCCATCCTCTCTGTGTTTCTCATGGAGCTGTTCAGCCAAAGACTGCATGCAGTCTGTGACAAGAGCCAGGAGGGTCTGATGGAGGTGCTGGATCTGCTGCTGCTGCTTGAGGGTCTGCTGCTGCCACACAGCCTGCAGGTTCTTCTCCGTGCTTTTCGTCTGCCTCAGCAAGACAGCCTGCAGTTCTTTCTTCAAGGCTGTCACTACAGCTGAACTGACAGCAGCACTGTGGCTTCCCTGTCGACTGGTGGCAGAGGTGATGTCTGCGACAGCCTTGTCAATCAGCTGCTCCATGTCCTGGTGGTGAGTGGAGCAGGCCTCGGTCAGCTGCTCCTGCACACTGCGGTGCCAGTCCCCCTCATCCTTCTGCAGCTCCTTCCTCAGACTGCTGATGTCCTTCTGCAGCCTGGACACACACACAGATTTCCCATTATCAGAACAACCACGTGACACCTGAACATTTCAGTTTTCGTCATAAACTGTTTTTTTCCTTTTTAATGTAGAACACTTACTTTTTGTGAGGTCACCTTTCAGTCTACTTTCAAGACTTCTTCAGACAGCTGCAGGTGGAGTTCAAATCCAGGCTGAAAGTTGGTGTTTTTGTGACCACATAATACACAGGTTGTTTGTTAGAGATGGAGCGTTTGTCTGATTGCATACATTTTCTTAATGCTAAATTTGCTGGCTTCATTTTTATGCCTACCTTCACTTTTTTGTTATTCCCCTTTTAAACAAAGACCTATTTTTCATGACGGTTAAAAGCTGCGACAGACAGGGTTCAGTGTGGTTAAATTTGAAATGTTCATATCCTAAACTGAAGAAATACTGATGGGCAAACTATTTTGACACATATCTTATCTGTGTGGGAACAATGCCTGAAAGGGTGTAGGCTTTGTGTCCCAGACGAAGACACATTCTTTATCAAAGTATGACTTCACCAACACCAGACATGACACACCCACAGAATGGACCCAGACTGAGGATAGACTCTACCTTTTTTCCATGTCTTTGATGATTTTCTGGTTGGCTGTCTTCCACTCCTTGTAGTCCTTGGCCTGTGATGCCAGCTGACGGTGGTACTGGTTCAGCTGTTCACTGTGCTGTTCAGATGCTTCACGGGTCACTTCCAGGATTTCCTGCCCACAGCAGCACTGTCATCACCACATCTAATTATGCTGGGTGAGTGTAGGTTCTTTTCATAGTCCGTCTTCTTTCACCACAGCACTTAAACAGTTTTCATCTTCTACCATCTAGTCTTCACCATCACTCTGGCACTAAGCTGACCAGGCACCCTGACCTAGTCTTCTGGTGAGTGATCAATCATAAATGTAGCATTTATCCGCTGTACAGAACATTACATACATGCAGAGAGTGGATCAGAGTTTTACCATCAGTTTGTTTTCTACAGCCAGATGAGGTGACAGCATTTCTTCACGAACAGCTTTGGCCACATGTTTCACGTCTCTTGCTTTGTCACTCTCTTCCAGCTGACTCTGCAGTTGCTTTATTACAGCATCCTTCTGCACACACACACACACAACACACACACACACACACACACACACACACACAACACACACACACACAGAGGACACATGCACACACACATCACACGTACAGCACACACACACACACTCACACTACCTGCTGAGGAAATAAAACATAACCAAACAAAAAAGACACATTCCCACCCCAGTAATCAGAAACACAGTGCAAACAACAAGTCTGATAAACTTACAGTATGAAAATCATGGAACTAACTAAAATATTCCATGCAATCTTCCCAATATTACTAACTACAAGTGTGCTAATTAAAATTTGATAAACTTAAAAGTATGAAATCTCTGGAACAAACTAAAATATTCCAATGAAAATACCGCTTTTCTCTCACAGAGCTATGTGTATGTTTGTCATCCAATTGTTGTTTTATGAGTAAAACAGTAAAAAGAAAAAAACTAATCAGATCATCCAATTGTTGTTTTACTGAGTAAAACAGTAAAAAGAGAAAAGTAATCAGTACTGTCATTTGAACCACACAATCACAACACAGGTCTAACAGGATCCATACTATAATAATCTTTACCAGGTGTGGCTTTTGATGATACATTCCTATTAATGTAGGTCTCTCATGGCCAATACATTTCGCACAGGCATTACCATGCCTCCCGCTCTGCCCATGAAGCAGGTTTCCCAGCACCCAAGTTGATGAAAGCCACACCTCCCAATAGGGAGTCAAAATCAGAACGTGTTGTCCAGTCCATTAGGGAAAGAGTGAAGCGTCTATACCCCCAGTCATAGGAAATCTGCTGTTGTTGCTAGGCTGCTCGCTCATATACCCATGGGTTGTGGGAGACCTGCATCTTCAGGAGCATGTGGTAAAGGACAACGTTCAGTTAAGGTTAACATGAAAAGTGGTATCTGAGGACCACGTTCAGTCATTCCCAGTTATGTCATGCGTTCTCTTGAACACTGAATAGCCATGGTGCAGTGTGTCGAGCCGACGCCATGGCTGACACCTACTACAACCTCTCCAAACATGAGTTTTAGAACTGCCGAGATCTGATGTGGAGAAATGATCCTCTCTCATTTTGTTCATTAGCAACCAGAGATATTAACTCTTTCATCCCTACAACCTGGTTTTCCGGTTTGCAGAAATCGTACCCTTCCTTCCTGCAGCCTGGAAAACCGGGCAGCACAAAATCCCTCCTATCCTTCCTGCCGCCCGGAAAATCGGTTCTCGTGGTAAGCGCTTTGAACTTCGCACAAGTCACGTCGTCGGTACACATCATGACCGGGTCACTCGCACGGCAGTGTTTATGGATGGAATGGATGCCACACAGCCCCTGGAGCGTGGGAAAGTGGTTGCCGCTCTATTCTGGCTGGTTTGCTTCTGCATACATGGCAGTTCTCACTTTCCACTTCTTTTTTTCCCCCTCTAAACCCAGGAATGAAGGGAATACTCGCATTATAAGAATCTAGGAACAAGAGGAAGTAAATGTTTATAGAAAAGCAGGAATGAAAGTGTTAAAACTGAACAACTCTTAGACATGAACCACATGAATACTCCTATACAACCGGATACAGGTCAGAAAAAGCGTTCTTCGAGTTATCTTTCTTGCACCTCCACCCACAGAGACAGTACTGAACACAACAACCTGTTCTGCATGTTACAGC
>CM031604.1:12060554-12110554 GCA_018398815.1 Conus ventricosus | reverse complement strand
ATAAGTCATTTTTCATTCTTTTTTCGTTTTTCGTTGTTTGTTACTGTCCCACATGTTAAATGTGATTTATTTTTTCGCCTGAAGAAGACCCAAGTGGTTGAAATGCATCGTGTCTTGTCTTGTGCTTTGTTTGTCAATGTCATTGGCGGTAAGTTCTAAACAAACTCTATTCCTAATGAAGTTAAAAAGAATTTGCTAAGGTAAAACTACCTCTGACTGTGACCCACTGGTGTGGTTCTGGGTGAAGAGATCCTGAGTCCTGACCTGCGAAAAGTCGTTCTGCGACTGCTGCCTCTGGGACAGGCTGAACAGGGCCGAGTCATTGCTGTAGGAGGAGCTCCTGGTCATAGACAGACAGGGGAACAGGTATGAACAGTGTTTCTTGTATGCAACTTAGAACAGCCATGTTCCGAACAACACTCCTTCTTCTCTTTGTTAGTGATGATGACTATTCTGGTACTTTCTGGCATGTTCGAGGCACAAGTGGTTCACAAGAAACTCTGGATGAATGTGACCAGCAACTGATCCTTCTTCATCCTCTTCTTGTCCTCCCTCAACTCCATAACTGGAACACCACACTGAAGAACTGTTCATCAGGTTCCTCCAGCTCTGTGGGTCGAGTGCCATAGCCTGGGTCTCTGCAAGACCCAGAGGCTAACAGACTAACCTCTCACAAAACGTCACTCAGAACTAGTTTTCACAGTAGGTTGAACAAGTCACAGAAAGAGACAGCCACACACACACATATACTTATGCCCACACACACTGGCATACACGAGCACACACATACATACACATACACAGACACACACATCACATACGTTGTTCAGAAAACGAAATGTTGATTTGTGCATTATCTATGAGATTAATCAAAATTGTATCTGTGAATTTAAAAAAAAAAAAGGGGGGGGGGATAAAAAAAAAAACAACCACCTTTGTTTTACGTCATAGGAAATGTGGACAGCCAGTTCCCAGTTATATCTTTGATGATCACAAAATGGGCAATGTGGCTATTCAGAAGACTGTTAAAAAAAAATTATAGTAAGGCATGCAATACAGCCCTGCATATAGACTTATGCATCATCTTAGAAAACATGCTAACATCCTGTTCCCAAAACCTATGTGGACAACAACAAAATCTAGATCAGGAAAACCATGCAGAGTGTGCATGCCACTCAAAAAATGAAATTAAATTGGAAGGCAGCTATATCCTTTCTGCAGTATGTTGACATTATTAGTTTGGACCGTCAATGTTGCAACAATGCTTCCAAATAGGAGACATTATTTTCTCAGTCTTTAAAGCTCTAAATTTCAGCTTACAATTCTCTAACATTCCATTAGATCTGTGGAGAATGTGATTGCGAAGGATAGCCTGGACATTACAACTGCTTCCTATTAGCAGATCATAAATGTCACTTTTATGAGCTGACTTATTTTTGTCAACATGCTTGCCAAATTAAAAGGAAGAGGTTTGCCTTGGGTGGTGTTTCTTCTATTCATTTTAATTTCTTTGGTGCACACAATCATGATGATAGCCATTGATTGTGTTTACCCTTGTTCATACAAGTTCAAAATTAACAGAAAAACAAAGAACAGATTTTTTCAGCATCACCCAAGGCAAACCTCTTCTATTCATTTTAATTTCTTTGGTGCACACAATCATGATGATAGCCATTGATTGTGTTTACCCTTGTTCATACAAGTTCAAAATTAACAGAAAAACAAACAGATTTTTTCAGCATAGTGCTGCATGAGATAAGAGACGGAAAGTGGAGGAGCAGGGGGATGGAAGGGGGACATCTGAACATTAAAAAAAAGTAATGTTCTTCTTCTTCCATAGAGCGATCACAATCAACATTCTGATTCTTATGTCACTATATTGAAAGGGGGCCCACCAGTCAGCCTTCAGTGTTGAAACAACAACAACAAAATTCCCATTAGCATTGCCATTCTTGCTGCCACCAAGACACATCATCCAGTCCTGAATGGGGTCTCCTCTCACGAGACCCCTCCACAAACATAGCCATTCTTGCTGCCACCAAGACACATCATCCAGTCCTCAATGGGGTCTCCTCTCATGAGACCCCTCCACAAACATAGCCATTCTTGCTGCCACCAAGACACACCATCCAGTCCTCAATGGGGTCTCCTCTCACGAGATCCCTCCACACACCCAGACACACCGGGTGCATCTCGATAGATCCCCGTCTTGTAGATCCCCATCTCGGTAGATCCCCGTCTCGATAGATCCCCCATTACATGTGGACGAATTTCCGTCTCGATAGATCCCTGTCTCGGTAGATCCCCATCTAGGAAGATCCCCATCTCAATAGATCCCCCACTACATGTGGAAGAATTTCCGTCTGGATAGATCCCTGTCTCGATAGATCCCCATCTCGGTAGATCCAAAAACAGTAATGGGGATCCATCAAGACGGGGATCCATCGAGACGGGATCTATCGAGTGCCCCCCAACACACCATCCAGTCCTCAGTGGGGGTCTCCTCTCACAAGATCCCTCCACAAACATTGCCAGTCTTGCTGCCACCAAGACACCCATTCAGACTTTTGCCTTTGGAAGTCCCCTCTCACAGAATCCACTCCAGATTTTTGCCTTGTGAAATCCCCTCTCACAGGATCCACTCTTCATTTGAGATCTTGCTTTTTTCTTTTTCTTTCCTTTTCGGCTACTCCCTTCCCTTTATTTCTTTTTTTTTTTCTACTTGAATGTTTATGTCTTATCCAAAAACAGTGAGAGAATTAAAACAAAACAGTCCCATGAATTGTTTCTCCACAAAAGCTTACTGATATTTTTTAAAATGAAAATGGTTATATCAATAATGATATGAAAATAACTAGTCAAAACTTTTTAACCTTAATCCTGTGAAAATACGACTGAAGCAGACTGCAGTGCTGGTGAAAATAAGCCAAAACAAAAATAAATACACGAAGCGTGCAAATTAACCTTATTTGATGCACACTGCAAATAAGAAATGTGAATTTTTCGACAAATATGTCTGAAATATGTAGTGCTTTGCAGTCACCTATGTGCTTTGGAACTTCACTTTTATTATTTTAACCTTAGTTTGTCTCTTTTTTTTTTTTAAAGAGAAAAAGCAGAAACTTTAGTTTACCTTTGGCTATCAGATAAGAGGTCCTGTGTTGATACGTTTTTAAACATGTCTTTCAAGTTTCTCATTAAGTCTTGAGCTTCACTCGACACACAAAAAAAAGGAAAAAATATACAAACGACCCGCCTCGTAAATTGAGGAGCAGACGACAATTTCGCACAGGAAGTGCTCTCATTTTTTAAACCTCCTTTTCATGCCCACGATTTCCGCTTTTCATAGAAGTCAGAAACTGGCAAAAACACATCGAAAGAAACGTGTACTTCTTTCTTAATCAATTTGTTGTTTTGAAATTTTATCATGCCACTGCCTCCTGCCCTTGCAGCTCGACTCGCAAAGCGAGGAATTATAAAAGAAGAACCAGCTCCACAGCCAAGTAAACAATGTGAGTGATCTGTAGTAATTAATCTGCCGATCTAAATCGGAGCTCTTGCATTTTAAGTTTGTTCACACCCCTTGCCCCCTCACCGACCCCTTCTTCTTCCGTAAAGTCTCCACAATCAACAGGCTGATTATTATGAGGGTGTGAAACGGGGGATCTGCTACGGTATAGTAGGTAAGTTGCTAAACTGGATTAGAGATTTTTTGTCAAATAGAAAACAAAGAGTAAGAGTGGGTAACTGTATATCGACAGAGAAAGATGTTATGAGTGGTATTCCCCAAGGGAGCATTTTAGGACCTGTACTGTTTACTATTTTTATAAATGACCTTCCAGATGAGGTAAATAGTTTTTGTAAAATTTTTGCTGATGATACAAAAATATATGACAAATCAGATAACTATAATAGTCTGCAAGAAAATTTAAATTGCCTCCAAAACTGGTCAGACAAGTGGAATTTATATTTTAATGTTGAAAAATGTAAAGTTTTGCATGTTGGCAAAAACAATCCTGAACATGAATACAACATGAAAATAGATGGTGGAAATAGGCTGGTACAGAAATGTGAGGAAGAGAAGGATCTGGGGGTAATCTTTGATAAAGATTTACTCTTTGATATTCACATTCAAAAATGTATAAATAAAGCAAACCAAATGATTGGATTAATAAAAAGAACTTTTATTTACCTAAATAAAGAAACGTTTTTAAAGTTATATAAAGCTATGGTTAGACCGCATCTTGAATATGGCAATATAATCTGGTACCCACACTTGAAAAGACAGTCAATAGCAATTGAAAGAGTACAGAGAAGAGCTACTAAAATCTTGCAAGAATGTACAAACATGTCTTATACAGATAGATTAAATTACTTAAATTTGCACTCTTTAAAAGGTAGACGTATTAGAGGGGATTTGATTGAAGTGTTCAAAATATTTCACCAGCAAACGGACATACAGTGGGACTATTTTTTTGAGGCTGTTAAAACAGATAGAACAAGAAATTCGGAAGGCAAAATTTTTGTTAAGCAGTTTCATACTAACATGGGGAGATTCAAGTTCAGTAACAGAGTTATTACTAACTGGAACAGTTTGACAACTGCACTTAAATTTGCTAAAAATACCAATGTTTTTAAGAATTTGCTGGATGAAGACTTGAAATTTAAAGTACAGTTTAGAAGCTTTGATGAATAAGAAGGAAAATTTATATTGCATGCATTTTCAACCCTGTCATAAAAGTAAAATAACACGAAGGGACATTGAAAGGCTTAACGGCCTATGTATTGATTACGTCCCTACACTACTACTACTACTACTACTATAAAAAAAAGAAAGAAAAATTAAACAAAAACGAACCAAACCTATTCTGCTTCCTAGGCCTATTTCTTTAGCACGAGATATTCATACCAGAAAGTGATCCCCCCCCCCCCCCCCATCTTACCTACTCACTAGCCTGCACACACACACACACACACACACACACACACAGAGAGGTAAAAGCTAAGCGCGGAGCTGCCAGCAGGCTTTCGTTCGGATGGGACTATAAACCGAGGTCTAGTCTGTGTCACATGCACTAAAGATCATACACGTACTCTAAAGATCCCGATGCTCATGTCCTAAGACGGGTGAGTACCGGCTACACGAAAATACACAATGCATGCAACCTGTGTGCCATAATAGTCTACTTGAAGACTGCGAGCACGGGGCAGGTTAAACATCCCCACCTGGAAAGAAGAAAGAAGAAGAAGGCTACCTTGGTCGCTTTTCATCCATTATTATGGACTAGCTGACCCCAGGTTGCAGTAGGCCACTCAGGACTGCAACGTCCTTCCACTCATCTTTTCACACAACGAGACAGATGTATGAAGAAGTCTACAGAAGAAGCCTGTTGATCCGTGACACAAATGTGTCAGTGGTTTTGGCATCAACAGTATCCTGGGGGAGGGAGTTCCAGTCCACAATTGTTCTTTGGAGGAACAACATCAGCTGGTAGTCGGTATCTGCAGAGCTCTATTTGTGTGAATTGCTGATTGTGACTTCGTTGCTCTCTCTTTTTGGGAGGTTGGAGCTGTTGTTTCAACCTCGGGCAGCTAAGTTGTTCTTGATTTTATAGAACATGGAAAGCCTTGCTTTTTACCTTCTGTCCTCAAGGGACATCCATCGTAGAATGTCCAGCATGGTGGTAACGCTGGCGGTACATTGGTAACGGTTCAGCACAAAACAGGCTGCCCTACTCTTGATGTTTTCTATCTTCACCTTGTGCTGTTTCTCATAGGAGTCCCAGATGGAAACAGAATATTCCAGCAGAGGCCTAACAAACATTTTAATTTTTATAGGCATTAGCCTTTATGCTACGGGAGCTGATTTTAAGTTGTGTCTGAAAACCCCCAGGACCTGGTTAGCTTTGGTCCAGATGGAGTTGATATGACTGTCCAAATCCATCTTGTACTGCAGTGTGACTCCAAGATATTTCATGGAGTCTACAACTTTCAGAGTGTGGCTGTGGAGATGGTATTCACACTGTAGTGGCGGTCACCACTGTCCTCCATGTTCCTCACATCCATCTCCAAGTCATTATTCTGGTCGTTAGTTCACTCTTACCATGGACAAATTTGATAGATGAACATTCATAATTGACAGTGTTCACCGACATTTGAGTGTTCACATACATTTAAATGCGCTTTTGCACATTCACCATACATGCATGTATGCACTCTGCCTCACTGGGTCGGTCCAGAGACTGTGTTTGGCTTCTTGTCAGAATGCTTGCCCATTCCAGTGGTCAGCCTCTGGTGAATCTTTCTCTTTTCATTTTAGAGTGAGTCATAAATACAACCATCACCATCCAGTACAATGCTGTTTGAAAGAGAGTGAAGGCTGAAAGAAATCAAGCTGCTTACCGTTATTATTTTATGATATAGTAATTGGTTAACAAAGCCATCAGCTGCCAGTCAAATACCGTGTGGAAGAGTGTAAAGGCAGAAGAGAAATCATGCTGCCATTACTAATCACCTGTTGGGTTTTGGTAAGTCTGCTGGAAAGGAGAACTTTTTTTTCCCCTCAGAAAAAAAATAGTGAGTTTGACTTTTCAAATAAAGTAAAAGCGCAAAAAGCATGCATTGTGTGCTTCCTGTGTTGACAGTACGGAGATATACTATAATGGCCTCATGTTTTAAACACTGGACTTTCAGTCTGATCAGTCTGTGGGTTGCATGCTCAAGCCCTGGCATAGGTGGGACAGTAAGGTCCTGATTTTTCCAGTCTCGAAGGCCTGTTTAGAGCTGCTAGGCTGAACTGCTTTATGTGTACAGCAGATGACATGGGCAGGTTTACAGGCTCATGAAATCAGTGTGGGTGTAACTGTAAGCAAAATTATGCAAACTAGAAAATACCCAGCATATGCAGGGTATTGGAGAGGAGATTAGCATGCCAAGTTTTTCTCCTATCTGACTGAAAAGTAAAATGCTGCACATGATGACACTCAGGCATCAACAACAGCACTGTTTGTTTTTTGTCTGTTTGGTCTCCTGGCAACATGTTACATCATTCAACATTTGTTTCCCCGAAGATGGAGTATGGCTGCCTTAATGGCGGGATAAAAAAGGGTCATACACACAAAACTCCACTGCCTGGCTATACAGGGAGTGTCCGCAGGAGTATCAGCCTGCGTACGCAGAAAGAAAGAAAAAGATTCAACATTTGTAAAAATTGTGCTCATTTACATCGTTTTCAGCTGAAGAAGTGGAGGAAGTGTTTGCTGAAGACTATGACGACCCAGCCAAGGTGGAAGTTCCAGAACCAGAGAGCAAAATGGAAGAGGAAGAAAAGGAAGCGTCAGACAAGGAAGATGACAACACAGAGTATGTCCATGAGGTGATCAACTGCCCTAATAAAGCGAACCCTTTCCACACCTGTGTCAGGTACTGCAGAAGCCGCTGGGGCATGAAGACCTTCTCTCCCGACGATGACATGCTGAAGAGGAAGGAGAGAATGCTGATGAAATACCCATTGCCAGATGGCTGGAAGGAGGTGGCTGATCCAGACACGTAAGATCCTGTGGTCTGGGAGATGTTTTTAAAAGTCAGTTGTTTTGAACTTTGAAGGCCATATTACAAACGTAGTAGTTGCTTGAAAGGGAATTTTTCTTAGTCACAGACTTTAAAAATTTTTTATTTATCATGGGTTCAGGTGGTAATGGAAGCTCCTTCAGTTCTTATGTCAGACTGATTTTGTTGTTTCTCTCCACTTTAAGTTGTTTGATAAGATTGGCTTTGGGTTTGGTTTTGAAAGAAAAGAGGGATATTTGTTTTTCAGAATTTTCTGGGTTTTGTTTTTCCACATATCATTTCCCCCCTCTTCCAACTCAGTTTCAAGTTTTTGTTACTCAAGAGAAAATCAGTGTCATCAATTATACTGTTCACCAGCTGAGTGTTTAAGAACACAATCTTTATACCATATTTTTAACCTGTAAACTTTTTTATTCAGTTATTGAAAGATCATTGTCTTTCTGAGAAGTCTGTGAAGTTCTGCATTACAAAGGTTTGAATTTAGTCCAAACTTTTGTTTTACAGTTACAAACATATTACATTAAGGTATTCTTATCATTATTAATCAAGAGTACATATGGTGCCTTTTCTCAGTTAGAGACCAAACTCTAAGTGCTTTATAATCCACGCTCCCTTTGCACCGCATGCTGCCTACCTGGGCAGAGTCAACTGGAGAGCTGCATGCTGGTGCACATTCAGTTGTTTCCCTTGTCTTTTGATTGATTATCAGTCACTCACTTTTTCATTCATTCTTTTATTCTTTAGTGCATATATGTGTATATGTATCACCTATACCAACAACTGAACTGGCCTGTTTTGAAAGTTGGTAATTGGATTTTATGTGTGTGCAGGATGTTATGCATGCCTTCACACACTGAATCTGGGATTACAGTCTCATTCAAAGAACGTTTTGGAAATAGAGTGGAACCAATGTTAACTTTTAGGGAAAAATTCCCATGTACAGCAGCCCAGCAGAGATTCAAATCTGCAACCCCAGGATCACCAGGGTTGTGGGTCCGTTGCTCTATCAACTGAGCTATTTCAGCTTCCAATGCCTATTTCTTGAACTACTCTGCTTGTGTCCCACAGTTTATATGACTCTTAGAAGCCCTGCTACTTTTTCCCTCAGCGTAAAACTTCTAAATAAAAACTGTCTCCTTTTATTCACTTCAGGGCTTCTGAAAACGCAGGTCCCCAGGGACCCCTTCAAATTTTTGTGAAGTCAGACATAAAGTGAGAAAAGACTGCCTTCAACATCATAAGTTGGGTGCCGTAACATCGTAGGTCTGCTACACTTCGGACCGAACCCATCCCTTTTCAAGTTAGAACAGTAACAAAGCGAGTAGGGCAGCCTCCTAACAACATAAGTCGGTCACTTTGTCGTCTGCTGAGGCTGATTGACTAAGCTTAACGCTAGGCCACAGCCTCGTTTTCAGTTGACTGAATTTTCCTACTTTGAGCCATGTCATGTCACGATGACGCTTTTAATTTTCCCGGCAGGAGAGAGGCATTTCCGCGAAGCCTTTGTTTCCAACATGTCTCTTGAAGCGTGGTTAACGAAATCATCGTCGCAAAAGCGAAAAAGCGTAGCAGAGGAGCAAGATCGAGAAGGGATACAAATTTTGATGTTTATTTTGTTGTTTTTATTGTGACGATGTGTCTGTGACAATTGCAGTGCGCATGCAGGGATGCAATTTTTTTAACGTTTATTTTGTTGTTTTTATTGTGGTGTAGGGACCCCTTAATGTTAGCCTGGGACCCCTTAAAAATCTGATGAAGGGGTCTCTGGGACCGAAAAGATTTTCACCCCAGCAGAAGCCCGTTTTATTGGATAATTTTGTCTTTGTCCATAGAAGATTAACCTCCTGTTGAAATCCCATTTTTAACAAGATTTCTGTTTTATTTCTGATGATTTATTTGTTTATGTTTTAATCTGTGATAATCTAGCTCTGTCCTATGTTCATTATCTCGATGCTTTTTATTTTTCTAAATTTTTCTCACATTTCCTTGTTTGTTCTGTGTGTTTGAAAAAGACAATTAAAAAAAAGTACTTTGTTTAGTGCAGTGCATGAAAAAGGGCTAATGTAGCTCACTTTATTGTTTTTGTTTCTTTGTTGAATTCCAAATGGCCCACTGTTTGTCTTCCCTAAACTGGTAATAGTTTGAAATGTTTAAGAAACCGGATGGCTGATTTGGCTGTATAGAAGCCATAATATATCTGTACGACTTTCAGTTATTCAACATAACCAGTCTAACTAGGTTGTTTGTTTTTTTACTACTGACTCTGACACAAGTGTGTGTGTGTATGTGTGTGTGCATGTGTGTGCAGGGGGAGGTATTACTACTGGAGTGTTCAGACAGATCAGGTGTGCTGGTTGTCTCCTGCGCACCCCAGGGCCATCATCTCCTTGCCTGCAGATAAACTTAGAGGTGTGTGTATTATATACATGTGTGTATATTGTGTGTGTTCTTCAGTTTATCATCATTTCTCTGAAATAGTGAAAGTGAAACGAGAAAAGATGGAACCATCAGTCCCCATGGTGCAACGGTTAGCATCATGGATTTCAGGCTGGGAGCTCGTAAGTTCAATTCCCATCAGAGCCATGAATATCTATAGGAATTTTTCTGTCCATGGCCAGCGCCTACCCAGATTTGAGTTTGCTATGGGCTGTATTAGGAAGACTGGAACCACACAGACTAGTTTCATCCATGTAATGGACGCGTCTCTGAAAGTTTTGCTGAAATTTTCTGACCAACATTGCAGTGACTGTATCGCTTGAGACTGGTAGATGACAGGATGCATCATGAAGGTAAGAGTAGAGTACATCCTTGACATGCGGTCTCACACCAAAAATGAAGTCCATAGTATCGTCTTCATTATTCTCATCCTCATGGATCAGCATTTAAAGGGAAAAAAGTCTTAAATTCTGTGGCCCTTCATGCCATAGTCTCATGGTGATGGTTAAAAGCCAGGGTGTGACCGTGGATGACAGCCGGAATGAGTGACGTGGGTGTAATGCCACTGGAGTAGCGCAGATGATTAGGCAGCACAAACACCCCCGTGTGTGTGTGTGTGTGTGTATGTGTGTGTGTGTGTGTGGTGTGTCTGTGTGTCTGTGTGTGTGCGTTGCTTTGTGTGTGTGTTTGTGTGTGTGTGTGCGTGTGTGTGTGTGTGCGCGTGTGTGTGTGTGTGTGTGTGTGTACTGAGTAGGTAATTTACAAGAAACGGATCAGTGAAGTATTCCCAGTATACTTAATAACACATGGAAAAGCAGATGAAATGTCAACAGGAAGTGAGGAAATGATGCCAGAAGGTTAAACAAAACTGCTTGCGGCATCCCTGTGTTCTTTTGCAGTTGTGGTAGTGCTCTTGATACCTTTGATCTTATGCAGCTTTGGGGGCATGCACCACCTACTGTGTGACGAGGACAAAGGCCATGAACAGCAGAGAAGTGTAAACAGAAGTAGGAGCCCTGTGCCATATCAGTAGACATTAGTTAAATTGTACATAGTTTACATGTATTCCAGTAATTGTGTGTGTAACATTTTTCTTGTTCTATCACTCTTTCATATTTACAGGGTTTTCTTTCTTTTACTTTGTTTTTGTGTGGGGTCCATTCAGTCTTTTTTTCCCTAGATTTAAATCGTCATTGAAGTTTTGTTAGACCGCTGTACTCTGAGACTATCAGTGATAGCTTGTTACTGTAAGCATTAGCACTGAAAGGGGCATGGACTGCCTGTTCTGCAGTGTTGTTTGCCATCAGGCTACATTTTGGAAATTTATCCTCGAAATGTGTAACCATGTATTCAAGATTAATTTTTCTCCACTTAAAATGTTTTTGATGTTGTATGATGTGAGTTTCAAAATACGAAGCCACCAGAAATGTTTGTAGATGCGGAAAGCCTTGCATTTATAACATGACCCAAGTGGATTTTGTGGACAACTGTTTGCAGCCTCATTTGATTTTAAAGCAAATGAAAAATGACTGTTTGCATTGATAGAGACATTGGCGTCTGCCTGGACAATGACCTTGATGACCAGGACGATGACATGGAGGCCATGGAAGACGAGCCCATGGATGCTGAGAGTGACATGGTGAGCATCTTGTGTGCAGTGTCTTTGTGTAATGTGTATGTGTGTGTGTGTGTGTGTGTGTGTGTGTGTGTGTGTGTGTGTGGCGCGTGTGAGAGGAGTTTATGTGTGCAAGTATGAGTGTGTATGCATGTGTGTGGTGTGTGAGAGAGAGAGATTTTAATGTGTGAGTATGTGTGTGTGTGTGGTGTGTGTGTGTGTGTGTGTGGTGTGTTTTCTGTATTGTCCTTTTCATTTATTCTATTTTTGTTGTTGTCTTCTTGAAGTTCATGGATTGTCTGAAGCAATTAAAAAGAAGGCTGGTCTGCAAGGCTAGTTTCTGGAAAGTAAAAAATTCCCTACATGACAGCTGGTTTCAAATTTTTTTGTCCACAGTTGTACAGGTTTTGAAGATTTGTATCTTCTTTGTTTATGCTGTTGAAGTAGGTTTAAGAGTTTTATAAATTTTAAGTATGGCTTGTGGGTCTGTGGGGCATTTTATGTACACATATCTGTGAATGGTGTATCTGTGGGGTGCCCATTGGGATCATGTTTGTTTTTAATCATTGATTTTTTTGTGTTAACAGAGTGACAGGTGGCCTTTGGATCAAAATTACTGGGTTTTTCAAAGTATTTTCTCGTTTGTGTTAACAGAGTGACAGGTGGCCCTTTGGATCCGTTACTGGGTTTTCAAGTAATTTTCTCGTGTTGTTAACAGAGTGACAGGGGGGGCCCTTGGATCAGGTTTCTGGGTTTTCAAAGTAATTTTGGTTTACGAGTGACAGGTGGCCCTTTGGTAGTTACTGGGTTTTCAAAGTAATTTCTCGTGGTTAACGAGGCAGGGCCCTTTGGATTCAGTTACGGTTTTTCAAGAATTTTTGTGTTTAACAGGTGACGGGCCTTAAAGGTAACTGGGTTTTTCAAAGTAATTTTTCGTGTGTAACAGAGGGACAGGGGGGCCTTGGATCAGGTTACTGGGTTTTCAAGTATTTTTCCCTTGTTACAGAGTGACGGTGGCCCTTTGGTCCGTTATGGGTTTTTCAAAGTAAATTTTTCTGGGTTAAAGAGTGACAGGTGGCCCCTTTGGGGTCCGTACGGGTTTTCAAAGTAATTTTTTTGGGTTTTTAACGAGTGAAGGGGCCCCCTTTGGGTCACGTGGGTTTTTTAAGTAATTTTCTCGGTGTAACGGGACAGGGGGCCCTTTGGAAGGAGGGTTTTTTGTTTTTTTGTGTTAACAGAGTGACGGGGCCCCTTGGGTCGGGGACGGGGGTTTTTAAAGTAAATTTTTTTTTGGTGTTAACAGGTGACAGGTGGCCCCCTTTTGGGTCAGGTTATGGGTTTTTTAAAGTAATTTTTTCTGTTTTAACAGAGTGACGGGGCCCTTTGGATCGGTTAGGGGGTTTTTCAAAATAAATTTTTCGGGGTTTAAAAAAGTGACAGGTGGGGCCCCTTTGGTCGGGTTTTTGGTTTTTCAAAGTAATTTTTCCCGGGGTTTTTTTAGGTGACGGGGGCCCTTTGGGGTCACGTTCTGGGTTTTAAAAGTAAATTTTTGTGTGTTTAAAGGTGAATGGCCCTTTTGGTTACTTCTGGGTTTTTCAAAAGTAATTTTTGTTGTTAACCAGAGTGACGGTGGCCCCCTTTTGGGTCACGTTACTGGGTTTTTTTTAAAGTAATTTTTCGTGTATTTAACGAGTGACAGGGGGCCCTTTTTGGGGTCCTTCTGGGTTTTAAAATAATTTTCCCGTGTGTTAACGAGTGACAGGTGGCCCTTTGGGTCACGTACTGGGGGTTTTTTAATAATTTTCTGTGTATTAACAGAGTGCGGTGGCCCGGGGCACGTTTCGGGGGTTTTTCAAAGATTTTTCTTGTGTGTTTTAAGGGACAGGTGGCCCTTTGGATCACGTTATGGGTTTTCAAAGTAATTTTTTCGTGTAAAATTAAAAAGGTGCAGGGGGCCTTTGGGTCCGTTATGGTTTTTTCAAAGTAATTTTTGTGTGTTAACGAGTGCAGGTGGCCCTTGGATTGTTACTGGGTTTTTTCAAAATAATTTTTTCGGGTTTTTTAAAAGGGGACGGGGGGCCCTTTTGGATCGGTTTGGGTTTTTTAAAGTAAATTTTTTCCGGTTTTTAAAAAGGGCGGGCCCCCGGGGCCGTTCGGTTTTTTAAAATTTTTTGGGGTAAAAAAAGAGTGCGGGGGGCCCCCTTTTGGGAAGGTTTGGGTTTTTCAAAGTAAATTTTTTCGTGTATTAACGGGACGGTGGGGCCCTTTGGTCCGTTATGGGGTTTTTTCAAAGTTTTTTTTCGTTGGGTTAACGAGTGCAGGTGGCCCTTTGGATTGGGTTACTGGGTTTTTTCATAAGTAATTTTCTTGTGTATTAACAGAGTGGCAGTTCCAGTAGTTCAGACTCGGATGATGAAGACAGACGTCGTGCCAAGAGAGGTAGATCGAAAGAGACGAGACAGTCGTGAAGGTCACGGCAGAAGCTTTCGGGAGGAAAGGGATAAACGCAGAGGTTGGTCTCTTGCTTGTTTAATGTTGTGGAAACGTTTGTCGTTAATTTAGATTGTTGTACAGTGTTGTACTGTATGTGAAGATACCTGTTTTATGAGTTTGTTTCCAAATCGCCCATAGTAGTGCGTGCATATTGATTATGTTGTTATGGTTATGGAGCTGGAAGGTGAATGGTTATGTTCAGTGATGCTTGATGTTTGGAATAGCTGTGTATGTTTTGTAAAGAACATAAAAATTGATGAACTTTCTTGGTGTTGTAGTTTGAGGTTGCATGTTACTGGAAAAAAAACAATCTCATAAAAACATAACGGGCACATGATCATAGATGGCAGATGAAAAGTTGTAACTTAAGCACTGTGTGCTTGTGCATTGATTTGTAACGAGCTATGGAACAGAATAACTGAGCAGAAGATTAAAAAAAAAACCGCTTAACTAACAGCTTGCTGTAGCAAGCAAATCGAATGTGTAAGACGATGAAGAAGTTGGAAAGCATATCCTATCTCTTTGACAAAAACAAAACAAACATATCGTATCCTTTTGATAAAAACAAAACAAAATTATCCTGTCTCTTTTGATAAAAACAAAACAAACATATCCTATCTCTTTTGATAAAACAAAACAACATATCCTGTCTCTTTTGATAAAAACAAACAAAACAAAACTCATTGCACCAGGCCTTCAGGAAATAATTCAATGAATGGTAGGTAGTTTACTATGAGGATATGAAGGGGAAAACTTTTGTTTGTTCATTATCTGTAAATGCGCATTCTGTGATACTCATTTTCAGCGTGGCTCTTGATGATGTGAGTGTGTAACATGCATGCTTGTTTACATGCCTACATCTGCCCATGCATCACATTTGTAAGGATGAAGTAGGTTCCACAAGATTCTTGAAATTTCAGTTTGTTCCTGATTTTTACGTCACCTGTTTCTGATGTTGGTCTGTCTGTTGTATAGATGTTTGTGTATTCATGCTTGCGTGGAATAGTCAAGGCATGAAATCAAATTTTAGAATAAAGTAGTCGGACATTGGATATACTCATGATCGTTGTACATAATCTGGATAGTATTCTGTTAACAACAAATAACTGATGACATTTGTTCTATAACAAATATTCAAAGTTATGATGAAATGCAGACAAACTTGGTTTACAGAGACCAGTGATGCACATCCATGCATAATTGATCCTCTTAAAGTATAATTTATCAGCAATGGTCAGTTTAAGTTCTGAGCATGACATGTGGTGTGCTTATACAACTAAACAGTGCAGATACTTTATAAAAGGAGGCATATCTGTACTAGGCATTCGTGAGGACTTGGATCCGACTTTTTTTGTTTTTCTTGCAGGACATGCCCGGCGAGATGAAATTGATCCAATGGACCCTGCGGCTTATTCCGATGTGCCGAGGTAAAAGTGATCAAATAGGGGTAGTCACTGTATTGACTTAGGAGGACAAGACGTGTGCCCCAAATGCTCGGCCACTTCAGAAGTTGAAAGAACTAAGTGCTGGGTGACAACAAGTTTCTAAAGATGGGTAGAAATTTTGCTGTTTTACAGCTGGGTTGCAAAGGTGCTAGAAATGGGGGCAGCAGTCAAAGATGCCAACTTTTATGTTGTTGGCATTGCATGCTAAAATTTTGCTGACGGTGTTACACTGCTACGCTTTGTGACGAAATGCTATGCTTAAGGACAGAAATGAAAAAAAAAAATTCATTTGTGCTTCACAGACTTAGTTGCAGTTTAAATGAAACTGACACAATGTAAATATTTAGACTACAGATTTATTTCATTAAAAAAAGACCAATTTCAGGGAGGTGAGAAAGAAAAGGCAGAAGAAAATTTGTTCAAGATGACCATGATTTTGCCACCTTATCGACTGGTTTCTTAGTCATCCATTTTAATATTTTGTGGGTCAAGTCAAAACCATGCGATTACTTGTGAGGTCTTCGTTTGCCATCATGTCAAATGTGAAGTACGACTGAAAATGCTCAAGTGATGTCATATAAAGTGCTACAGTTAATTTGAAATGCTACACTTAAAATGTCAAAACGCTGTACTTTGTGATTTGGAGGCGTTGGCAGCTCTGTGCAAGGTTTAACACACAAATTCAAGAGATTTGTGAAGTGAGATGTTGTTTAGTGATAACATTGTGAAGATAGTGGAATAGATGCTGTTTTGCGCTTAAAGAAAAAAATAGCAGAAAAAGCAGCAAGGAATGTGGAGATGAAAAACTTAAGTCTTTTTGTTTGCCACAGTATTCCGCATCCATCTCTTCACCATCCTTGTGTGTGATTGTGTACAAAGGTGCCATTTTGTCAGTAGATAATCATTGCCCATTTTCACATTGTTCACTACTGTCAATTCAGTTTCCATGCGTCCTGTATTTCAATGATTTCCTTCCATCCCTGCCTCCATTCCTCCCTTCTTCCCTCTGCCAAGCGCCATCTATCTCCAGTCCTCTTCATCCTTTAGAATGGTTCAACCTCTCCCCCCTCTTTCCCAAGTCATCGGTCCTTTTGGCTTTCTTGGTAATTGTCAAGCCAGACAGCTCTGTGACAGGTTTGTGTTGTTGTGGACAGAGGTGGCTGGACAGAGGGTTTGGACACGAGAGGTTCGGCAAAGACCGGGGTGGACGTGACGGCCTCTGGGCCTCTCTTTCAGCAGCGACCGTATCCCAGTCCTGGCGACATCCTGCGCGCAAACCAGCAGCTCAAGAAAAAATCATGAATCTCTTTGTGTTGTGTTTCATTGTTTGTCTGAAAGTTGTGAACAGTATCATCATGTTTTTTGGTTAGGAGTATTTGCCTTTGTAAATATTGCTGTCATCATTTGGATATGTGTGTGTGTGTGTTTATGGTGTGGATGTTTGTGTATGCTGTGTGTTTGTGTGTTAAACACAGGAAATTCGCATGGTTCACAAATTTCATGAAACTTGGCATGGTGTCTGTTTCCCTTCCAAGTAACTAGGTACAAAATGGGTATTTTTCTGTCTTAATCAACTGAATATTGACATATGCATTAGATGATGTAAATGGTTAGGAAAAAAAGAAGAAGAAGAAGAAAAAGTGGAAGGAATGTAGGAATGGAAAACTTCGGTCATCCTGTTTGATTGCCTTTTTCCCCCCACTGTCGTCTCAACTGTACCCTCAGGACACTGCTCACATGTTGGTCATTTAAGCTCTTACGTACTGGGCCGCATCCAGGCTGTTCTTCTTGTCGTCCTAACACCACCAGTCCATCAGGATCAATTGCTATCAGGTTGTCATGAGACGTCATAACAGAGGAGACACTGCACTTCTACCAAATCACTCTGGTTGTGTTCATCGATGCCTTGTGTGATGAAGCCTACACAAAACGGTACCTTCACCCCCCCCCCCCTACTCAAGATAAAAATAGTTAAGTGGTGGAGTTAGAATAAGTGAGAATCCCCCTCCAGAGGTTTCCCTCCCCCCTCCCCCCATCTCCACCTTCTGTCTACTTTTCCATCCAACAACAGTCCCTATGAAGTTATCAACACCAAAGACTATGATGTGAACTCCCCTCAGGCATGGTTTGGGAGAGGAAATTGAAACTGAGGTAACCACAAACATCTAAAAAAAAACCGAACAGAACACACACACACACACACACACACACACACACACACACACACCTAAATGTTAAGCAGAAAGATTATTGTTGTCATTTTGAACTTGGAATATCATCCAGGATAGCTAACCATCACCCAGAAAGTAAACTTGTCTTCTGAAAAGGAAAATGTCTTTCTTAAAATTTCATCCACAACAGATAAATGTCAGCCAGGCAGGTGAACTATCCAGAAAACAATGTCACCCAAATCCTTTCAGAAAAACCTCATTTTCACCTGAAAAACTGATGTCGTTGCAAACAATCAAACATACGAACAAAAAAAATCACATCAAATATAAATGTCCTGAAATGCAAACATCATTCAGAGAGCTGAAGAATGTTTTAAATTTTAAGTATTATTTACAACAAAAAAATTCAATGGGATCATAAAGCAAATTGTAATTCTATTGAATTTAATGTTTTTTCCAAGAGAGATCTGCCATCCCAGAACCTTGAATATCACTCAAAACTTGCAGCAGATCAAAAGATGATTGGATTGCTGCAAGAGACACATGAACAAAGATGTTACTGCTGTCTGAGTGTTTATTACATTTCAGTGATCAACAGGGAATTGCACGGTGGTATCTAATTCGCATCCAAGTCACCAGGTACATAATGGATATTTCCCTGTCTTAATCAACTGAATATTGACATGTATTGGATGATATCAATGGTTAAAAAAAAAGTGGTAATAAATCGTAGTTTCTTGCATCATGAGCTCTGTGGTGATGTGCCCTCTCCTCAGACTCGTATCAAGCATCTGCTTCTCACATCCCTCCCTGACCTTGTCCCCCACCCCCTCACATGTACTGAAAGAATGAAAGGGGTTTGGGAGGAGGGGTGCAGACTGTCCAGGACGGGGGAAGTCGTGATGGTATTGCTTGAGTGCACTAAGTTGATGTATTATTAGTCAGGCTTAACACACCAAGGTTATCTTTGCACTCATACACGCATATGCACACTCATGCATCCACCAAACATTCACCTCTCTCTGGGAATGGGATGTCACGCATTTGGTTCTCTCCTAACATGACTGAGAACAATAATACAATTTCTGTGCTACTTATAATCAAACATGAAGAATCCAGTTACACAAAATGGGATAATCAAAACATAAAAGGTCAATACTTCCTAATCCCAGGTTATGATAAAATGGCTTCTTATCTGGCCAGGTTTCCACACACATAACCACATGTTCACACCACAGTACAGTTCTTGAACAAGTCTCAAGTTTTCTTCAGCACTGGATGATGCTGACATCCTTGGTTGACTGGCTCCAGGTTTCAGGACTGGGTCTTCGTGGTCGTCTCTGGGAACTCGACGTAGAAATCTTCTTCTTCGTCTCTTTCACCCACCTCTGGGTTCAAACTCAGTTTGTCTCTCTTCACCCACTCTGGGCTTCAAACTCAGTTTTTTTCTCTTCCAGCTTGTCTTTTACCCTAAGACCTTGCTGTCTCTTCTGTCTCCCAGACCATGTTTCTCTCGATCCTACTCTGTCCTGCCTACCCTTCTCTCCTCTGTCCTTCTCTCTCTCTCGTGGGTGGTGTTCTCCTCTCCCCCGTCACGTTCTCCCTCAGTTTATATAGGGATGGACACAAAGGATTTCCCTTTGGGCCATGCCTTTGTCCATGCTGCTTCTCCACTACCTTGTTCACAAGTACCCTGAATTCTTCTTTCGCTACATTCTTCCACACATCAGCATTTACACACATCCCTACCTAATTGATTAGCAAACAACCACTTGGCACCAGATGGACATCGAAAATTCCCGCCGACTTCGGGGGCCACTTAACATGGTAATAATCCTGGAGAAAAGCTACGACAACAACGTCCACACGCATTCAACCAGCCTGACAATAGCACCAACACAGTGCCCCACGGCAATACCATCTGAACAAGCCCAAGACTCCTGCTCTTCAAGGTCTGTTTACAAAGCAACCTCAGCTGACTGAGTATTGAGCGCCAACTCGAAGCTCCGAGGTACTAGTGGTTACATCCCTCCCCCCTTTCACTATCGGGAAGGTTCGAACTCGGGAGGGTCCTTACTACCTTAGGTGCCATCTGTCACCTGACCACTTTGCCCTCCTTGACACGGTTCGACTGTGTGCGCTAGGTAAGGCGTATTGCAAATGGGTCTATTACCTATTTCTCTACCACGTACAACATTTCTTTTCTCTAAAGCGCTTGAGGTCTTTTGTGAGAGGTTTCAGTCCCTTGACACAGACTGATGGGGAGGAAGGAGCTGAAGAACAAATCCTCCCTGTAAAAGCAAGTTGGTTACAGTCCACAAATGGAGAGGTTGTTGCTCAAGAGTCTCGGTCACAGGTGTTTTACGGTTCAGAAACATGACTTGGGGAAAACCTGATGAGCTGATTCTTTAAACTACCTGCACATCCTTGCTACATATGAATAGAGAAAGGTGGGATGGTTTTATTGTTTATTGATTTAGTAGTTTGATTATCATTTCAAAGCTTTTAAAGGAAAACACCAGACCTTGTTCAGTTGCCTTTCTCTCACCGGAGTCGTACATTGACATGCAGAAAAGAACTGCACAGCTCACTTTGAGTAAGGTCACAAACATGAATGGCACTAGCAGTTTAATTAACTTGCTTCTCATTCCTTCCTCTGCCCCACACATGAAAAGCTAAGGGCAGAGACCTGGCTTGCCAACACAACCGATGAGGGAAAAGCTTTATGGATCACTGGAAGGCCTCTGCCGTACAGCAGTCTTCGTCAGTGCCTCTGGGTTGCTGTCTGAGTGAACGAAGAAGAAAAGAATTGCCTTCTCTGATCTCTACGCCCGCACACGCACACACACACACACACACACACACACACACACACATATGTACTCACATTAACGACAACTTACAATATTGACTTTTAATGTCATTTCTAGTTTTTGATCTGCTGATCATGGAAGCTGTCAGAAGAATAGATGAAAGTCTAGGGAAGAATGCAGAAGTGTTGGAATGAATGTGTTGAACAGCCCACAAAACATGCAACTGTGATATCCAGCTGCCAAAATGTGAATTTGTCTGCAGATGGAACTACACAAAATGCCCTTAATTTCCAGAAAACTGGCTACTACAGGCTCAGTGTGAGGGGCAACTTCTCATGCGGTTTAGTCTCCTTACGGAGAAGCCTGCTCTTTACATCATATATTGTGACTGCGCTGTGAGCATACTGATACCACCACCCCTTCCCCTGCTCGATATTCCCCCCCAGCTCAATACCCCTCCCCCCAATATTTTCCCTGCTTGATGTTCCACCTTCTTGTTGCGGTTTTGATGCTTCCCCTGTCCAATATTAAATTCCCTCTGCTTGATACCCCCACAATAGAAAGAAGCTCTAATTGTGAGAAGTGGGGTACGAAAGGAAATCTTTCCCGTACCACAGCTAAAGACCACATGTACACACACACAGATACACACAGCTGTAGGCAACAGGGAGTACCTGCAGGAATAAGTATTTGAAAAGAAGAAGCATAGAGCAGATCTAATAATATGGGGAATAAAATTAAGCTGATGCCACAGCGCTGGTTGTCAATACTGTCAAGAGCCGGCTGGACCATCTCTGGAGGGGACTTTATTTTCTAGTCGACAGCATGGTAAGAATGGAGACATTGTAGGACTTAGTCTCTTCCTAACATACCACGTACGTCTGAGTCTGTTTTCGGTCAGTTGGTTGGTTGTACCGTCTTTTGTGCCACTTTGGCACTGCACCCACACTGCTCATTTGACCCCTCCTCCACAGCCACAGCCCGGCCCATTCAGCTACAGCCCCACAGAATAAGCTATTGGGAGCAGTCGGTGTCAAGCTGTCTTGAAGCAACACACCAGAGGACACACTGCACAGCTGCCGAGTCACTTCGGTGGTGTTCAGAGCGGTGCCTGTTCTGATCCAACATACATAAGGCACCAACTACTAAGCCCACTACTGGTGAAAAGGATGTCTTAATCACAGAGCAGCATGAATGAGCTGTCCCTCCTCTGTGGGTGCCACCACATCTGTCCAATTACAGTCTCCATGAATTTGCTGATACTGGTGAGCCTGACGGAATCAAACCAAGGCCATAGACGTGGAAAGGCAATCGAAACTGAGGTCACCATGAACAGCAGGGCATGAAGGGCCACAGAAAGAGCCTCCATCATGAGGTTAATTCACAATGGTGTTTAGATCAAGCTGGGGCTCTGGTGTATGTAATTTACAAATAAAAGTAGTAAATCAAGATTATTTATACGATCGATACACATATGGACATAAAATAGGCGGTAAAAGAAGACAAAACGCTCATTGTGGTGGCGAGTCACTCTTGAATGGCTGTTGTGCCATTTGTCTCCGTAAGTAAGTCACTTGGTCGCTGGTCACTGTTGCAATGAAGCAGGTAGTTTTTAAATTGGCATCTGATCTGAGAGACTGGCACAGAGCAAAGCACACTTGGTTACGCCAGAAACGTGAACTCGGTGTTCAAAGTGCAAGCACATTGATCTTCACCCATCTTTAATTGTTAGTTGCCATAGAAAAAACTAACAGTTGCAATGTGTGTGTGTGTCCTGCATGTGTGGTGAGCGGGCACATGCATGTGTGTTTCATGCATGTATGTGCATTTGTTTGTTTGTATGTCTGTGTGTATGTGTGCATGTGTGTGTGGTGTGTATGTGTGTGCGTGCTGCACATGCACGCTTTTGTGGTATGAGATCACAGCAGGTGGCTTGAACACACAATTTTACATCTGTATCATAGAAAAATAATGAAGGAAAAAAGTTGAAAACATGACTGTTTCCAGTTTCCTGGCTGTTGGTCAGAATTCGATGAGAGAAGGAGATAGAAAGAATGGTGCCTTCACAGCTACGTGGAGACAACAGAAGTGGAAACACTATAACCCCAAAACAAACAAACAAATAAGACGAAGTACAGCATCGGCATGCAGAGGAGTTTACGTCAGAACCAGACAGACTGTCGACATATTCCGCAATGTTAATGCCGAAGTGTGAATTATAGCATGTCCACTTGGTTGTATGTATATTAGTGTTTGGACCTAGCACACAAATACACATGCAGACCCACACATGAGCACGCATACACACACTGACTGAACTCTTTCCGGACATGGGGAAAACAAAGACAACCGGACGGCAACAACATTAACGCCGACAGACACGCATATATGCATGCGTATAGAACTGAACACAATTATAAACTGACATGCTATAGATAACACAAACGACAAAGGGACACTCACTAACACATTCTGGTAGTTCTCGGTGCACTCTGATGTGTGCACATTAAACACCGCACACACACACACACACACACACTCACACACACACACACACACACACACACACACACACACACACACACACACACACACACACACGTGCGCGCGCGCACACAGGTGCGTGCACGTGCACGCACACACACACACACACACACACATGAATGTACACACATAACACTGTATGTGTTGTGCAACATTGCAGGCATTCAAGTTGCTGTGTGTTGGCATCGCCAATGGGCGCAGCAATCAGTGAAAACTTAGTCGACATATGCAGGGCAAATTTCTGTAATGTTGTACTTGCCTGTGTCTGTGTTAAGCAACTGTTGGAATCAAAGAGATGTGAATAACAAACAAAGTAACGAACAAATCGTATAAGCACAAATTTTGCACATGGAAGCATCATGGGAAACTGAGCTGTTTTGGAATATGCGACCTGACGTCCAGTACCACATGGTCATCCATTCCTATGGAACAGAGAAGAACATTCATTCTCTCTGTCTCTCTCTGTCTGTCTGCCTCTCTCTCTCTCTCTCTCTCTCTCTCTCTCTCTCTCTCTCTCTCTCTCTCTCTCTCTGTCACGGACAAAAAATGAAACAACCCAACTCGTGGAGTCGCCAGCCAATTTGTTCGGACATAAGCTTCAACTCAAACATTCTAGGCGCCACATAGACGGGC
Source organism: Conus ventricosus (assembly GCA_018398815.1). Classification (NCBI taxonomy): domain Eukaryota; kingdom Metazoa; phylum Mollusca; class Gastropoda; order Neogastropoda; family Conidae; genus Conus; species Conus ventricosus. Next base: position 12,086,835 of record CM031604.1, on the reverse strand, counting down.
CCATGGGTCGGGCCCAGCCAATTAAGCTTAGTGGAGAGGCTTCACGGAGACGGTACGATCCACCCAGACAGACTAAGCCGTTTTGACCGACGCCTCGATGTCTGCCCGGACGCATCTCAGTGCCTGGGCCGGACTCATCTAGCCAATTTACACTGACCAGTGCCCACGACTTAAGCCACACGGCGCCAGTTAAGTAGGGAAGGGGGGAAGGTAGTGTGTGGTGGGGGTGAAATCTAGCTAATCAATTAAATGACCAATTGACCACCACAGAGAGTAAGGCGTGTAGGCGTGACTGTCATGATTTGAATATCCAATGGAATTAGAGGGAGATAACTTCGGGTGTCAGGGGTAAAAATACTGACCAATGGTACTCGCCCTTTTTGGACAGATCGGAACGAATAAGAAGGATGTGAGAGTGAGAGAACGGGAGAACGAGGGGGAGAACGAACAGAGAGACAGAGAGAGAGAGGTCTGAGTGTAATCTCTGAGGAGAGAAGAGCAGAGAGATGAGGGGAGGAGAGGAGAGAACCAAGTGGGGGCATTAGCACGAGATAGTCTGCAGAGGAAGGACTTAGGAGAGATGTGGAGAGAGTTGCTAACTAATGAAGAGGAAAAGAAAGAAGAAAAAAAAGAAAAGGAAAGCAACCATGTCCATTTGATAAGAGCAGACTAGAAGAGAGAGAGAGAGAGTGCAATGCGTTAATGCAGGGAGAAAGAAAGGAGAACAGATCGATGTTGATAGTCACTGTTCTATCTTCACTGGGGTTCGATCTCATACTTGGCCAGCGCCACTTTCATCGACAGACCAACGCCAGTGCCAACAGTCCAGCCTGACCGATGCCAGCAGTCTAACTTGACCGGTGCCAGCAGTTGTGCCGTGTTGTGAAAGTGACAGTGAAAAGAAAAAAAAAAAAGGAAAAGAAAAAGAGACAGTGATTCGTGAATAGTTAAGATCACCTGGCCAGGTAAAGTAGAACTCTATTTATACCCGGGTTAGTTAATGATGTTTTAGATAAATGATTTTGTGAAGTTCAGGAAAGAGAGAATGTTTTATTTCATTTGATTCCATATGCATTGATGTTTCGTTCTATGATCATGTGTAGTAAAGTTATAGACTTTACTAGTGGTTTGATGTGACGAATGCATGATATATGAATGAGATTGTAAGCAAGCTGTGAGTGTGTTTGGGCTGTGCGCTAGTCCTTCCTCCATCGACATCACCCGAGGTTGACACTCTCTCTGTGTGTCTGTCTGTCTGTCTGTCTGTCTGTCTCTAATCAGTTCTACCCAAAATAAAAGCCATTCAAGCAGCTCCTCAGTTGATAGACGTGGGAATTGGCACGCGGTAAGTCAATACGCTTGATTGCAAGGAAGCCAACAAGCCCGCCGAATTCAGAGGCTGGGCGCGCCCCCACCCACCCACCCCCCTCCACAACTCTCACCCACCCCATCCCCACCCCCTCCTCCCACTCTCCTCTCCATCCTTTCCTCATCCTGCTGACCACGCAATGTGTGAATGAGCTCGGTACGCTCAGGTGCTGCTTATCCAAAGAGACCCAAGGCAGCGAAGTTCGCCAACAGAATCTCCTCGTGCATGCAGTACAAGTCCAGCTGATAACAGAGGCCGGACCAGAGCGGCACGGAAAGGCCCCAAATGCGGCCGCAACTGCGCTCTCTGTTGCACAGCTTTTCTCGCCTTCTCACGCACGTGCGGCCCAGTATTGACCCCTAAATTCCCTACACCGCATATGCGAGTGCCTCACGCGCGCACTGTGCCCCCCCCCCCCCCCCCCCCCCCCCCGCCGCTTCCATCCCCCCCCCTCCCCCTCCTGTCGCTCACGTCTGCAGCGAAGACTTGCCTGCTCTGCAACGACGATTCTTTAACTCGGCAGCGTTTACTACTGAACGCAGCAGCAACATCGCCAGCAACGCCGGAAAGCACAACAGCGGCTGCCGCAGCAGCAGCGGAGACGTTGTCGGCGAAAGTCCACAGAGGTAGACAGACACAGCCCGGAGAAGTGGGAATACCCCACTGACGGATCAATGCACGAGTGACGCCCTCACCTCCTCCATTCTGCAAGCGGCCAGCAGAGATAAGACTGTAGTAGTAGTAGGGGCAGCTGAAGTTTAGCTCTGTGGCGCGCGTGCGGAAGACAGCGCAGTGCACACACACACACACAGACACACACACATACTCACACACAGGCAATCATACATGGCTGAGCAGTGAGAGAGAGGAACTTCAGCCGACAGGTGAGACAAACAGCGAGGATGGGCTCGCTAACGGTACAGAGGGGCTCTCCTCCTAACGGTATCCCGTCCCGGTGGAGTTGTGTGGCTGCTGCAGACAGGCACTGCTGACAAACGGCGCCGCCATCGCCGCCACCATTACCATCACCATCAGTGCACAATACAGCGACTCCAACGCTTCATTGACGTCGGTGGTCCGCGGGGATGTGTACTCGCCGCCCGCCGCCTGTGTAGGACAAAGCGCTTGCAGGTAACTCATTGTTGTCCGCCTCATCCCCGAACTTGTCGTTGTCAGGTCGATTTAACGGTACCGCTGTAAGCCGCTGGAATGGCAGAGCTAGGCACTGGTTCCGGGTGGGAGGAGAGAGAGAGAGAGAGAGAGAGAGAGGAGAGAGAGAGAGAGAGGAGAGAGAGAGAGAGAGAGACGAGACGCTGGAATGCCAGCGATTCCAGAGACGGCATGGGTCATTCTCGATTCCTCCCGAGTCCGATTCTGACTGAAGTGCTTTCTGGTGTGCTGTAAAGAGAGTGGCACTGCTTCAAGATGTTTAGGGAATGTCAGTGTTGACTCGGTTTCTCCCACCCCGAGTCCCAGTTGATGAATTTTGAGGTTTAGCCATCTCTATAGGATTTCTAATCACTAACTGAACCGTGGTTCACCATTAGATAAATATGTAAGCCTGTTAGCCAACGGCTACACAGACTGCCATTCAGTAAATGAACTATAAACTACGCATGGACGTTACGCCATCTCTGTAGGCCTTCTAAACACAGACTCAGCTGCCGCCTATTGTTAGGTAAACTCGGACGGTAAGACCATGTCTGTAGCCTACCCACACAGTGTAGAAAATCGATGTCTTTCAGGACGTTTGTTCGAGAAGTACATCTGCCACTATTATTGACGAATAGGCCCATCTGCTCATCTGACGTCCAGTCACTCTTGGCCATCTGACGTTAAGTCACTCTGGAAAACGTGTCATGACTAATACTGGAATGAATGAATGAATGGAGAGAGAGAGAGAGAGAGAGAGAGAGAGAGAGAGAGAGAGAGAGAGAGAGAGAGAGAGAGAGAGAACAATGGAGAGAGAGAGATCTGGTTATCTTTAATAAGCAAGAGAGAGAGAGAGAGAGAGAGAGAGAGAGAGAGAACAAAGAAGAGAGAGAGAGAGAGAGAGAGAGAGAGAGAGAGAGAGAGAGAGAGAGAGAGAGAGAGAGAGAGATCTGGTTGATTAATTGATCGTTAATACGCAAGAGAGAGAGAGAGAGAGAGAGAGAGAGAGAGAGAGAGAGAGAGAGAGAGAGACTCAAGACTCAAAAACTTTATTACTCAAGGATAGAGATTTTGGGAGAGAGAGAGAGAGAGAGAAGAGAGAGAGAAGAGGAGAGGAGAGAGAGAGAGAGAGAGAGAGAGAGAGCTAATCAAAAGTAGACAGTTAACAAATCAAAATGAAATCATGGACACGACTAGGAATGATTCAAACAGGCCCGTACTCTGGGTTTCCTAATAATCAACGGTATTTTACCCTGCAGCTCTGGAGCAGTGTAACTGAATATCTCTGAGTGGGATTAGCCAGTTAATGTTTCTAGTCTACCCCTCCCCCCCCCCCCCCCCCCCCCCCTCTCTCTCTCTCACGGCTGGGTGGAAAAAGCATGCATGTTGCTCATCTCATTACCCTGGTTAAATAAAATATTTCGTTTCGTTTCGTCTCTCTCTCTCTCCTTTTTGTCAGCAAGTCACCGCTCAAGCCTGTATAGCAACAGATGAATGCTGGCAATTCTGTGTATCGGTCGCAGAGAAGTTTAAAGAATTCGGCGGATCACGAATCCATATAGTTACATGTATAAAACAGAGACAAACATGAAAAACAGAAGTTCACAACAACAAAACGACAATACATACTATCAATGTAGCCTACACCAGCTTATAACACGGTAGCCAAACTGTTGACGATACTCAAGGCAGATCACTCTAGGCTACGCGGAGGGCACCAGCCATTCTCAAATAACTTACTCTTCTCAGTCTAAAACAAAGGTGAAAGGAAATTCAGGACACGAAAAAGATGGTTCGAAAGTTACAATATGGGCAAATGGAACTGCAGGAGTTGATAGCCATAGTGTCCACTGGGAACGGTGACAACAAAAGCCCGGATGTAAAAAAAAAGAAGAAAAAAAAAAGAGAAAAGAAAACGGAAGAAGAAAATACGGGATTGTTGGCAGAAAAGAAAAGGACAGCAGAACAGGAAGCTTACAAAAATTTGAGAGAGGGAGGAGGGGATGGGAGGGGGTTGAGGGGGGAGGGGCAGCAGAATGGAGACACTTGATCAGAAAGAGTAAAACACTAGCACTATTTCTAGAATGTGTGTGTGTGGTGGGGGGGGGGGGGGGGGGGGGGGGGGGGGGGGGGGGGAGGGGATACAGTTAGACTGAAATCAATCCCAGGATACCCACGGAGTCGGGGTAAATGCGGAGGTCAATGGTTATGCATTTTTTTTTTCCTTTTTAAACAAGGAATCCATTTTATACTTCCCAACTCGCCGTGATCTCGAGAGGGGAGACAGTGAGATTCAGTGGATTATGGTCGTCTCTCAGCGACGCCGGCCTGACTGATGCTGAACATGTTTCAGTTATAGTCATGGCTTGTTGGGTCATCTTGGCATAGTGCTGATGACATCGTGTTAATAATCACCATGGCTGGCATTGGTCAATCAGTCAAATGAACACAGTAGTTATTACCGTTACTTTCAGTAGTCAGTCAGTCTTTGTGCTAATGAACATAGTGGTCGTTACAATGGCGGACATTGGTCAATTAGTCTTAGTGCAAATGAACACAGTGGTTATTACTATGGCTGACGTTCGACAGTCATAATGCTGATGGACATTATGTTAATCACCTAGACTGGCACTAGGCAATTAGTCCTAGTGCTAATGAACATTGTGGTCATCACCAAGGCTGGCACGAGGCAATTAGTCCTAGTGCTAATGAACATTGTGGTCATCACCAAGGCTGGCACTAAGCAATTAGTCCTAGTGCTAATGAACATTGTGGTCATCACCAAGGCTATCAACAAGGCTGGCTTTGGTCATTCAGTCTTAGAGCTAATGATCACAGTGATTATTACGGCTTTTTTTTTTCTCTCTGCTGGCGCACATATGATGTGTGTACGTGCGTGTAAGTGTGCGCACGTCTCTCTCTCTCTCTCTCTCTCTCTCTCTCTCTCTCTCTCTCCTCTCTCTCTTCTCTCTCTCTCTCTCCCTGTGTGTGTGTGTGTGTGTGTTGTGTGTGTGTGTGTGTGTGTGTGTGTGTGTGTGTGTGTGTGTGAGAGAGAGAGAGAGAGAGAGAGGAGAGAGAGAGAGAGAGAGAGAGAGAGAGAGAGAGAAAGTCTCTGTGTGTGTACCTTTATCTGCTTGTCTCTCTCTGACTATATGTTGCTCTCTGTCTGTCAGTCTGTCTGTCTGTCTGTCTGTCTCTCTGCATGCATGCGAGCGTACACGTCACGCTTATTGAGTAATCTCAATTGCCATGTATGTTGATGAACATCTCCACCCTCAGCGTTGCCGCCCACTTGCCTGCACACCCTTCGTTCCTCGAAAATCCGGATGCTTCCCCCACCTCCTGTTCCCCACCTTCTCTGATGGATGGTGGGTGTTCGAACGAAGGTCACGCATGATGCGTACGTCAGCTGCAGCATTCGGTTGTCTGTGCAGCCTGTGGGGTATAGTAGGCCTACACGTTTACGTCTGCCATATGTTGGCACTAGCGTGGGCTATAGTCTAGTCATTGATGTGTCGTGTCGTTAAGTCACATTGTAGGTCAAGACGGTTTGCACGCAACCTTGAAACGTGGCAGGGCCGGTCAACCCGCCCCCCCCTCCACCCCGCCTCCCTCCATCACCAACTCGCACCCCCCCCCCCTCCCACTATCTTCCTTGCGTGCAAAATGGTGTTTTTGCTATATAAGGGAGCCATGCACGTCCTTTGGATCTCCATCCTTATACCCGGGGATTTCTTGCCTCCCCCCCCCCTCCCCCCTACCCCCCAACTTTCCCAGGTTGTAAATATAATCTGTGCAGGTATTTTTGTGACATTGACAAACTTTGGAAGAGGATTCCCTCCACCCCCCCCCCCCCCCCCCCCCCTCCCCTCCTTTGTTTATCAAATTTTGGTAGAGGAGAGTTCCCCTGTTCCAAACTCCCTCGCTTTAAAAGAAAAAAAACAAAACAACAAAACTTGGAAAAAAAAACCCTTTTCTCAGGTCCTTGATCCGATCCTGCGTGATATTTGCAAAATTGTACGATACCTTTGTATATTGATCGCTTACATTGACCAACGTTATCAATGATCAATAACCACCTCTCTCTCTCTCTCTCTCTCTCTCTCTCTCCTCTTCTCTCTCCATTCATGATTCAAGTTAAGCTGCTGCCGATGCGGGTGATCGGTAGCCGGGATGACTAAGCTAGCCTAATAAGGAAAGCACTGCGTATTGAGTCTGGTCGGAAAATCCACCGCCACACCCACGTTTTACTCCTTTTAATGTTGAACGGATGAAGGTCCTTATTATTGACTAATCATCGGTCGCAAGAGGTAAACAGTATCTGGCGGAATAGCAAGCCTGGAGCATTTTGATAGCCTCCCGACCTCCACCTCCCTCCATCTCCCCCTATGTACGTCTTTATCTATATGTTTATCGGTAGTGTGTCAGCCAATCTATCAATGGAGAAATCTGGACTCTGAACTTTGAACGGTTTCATTGGTCCTTGTCATGGTGGGTTTTTAACAATAGCTGACATGATTAGGACAAGGGAGGGAGGGAGGGAGGGAGGGGAGAGAGAGAGAGAGAGAGGAGAGAGAGAGAGGAGAGAGAGAGACATCAGGAGTGGGGATGGGGGTGGGACGTAGGAGGGGGTCAGCAAGAGAGTTTGAACAACCATGTTTCTGATACAGATTATTCTCGCCGACAACCAACTTCACCTTCGCTGAAAAAAAAAAAAAAAAAAAAAGGTAACAGACATTCTTAGAAATTAAAAAAAAGTCTGAAAGAAAATCTTTTCGAATCATGAATCTCCCTCCCCCCCCCTTCCCTTCCTCCCCCCTCCCCTCCCTCCCTGTTTGCTATCACCATAAACAGTAACGTTCTACCGCGGAAGTTGATACTTTGTGTGTGTGTGTGTGTGTGTGTTTTGTGTTTCCTGGTCAGCCATGTCATAATTTTAAAGGTGGCTCTCCATGTTTAAACCTGAACATCACCAAAAAAAAAACCCATCAGCAGCAACAGCCACATCCACTAATTTGTTTGGTAGACTGCATGTGTGTAAGAGTGTAGATACTGCGCCGCATTATCAAGGTGCACGCATTGTGCGTGCGCTCACGTTTGAACACAGCTTGGATGGCGACTTGTAGTAGCTGTACAGCTGTTGCACTTGTCTAGACATTTAACGTTGTCCAGGCAACGAGGAAATCGAAACCTCGGACCGTACGTACGTTCTGTGTCGACACGGATTTACACTGATGACGATAATATATGAATGAATAAGCGGTTTCATGTAGGTCCCAGTATTCTAAACGGACGGGGACAGTTGTTCCTGTTGTTGTTGTTGATGGTGGTGGTGGTGTGGCGTTGTTGCTATGGACTTATTGTTGGATTTACAGATGAGCCTAAAGTGACGCGGCATTCTTGCTTATGCCGTGATGTCGAGTGTGTGTTCCTTTTGTCTGTTTCTCTTTGGTCTTCTTTCTTTCTTTTCTTCTTTTTGTGTGTGTGTGTGTGTGTTCTTTCCTTGTTCTTCTTCCTGTTCTTGTTCTTGTTCTGTTCTTCTTTCTTTCTTTCTTTTCTTTCTCTTACCCCTCCTCCTTTCCTCCCCTCCTCCTCCTCCTCCTCCTCCGTTCCCTTTCTTCTTCTTGTTCTTCTTCTCCACCTCCACCTTTCCCCCTTCTTCTCCTTCTTGTTCTTGTTCATCATCATCATCATCATCGTCATCATCATCATCATCATCATCATCATCATCATCATTTATCATATCTTCATCATCTCATCATCTTTTCTTCTATCTTCTTCTTTAAATCATCATCATCATCATTTATCATATCTATATCATTTCATCATCATCTTCTCTCATCTCTTCTCTTCTTCTTCTTCTTCTTCTTCTCTTCTTCTTCTTCTATCATGCATAGTTGAAAGAGTTTTATTTGATTTATGATGTAGATGGGTTGTTGAGAGGGGAGGGGGAGGGTGCCTGGTCGTTTTCCTGTTTATGTGTCCTCCCAACCATATTGGCACAATACTATAGTCTGTCAATGATGGCATTTTACAAAATGTCAAAAGCCTGGCTGTCTGTGTCTCTCTCTTTGTGTCTCTCTTTATCAGTATGTCTGTCTTTCATTCTACCCCTCTAACTGTCTCTCTGTGTCTCGCTTCCTTTTGCTTTCCATCTTTCTCTTTCGTACCTATTTCCTACTATCCTTCTTTCTTTCTTTTGCTGTGTTCTCTCTCTTTCTCCGTGGCATTCTTCTCTCAAATCTTTTTTTCCCCTTTCTGTACACTTCCCTTCTCCCCTCTCGTTTCAGTCTCTTTCCATCTCTCCCTTCTTCTTTTTTTTTTCTTCCTTGAGATATTTTTGACAATATCTTCCTTGAGATATTTTTGACAATATCTTCCTTGAGATATTTTTGACAATATCTTCCTTGAGATATTTGACAATTCTTCCTTGAGATATTTGACGATACCTCAACTGATTGACAGAAAATAACAATCGTTTGATTGACAGACCGAGAGGCGACGTCAGGCGTGAAAAGCAAACGAATGCGAGTATGTTTCACTGTAACTACGAACAATCATGACAGAGAGATGATCATAAAAAGATTATAGTAAAACAGACTGACCGACACTTTGCCATGCATTTCCAGCAGATTCAATAACAAAATGTTATACTTGTAATATTTTGTAGAGCAAATTGGAAGAAATGTAACGTAATGTAGATCTTTTCGTGTAGTTTAGAATAGACATAGTGAACAAATGCTTTTTTTGTGGGGCAGCGTTTCATAATTGCTTTATCTTTTAAAACAATTAAAGATCAATTAAAAGCCAGTCAAAAGATCAACGCAACAAAGACGCTAACAAAGAAAGCTTTTAACATTGTTGTTAACGGCAAGTGGAAGATTCGGATCGTCACACTGTTTAACAGTTTACATATACATCTAATGAAGAGCCACGAGACTACACTACGAGAGAGAGAGAGAGAGAGGAGAGAGAGAGAGAGAGAGGAGGAGAGAGAGAGAGAGAGGAGAGAGAGAGTAGAGAGGAGAGAGAGAAGAGAAGAGAGAGAGAGAGAGAGAGAGAGAGAGAGAGAGGAGAGAGAGAGGAGAGAGAGAGAGAGAGAGAGGAGAGAGATGAGAGAGAGAGAGAGGGAGATTAGACACTTATTCATACAAAGGCCTGGCCCCTTATGAAGGAGTACATGAATAACAAAATGAAAAGAACGGAAACGAAAATTACAAGCTGGATCAAAATGTACAGCATGATGTAGCTGTTTCTCTCCGTTTAAACCCTTTGTATACAAACAAGGAAACATTTTGAAGAACTTTAGTGAAGGTTTGAGACATTAACAAGCACTATTTTGAATAAGGAAGGTTCTCTGTAGTATTTAGTACAAATCAACATTTCACGAATGGTTGTGAGAGCTGGGCAACAAAAAACAAAGTGAACCTCATTTCCTTGTGAAGTTTTACACAATGGACAAATTAAGTTATTGTTTTTAAAGGATCCGTGTCTGTAATGATGTACTTTCTAATTCCGACACACCAAGTCTAAATCTTGCTGTTACATATTTCAAATGTTTATCCATATCAAGCTTTAAATAAGGTTGAAGATCAGGATTACTACAAAATGTCTATAAAGACTAAGCCGTTCACTAATTGAATGCAATCAGACCACTTCTGCCAGCTGCAATCTGTTAATCTCTGAAGGAAGATATGGATAAAATCAGCAATATTACCAACGCTTTGGCTGAGCCAAACAAAACCAAAACCATATCCAAACAGGCAGAGCCGTATTTTACTTACCCAGTTTTCCGTACCTCTGGCATCAAAATCAAAGAACATATTCGGGGCCGGAATAGCTCAGTTGGTAGAGCGCCGGACTCGTGATCCTGGGGTTGCGGGTTCGAATTTCGGTACAGGGGGATTTTTCCCTCGGAGTTAACATTGGTTCTGACTCCATTCCCCATATAGTCCTTCGAATGAGACTATAAACCGAGGTTCCGTGTGTGAACGCACGCACATCTTGCACACACGTAAAATCCCATCACCAACTTTCGGAAGAGAAGACCAGTTTGGCCGTTGGTATGGATGACACGTTACACATAGCATGCACCTTCCTCGAAGATGGAGTATGGCTGCCTTAATGGTGGGATAAAAAACGGTCATACACACAAAACTCCACTGCCTGTCTATACAGGCAGTGTCCACAGGAGTATCAGCCTGTATACGCAGAAAGAAAGAAAGAAAAAAGAAACAACATATTCTTTGCTTTGCAAGGTATTCTGTCGTCAAACATCTGCACACCCCTAGTGAATAACGAAGTCGTTTGACTGCAGAAACAAGAGAAATTGGGTCTAACTTTGTCACATCATAAACGAAGTCATCGTGAGTTCGTCTCTCAACTCCCAAGAATTTCTTTACAGCACATGTAGGAACAGATTCGCAGTTTATCGCAGCTTTGTCCAACCCCCACAGTTCAGAACCATGCTGAACAATTGGCTTGTGCGTCAAATAACTTAATAAATAACAAGAGCTCTCTCTCTCCTCTCTCCTCTTCTCTCTCCTCTCTCTCCTCTCATCTCTCTCTCTCCTTCAGAAGTGTAGGAGATGATCGTTTTTTAGCAGTTCGAATCTGATGGTGATGAACTGCTTTTCGTTACTCTACGGAATCACTCTGTCATTGTCAGAGAGAAAACCTATGGTAAACAGGAACAGACTGACACTTACCCAAAAGCACAACATTCCATTCCCTCCAGTCTTTCCTACCCCCCCCCCCCCCCTTCCTCTTCGGCCCGTATCCCTCCTCTCTCACGCCGTTGTGTTCAAGTCCTGTATTGATCAGACTCTCCCTCTATATTGCACTGCGGGATTCTTTTGCTCCGCCCAAGAAATTTACCCCCCCGGGGGTAAAATTTCTGTTACAATGCAAACCATTTACTCTCTCAGCAAAGTAAACGCCACCCTTCCCCATATATGCCCAAATATATCCCAAAGGGAAAAGTACTCAGCGCACTCTCCCCCCCCCCCCCCCCCTAGAAAAGCGGTTTGTATTCCCCTTTGGAAGAGGAAGTCCCCCCCGCCCCATCCCTTTCAAGAAGAAAAGTTCTACCCCGCCCCCCTTTTCGAAAGTTAAAAAAAAAATCTCCTATCCAATCCTTTTTAAAAAGAAGGATATTATCTATTCCTTTTTCAGAGAAGAAAGTACTGCCCACTGTCCTTTCAGGGGGAAAAAGTCCTCTCCACTGTGACTCTCCTTTCAAGAGAAAAGTCTTCTCCACTCCCCTTTCAAAGAGAACAGCGCCTCCCATTTCCCTATCAAAGTGAAAAGCACTCTCTATAGTATTCCTCTTTCCACTACAACAGTACTCTTCACTCCCTTTTCAGAGGGAAAGGTACTGGCCACTTTTCTTTTCAAAGAGAAAGGTACTCTCTACTCCTCTTTCAACGTGAACAGCACTCTTCATTCCCCTTTCAAAGAGAAAAGCCCTCTCCACTCCCCTTTCAAAGAGAAAAGCTCTCTGTATTCCTCTTTCAAAGAGAAAAGCTCCGTCCACTCTACTTTCAGAGAAAAAAAGGCCCTCCACTCTACTTAGAGAGAGAAACGTACTCTCTATTCCTCTTTTAAGAGAAAAGCCCCGTCCTCTCTGCTTTCAAAGAGAAAAGCCCGTCCACTCTACTTTCAAAGAGAAAAGCCCGTCCACTCTACTTTCAAAGAGAAAAGCCCCGTCCACTCTACTTTCAAAGAGAAAAGGCCCTCCACTCTACTTTCAGAGAGAAAAGCCCCGTCCACTCTACTTTCAGAGAGAAAAGCCCTGTCCACTCTACTTTCAAAGAGAAAAGCCCCGTCCACTCTACTTTCAAAGAGAAAAGCCCTGTCCACTCTACTTTCAGAGAGAAAAGCCCACCCACTCTGCCTTCAGAGAGAAAAGGCCCGTCCACTCTACTTTCAGAGAGAAAAGCCCCGTCCACTCTAATTTCAAAGGAGAAAAGGCCCGTCCACTCTACTTCAAAGAGAAAAGCCCATCCACTCTACTTTCAAAGAGAAAAGCCCACCCACTCTACTTTCAGAGAGTTAGGTCCCTCCACTTTATTTTCAAATAGAAAAGTACTCTCCACCCCTCTTTGAAAGTGAAAAGTACCCCCCAGTCACCTTCAACAACAACAACAACAACAACAACAACAACAACAACAACAACAAACAACAACAACAAACAACAACAAAAACACTAACACCAGGGACATTAGGTTTTGCTTTTCTTGAAGGAACTGGAGACGGAAGACCGTTTGAAACTCCATGATCTTCCACAGACACACACTGAACGATAGAAACAGAAATACATGGTAGACTTTTGCAACCAAGTTATCGCCTTAAACTGACCCAGGTCTTCTGACATGATCTTCTACAGTGACGCACAGCGCACTTTTGGAAGTGGTGTGTTTATTCCACAGTTCCATAGTAGTGACTTTGAGGTGAATTGTTCGACAGGAACGATCTTCCATATGAACATAAAGTAGACGTGGCTGGTTCGCAGGTCATACATGATTCATAATGGTTTGTCTGGTGTCAATTGGCAAACAGATTTTATCTCTCACTTCAGATGGGACTCGGCACTCTGAAAGTAAAGTGTTGGGCATCACTCTGAATTTAACCATTGTCTGTGAACAGACAGAAACAGAACTGCTCACCTTTGGAACGAATTGCCGAACCTTTTTAATAAGTTCGTGTCAAACTGAGGTGACAACAGGAGGAAACTGAATTAAGTGTTAAAAAATAATTCTTAGTGTGTACCAAAAAAACAAGTACAAACAACTTACAAGACTAAACACGACGCGTTTCGACCTCTTAGGTCTTCTTCAGGGAGATAAACAACGTTCAGTGCAATGAAAACGAAGAACGATCAGCGATCAAGTATTGCTCGTTCTTCGTTTTCGATTAGGCCTACTCTGGTAGCCGTTCTTCGTTTTCATTGATCTGACCGTTGTTTATCTTGCCTAAAGAAGACCTAAAAGGTCGAAACGCGTCGTGTTTTTTTTTTCTTCTGTAACTTCTTTGTTTTTTTGGCGGACTCACTGAGAATTATTCTTAAAATTTTTTTGTTAATAAGGTTGAGTTTGTAATTCGTGTCAAGAACCTCTTGACTGGGGGGCAGACGAATTCTTAGACGTACTAATTTGAAGAAGAAGAAGAAAGAAAAAGAAAGCGCACAACACGGAATTTAAGAACTAACATGTCAAGAAGGAAACGGGACGGCACGAAAGCTTGCGCATCCTACCGAACATTATCTTTTTGTTTGTTTTGTTATACTACTACTACTACTACTAAACTACTACTACTACTACTACTACTACTACTACTACTACTACTGCTGCTGCTGCTGCTCTGCTGCTGCTGCTGCTGCTGCTACTGGTGCTGCTGCTACTACTACTACTGCCGCTGCTGCTACTACTACTACTAGTACTACTACTATTACTACTCCTCTTCCTACTCCTCTACTACTACTACGACGACGTCTGCCACTACAACTATGTTTACTTCTACATGACATACCATACAGACCTGACTGACGACCAGGAGAGACTGAAGAGTATTGCAGGGTAGGAGGAGTACAGAAGAGTATTGCAGGGTAGGAGAAGTACAGAAGAGTATAGCAGGGTAAGGAGGAGTACAGAAGAGTATTGCAGGGTAGGAGAAGTACAGAAGAGTATTGCAGGGTTAGGAGGAGTACAGAAGAGTATTGCAGGGCAAGGAGGAGTACATGGAGTATTGCAGGGTAAGGAGGAGTGCAGAAGAGTATTGCAGGGCAAGGAGGAGTACATAGCAGTATTGCAGGGTAGGAGGAGTGCAGAAGAGTATTGCAGGGCAAGGAGGAGTACAGAAGAGTATTGCAGGGTAGGAGGAGTGCAGAAGAGTATTGCAGGGCAAGAGGAGTACATAGGAGTATTGAGGTAGGAGGAGTGCAGAAGAGTATTGCAGGGCAAGGAGGAGGTACATAGCAGTATTGCAGGGTAGGAGAGTACAGAAGAGTACTGCATGGTAGGAGGAGTGCAGAAGAGTATTGCAGGGTAGAGGAGGTGTACAGAAGAGTATTGCAGGGTAGGGAGGTGTACAGAAGAGTATGCAGGGTAGGAGGAGTGCAGAAGAGTATTGCAGGGTAGGAGGAGTACATAGGAGTATTGCAGGGTAGAGGAGTACATAGGAGTACTGCAGGGTAGGAGGTGTACAGAAGAGTATTGCAGGGTAGGAGGAGTGCAGAAGAGTATTGCAGGGTAGGAGGAGTGCAGAAGAGTATTGCAGGGTAGGAGGAGTGCAGAAGAGTATTGCAGGGTAGGAGAAGTACAGAAGAGTATTGCAGGGTAGGAGGGAGTACAGAAGAGCATTGCAGGGTAGGAGGAGGAGTACAGAAGAGTATTGCAGGGTAGAGGAGAAGTACAGAAGAGTATTGCAGGGTAAGAAGTACAGAAGAGTATTGTAGGGTAAGAAGTACAGAAGAGTATTGCAGGTAAGGAGTACAGAAGAGTATTGTAGGGTAAGGAGGAGTACAGAAGAGTATTGCAGGGTGGGAGAAGTACAGAAGAGTATTGCAGGGTGGGAGAAGTACAGAAGAGTATTGCAGGGTTGGAAAGTACAGAAGAGTATTGCAGGTAGGTGGAGGCGTACAGAAGAGCATTGCAGGGAGGAAGGAGTGCAGAAGATTATTGCAGGTGGGAGAGTACAGAAGAGTATTGCAGGGTATGGAGGGATAATAGGGGTATGCAGGGTAGGAGAGGAGTACAGAAGAGTATTGGCAGGGTAAGGAGGAGTACAGAAAAGTATTGCAGGTGGAGGATACTAGGAGTATTGGCGTTGGAGAGTACAGAAGAGTATTGCAGGGTAGGAGGTTACAGAAGAGTATTGCAGGTAAGGAGGAGTACATAGAGTATTGCAGGGTTGGAGAAGTTACAGAAGAGTTTGCAGGGTGGGAGGAGTACAGAAGGCATGCAGGTAGGAGGAGGAGTACCATTAGAAGCAGACCGCCAGTGCCGCTTGGACAGACAGACCCAACCTCTCGCTCTCCCTCTCCCTCTGAACCGATCAATAATACCATTCAATACACGGACTGGAAGGGCCCGCCCGCTGGGTAAGGCTTCCGCTGGGGCAAACCGCAGGTTCCGGGGTTGAGTCTTTGGTGGGGATGGTGGGGATGGGGATGAGGGGTGGTGGTGGGAGTTGGGGGGTGGGGGTGGGACCACACAACACAGGTTCGAGGATTGGGTCTCTGGTCTACTAGATTGTTCAATTAATTGATTAATTAACTTTGTTGGGGTGGGGATGGTGGGGGGAGGAGGGGACGGGGGTGGTGGGGGAGTTGGGGGGTGGGGGGGGGGGAACCACACGACACAGGTTCGAGGATTGAGTCTCTGGTCTACTAGATTATCCAGTTAATTGATTCATTAACTTTGTTGGGGGGGGGGGGGGGGGGGGGGGGAGGGGAGGGGGGGGTGGGGGGGGGTGGGAGTTGGGGGGTGGGGGGGGGGGTGGGTGGGGGGGGGGGTGAACCACACGACACAGGTTCAAGGATTGAGTCTCTGGTCTAGTAGATTATCCAGTTAATTGATTCATTAACTTTGTTGGGGTGGTGGTGGTGGTGGGAGGAGGAGACCGGGGTGGTGGGGGGGATGGGGGGATATGCAACGCTGGTTCTGGGGTTGAGCCTCAAATCTGCCTGATTACTTGTTAATTGTTTAATTAATCAATGAATGAATTAATAATTGTTATTTTGTGGAGTGGGGGTGGGGGAGTGGGGTAGGGGATGCTTATGAGAAGATCCCACAAAGCAAGTTCGAGGATTAAGTCTCACGTCAACTATTCTTGGGGGTTGGGGTGGGTGGCAGGGGGTGGGGGTGGGGGGTGGATGGGGTAGGGAAACCAGACAACGCAAGTTTTAGTATTGAGTCTCCGGTCAACCATTTTTGGGAGGGGAAGATGGGGGGTGGTTGGGGGGGGGGGGGGGGTGGGGGGGTGGAGGCGGGTGGGAATGGGGTGGGTGGGGGTGGGGTGGGGGGGGGGGGGGAACGCAACGCAAGTTCCACAATAGTATAGTGGACCAGATACTAGATGTGTACACCTGTGCACAGAATAGATAACGCTATTGAATGTGTATTGCCGGCCATCAGACCATCTGTGTACAGTTGTCAAGAGGATGTGACGGTTCATGTGTACAACTGTGAAAAAAAAAAACATAGTATAGTGGACCAGATACTAGATGTGTACACCTGTGCACAGAACAGATAACGGGATTGAATGTGTATAGCCGGCCATCAGTCCATCTGTTGCCACGACGCACGGTCGAAATAAATGAGGACGTACACCGTGCTGGAAAACGTTTAAAACCGTTTTTGTCCGGGGCAGTAACGGAAACGAAAGACAACGAATGAAAACAACCAGTTGCTTTGCAGGCAAACACGAAGATGGCGACATCTAAAAGTCGATGGAAAATGTTGTAGTGAGAAGGGAAACTTTTACGAGTTCTTCTCAACATCGTTATGGAATTGAGGAAACCTTAACGTGGACTGCTCAGAATCATTAACGGCAAACCTTGACGAGTACTTGTCAATATCGTTATGTTGATCGGGGAAACCTTTACGATCGTTTCTGAATTGTGATAAGGGAAACGTTTACCAGTACTTCTCAACATTAATATAGTAAAAGGAAAGAGTATTCCTGTAAAGTGAAAGGAAAATCTTTACGATATTTCTCAGTACCATTATGGTGATAGGCGAAACCTTAACCAGTTTATCAGCGTATCATTATGGTGAAAATGGAAACCTTTGCGAGTTCTTCTCAGTATCATTATCGTCAAAGGGGAAATCTTTAGGAGTATTTCTCAGTACCATTATTGTGATAGGGAAGTCTTCACGAATATTACTGAATTTCATTATGGTGATTAGGGGAAGTTTTTAACGGATATATCTCAGTATCACTGCAGTGATAGGAGAAACCTTAGCGAGTCTGTCTCAACATAGTTATGGTAATGAGGACATCTTTGTGAGTACTTTTCAATATAAACATGGTGAAAAGGAAAATCTTTGCTAGTATTTCTCCATATCGCTATGGTGAAAGAGGGATTCATATCAAGCGTACTTCTTAATATCTTTATTGTAATACGCCAAAACCTTTATGTGTACTTCTCAGTATCCTTATGCGATAGGGGACATCTTGGATATTTCTCACTATTATGATGGTTTATGGGGGAAAACTGTGTGTAATTGTCAGTGCCAGAACGTGATGGAAACATTAGCTTGTATACCGCTGTTTAGTTTTTAACGATGTGGAAAATGTGTTCTGGCATTCGCCACACAAGTCTTTCTTTTGTGGACGAGGGGAAAAGTTCTTGGAAATACTTTGCAGGTCGGCCACGACAATGAAAACCCTTTGTTCGATCTTTTCTCACTCTGTACTTGGCATACAACAGCTGTGTGACATCAAGGCGTGTATCGATCAACCAGCTTTCTGTGTGAAGCAGAAACAAGCTCAGCTATCTTTCCCCTACCTTCTCCAACTTGTGTCTGGCAACTGCACTTATCGTATGTTTTCCTGTCTTTTCCCTGTTTTCCTTAATTAACCTTTTCCTGACCCCCAGCCTCTCCCCGGTTTTTTTCATAGTCCCGGGTTTTGTACCATTTTTCTTCATTTTTGCATGTTGTTTTCTCCTGTTCGTTCCGTTTTCCAGCACATTGCTGCCTTTTCATGCCCAGTCCTTTTTTTTTATTTTTATTTTTTCGTTTGCTGTGACCTAGTTTCCATATTCTTTCCGACTTTTCCCAACGTTCCCCATTCTTGGACCTACATTTTCACATCTCTTCCGTACCTGTTCTTACTGTTCACCATCTTTTCTGCCTACGCCTATCTAGGGAGAGAGAGAGCGATAATGTTGATTTTTTTTTTTTAGCTCAGTCGACCGCAAGGGGCCATATCAGGGCTGTCACCTCGTTGAAGTCAACTCTCAAAATTGGTTAAAAAAACAAACAAAAATGCACACACAGCCCAATGAAACAGATTTAAAAAAAAACACACATTGGAATTACTTCAAAAGATTTTTTCCGTAAAATCTTAGAGCAGATGAAAAATGTTGATCTCTTTTAGACTCTCAAAAGTCACATCATGAGAGACATCTCTGAACAAGATTTTCATGGATGTTTATGTCTGACATCATGTAAGTCTCAACACTCTATAAGAAGATTGCTGACTGTAAGTGGTACATCACAACGAATGCACCAGGCGCTTGTTCGCCTTTTCAAAGTTACGAGTGGGTGTAAAAGGAGTGGGGCCTGTGTGCAAAAGGCACAAGACTGCTTCTCTTGTCTGCCGCCAGTGGTACACCATTAAAAACTCTTTCAGGTCAGGTCTGGCAGATTTGGAAGAGTTTGGTATCCGCCAGCGAGTTCCACTCCTCTTGCCCAGAGCTGTTCGTCAGAAATCTGAGCTTTGGATTTCAGATCGGTGTGAGAGATAGAGAAGAATATGGACCGCTGTTTAGTGTTTCCCCGCTCTCGCATCTCCTGCTCTCTCCTCTTTCCCTGTGCACGGGACCCTTGTCTTCAATTCTCTCTTCTTAATCATTAGTGCCTTTATTCAGTAGCGTTCAATCGTGCGCAGAGTGGTATCAAAACTTAGCAGATGTGGTGTAGCATATATGGACTAGTCCGCACGCAGTGACGCCTCTTTTATGAAACTGAAACCGAAATTTCCCCCGTTCATATTTGTCTCCTATTTCTTGTCCACCCCCCCCCCCCCTCCAATCCGCGCTTTCCCCAATGCCTTTTAAGAAGTTACTACAAAAACGCGATTTCCTGGAGGAGGAAGTGAATTAAGTTGGCGCATGCGCGGGTCCCCGGTTTTGAATACGATCGCGCCCCCAGCAAAATTGTTTGCTTAAAAATTGCCACAACATTGTATCACAACGGGAAACTCACAACATGCATGTATTACTTACGGTGGTAAAATGTATAGGGGGAACTGGACCCCACACTTGCTGTAACTAAATTTAGGGGAATATAAATGCTAGCTGTTTTTTAAACGCCCTTTCCAAAACCGTACAGGCCATATCGGGAAACTGCCACGCCCGTCTACGGGCCCATATCAGGACTGCCCCCCGT
Source organism: Conus ventricosus (assembly GCA_018398815.1). Lineage (NCBI taxonomy): Eukaryota > Metazoa > Mollusca > Gastropoda > Neogastropoda > Conidae > Conus > Conus ventricosus. The sequence goes on along the minus strand of CM031604.1, from coordinate 12,067,197 downwards.
CGTTACAAGGCCCAACGGGACTGCAGGGCCCGTCTACAGCCCTTATCAGACTGCCAGGGTCGTTACAGGCCCAATAGGACTGCCACGTCGTCTACGGCCCATTTCAGGATTTTCCACGTGCTACAGGCCCATATCAGGACGGCCCGTCTTTCCTACAGGCCCAAAACATGACTGTCACGTTGTTTACGGGCCTTTTTAATTCTTTTTTTTTGGACTGTCCGTGGGTCTACAGGCCCTTTAAAAAGGACGTAAAGGTCGTCTAAAGGCCCATATCGGGGACTTTCACGTCGCCCTAAAAGGCCCATTTTTTGGGACTGTCACGCCCGTCACGGGCCCCTTATCGGACTGCCACTTCGTCTACGGGCCCCAAATATCGGGATTTGCCACGTCGTCTACGGGCCCCCAAAATCAGGACTGTCACGTCGTCTACGGGCCCCAAAACGGGACTGTCACGCCCGTTACAGGCCCATATCAGGACTGTCACGTCGGTCAAAAGGGCCCCCTTTATGGGACTTTCACGTCGTCAAACGGCCCATACCCGGACTGTCACTCGTTAAAATCTGTTCCCCCAGGTTTTTTTAAAAAAAAAGTAGTAAAAAAACTAAAAACAGTCCTCTCACGATCGTTTCGCCCCTAAACAACCCCTTAAAAAAAATGTTTAATAAAATCCCCATTTTTTCCCCCCGTCAAATATTGAAAACCCCCCCCCCCCCCCCCTATTTATCTCTTTTAAAAAAAAACCCAAAATTGTTTTCACCCTAAAACAGTTTTTAAAGCAGTATGCTAAAAAGCCCCCCCCCCCCCCCCCCCAACACACACACACACTCTCTCTCCTCCTCTCTCTCTCTCTCTCTCTCTCTCTCCCCACAAAATTTACACTTTCACCCCGCGCGCATGGCACACACATGCACGCACGCAGGGCACGACGCACACCACACATACAGGGGGCCCCGCGCCCGGGAAAACCCCCTTTATACCAGGCTGCTTACAAAACACATGTAACGGGGTACATGCGTGCATACGGGGAGCGCTCAAAAAAAAACCCAAAAATCACATGTACAAAAACGTGCCCCCTGCACGCACACACTGACATGCATGGGCCCGTGCCCCCCCGACCCCCCTTTTCATATAAAATATTTTATATATTATAATATATATTATAAAATTATATATATATTTATATATATATATATATTATATATTTATATTTTTTAAAAAAGGAAGGTTTAAAACTATCTACAGCGTTTTTTTTCCCAGGGCAATGCAATCATCGGGATGTGGTGGGTCTGTAATATATATTTCCCACACACCCCCACAAAAAACACACCCCAAACAAAACACACATACAATTTTTAAAGTGTCCGGGCAATGTTAGACAGGAAACCAAAGGGTTTTACCAGCGCTTTGGGGCTAATGCACCAGGTCAGACATCTGCAAAGGGTTGTATCCAGGGCGATCTCATCTGAAATCCTTTTCATCTTAAATTTATTCTTTATCCCTCAGCCGTAAATCCGGGGGGGGGCCCGTTGGGGGTCCCGAAATTGGCACAGATGTGGTGGGAACCCCTCCCATTAAATTTGGGGCGGGTCCGCCGGGATTGACCCCTCCTTGATGAAACCCGGGAAAATTCAAACCCGAAGCCCTCTCCCCAAAAGTGGTCATATCCCCGTGAACCCAAAAAAGTATGAAGCGGGTTTTAAATGGTGGGATGATATACGCCACGGTGCCTTTATCGGGCAGTTTTTAAAAAAAGGAGTGGGGTTTTTTCTCCCCCCAAAAAAAAAAAAAAAAGAAAAGAAGGGGGGGGGGGGGGGGGGGGGGGGGGGGGGGGGGGGGGGGGGGGGGGGGGCCGGGGGGGGGGGGGGGGAAAGGGGGGGGGGGGGGGGGGTGGGGGGGAAAAGTTTGGGGGGGGTTTTGGGGGGAAAAAACGAAAAAAAAGGGGTCCGGGGGACATTTTTTTTTTTTGGGGGGCCATTTGTGAAAGGGGATTTTAAAATTAAAAACTAAAAAAGGGGGAAAAAAAGGGGCCCTTTCCCCCGACTTTATTCAAAGTTTAGTCGCCCTGGGCAAAAACAAAATGTCCGAGCCCCCGTTTCGGGCGTTTTGGGGCCCCAAAGGCAATTTTCGGGGGAAAACCCTTTGGGGGGCGGGCGCTCAAAACCCCTTTTCTCCGTTTTCCCTTTGCGGGTTTATCGACCTTTCGATGCAGGGGGCGCGCTCGCGCCCCGGCGCGCGCGCGCGGTGTGTGTGTGTGTGTGTTGTGTGTGTGCGTTCGTGGGGGCGGGGTGCGTGCGTGTGAAGTCAGAAAAAAACATGTTGATTTTCGGCTTTTTTTGTTACAAATTTTTTTCCAAATATCGTCTATTTTTTTTTAAACCCGGCTGTGCTGTTTTAAAGGCGGGTTTTAGTGATTGACAACGAAACGTAATACTGGTCCCCCCCCCCCCTTTTGGGTATTGAAAAGGAGGACGAATTGTGAAATTGCTGCCTTTCATCGGAAAGAAACCCGTACCCTGAGTGTTTTGCTGAAAAATGATTGGGTTGGGGGGAGTGGAATAGAAAGGTAGGTGTTTTGTTTTGTGGGGGGGGGGGGGGGGGGGGGGGGGGGGGGGGGGGAGGGTTGGGGGGTTTCTGAGGGAAGGGAAACCCATTTTGGGTTAAAATCAATGGGGGTTCAATTTCTCTGGAATGAAAAGCCTGCTGCTTATGTTTAGTGCCAACAGACCCGGGAAACGGTCAGGGCCTTTTATTTCCATAACCCCCCCCCCCCCCCCCCCCCCCCCCCCCCCCCCCCCCCCCCCCCCCCAGAGACCCCGAAACCGTCCCCTTTCCCCTCTTCATTGCTGCAAAACGAAAAGTGAACGCGCCAAGGCCCGGGTTAAAGGGGTCGAGTATTTATAAACTGGCTAAAGAGATTTTTTTAGAGAATCGTTTTGTATCGAAATTTAACAAACCCCCCCATTTTTTTTTTCATATGGCGAAAAAAAGGGAAAAAGCCCGGGGGGGTTTCCCCAAACCCGCAAATCAAAAGGGAAACGAAATGGGGCTTTTTTTGGGGGGGTGCGACCGGCGCGAAGATAGGGGGCACGGGGGATTTCAAAGACCCCGAGATATCCCGCCCACTAAAAAGGGAAAGGGCATGGAAAGGGTATTCGAAGATTGTTTTTTTTATTTTTATCGGTGAAAATCAAATCTAAACAAGGGGAAAAAATTGGTGGGGGGTTGTACTTTTGATCAACTATCATGTGTTTACAATAAACGCGGTTGAAAAAGATTGGGAGGCGCCCAAAAAGCTTACATGGATTATGTTTTTTTAGTGCAACACTGTGGGGGTGGTGGCCCCTGCTTCCGCCCCCCTCACCCTCAGCTGCCCCGTGCATGGGTGGAGGGGTCAAGTCGGTGAGGGCATTGATGGGGGAGCTGGTAGTGTAGTGGGGGGGGAAAAAATGAAGCAAAAACAACAAGGCGGAGAGAGAGAGAAAAGAGGAGAGAGAAGGGGTACGGGAAGGGGGAAAATCTGGAGGAAAAAGTTTAAGTGGGGGGGAAAAAAAAAGTGGGGGGGAGGAGGAGGAGGGGGAGACGGAAGGGGAGATTATAAAAGGGGAAGCTTTCTTTCCCGGGCCGGGTTTCAAGCTGCACGCGGGAAAAGGGATATTTTTGTAGATGACCGAGATGGAGCGTTTATTTTACAAAACACACACACCACACACGCACGCCCCGCAGCCCGCGCGCGCGCACGCACGCACGCACGCACACACAATCACATTTACCATTTAAAAATTCATTAAAATTCTCTCTCTCTCTCTCTCTCTCTCTCTCTCTCTCCTCTCTCTTCTCTCTCTCTCTCTCTCAGAGTTATTTCCGGGCATCAAGTCTGTCCGAAACATGGCTGTCAGAATGAGATGCCTGTCGTGATTCTGTCACGTCTCTCAGTGCGAATCTCTCTCTCTCTCTTCCTCGAACTCGGAAAGTAAACTGTTTTCACTGACCTTGAGAGTTCAAAGCCCAGCAATTTAAAATCCCGACACAAAAAACGAGAAAAGGGCGCAATTGTGTGTCCCCAAACTGCACGGCCATAGTTCCACGATTTGAAAAAGAAGAAAGAAAAAAAAAATCCAGACAGATGAATTTTCAACGAATGTGCCTTCTCCATACGTCATCAACAACATTAAAACAAAACTCTCTCTCTCTCTCTCTCTCCTCTCTCTCTCTCCTCTCTCTCTCACACACACACACACACACACACACACACACACACACACACACACACACACACACACACACACACACACACACACACGCACACACACACACACTCACACCACGCACATGCACGCACGCACGCACGCACACATCACTCACACGCATGCACACCACACACCACGCACGCGCACACACACACACACACACACACACACACACACACAACACACACACACACACACACACACACACACACACATGTTCATCCTAAAAATTAAAAGAATTTTTTTGTAGATAGATACTCAACTGCTACTTGACAAATGCCCATGCACAAGTCCATAATTTTTTTTTCTTGGTGCTCGTTAATTAGTGAACAACTGAACAAGCTTTGTTCATGCATGCTTGTTAATCAGTGAACAACTGAACAGGCTATGTTCATGCATGCTTGTTAATCAGTGAACAACTGAACAAGCTTTGTTCATGCATGCTTGTTAATCAGTGAAACAACTGAACAAGCTTTTGTTCATGCACTGTACGTCTCAAAGATCCACGTTTTATTTCGAAGGACAATGTTGATTGTTTTCATTCCTTTCCTGGTGGATTTTACCGACCTATACTTTCTAAAGCATTGTCCATCAGGTAGATTGCTTCAGATTTATTCTGTTATTGTTTTTTTTTTTTTAATGGTTTTTGCAATACGGTGCATCACATGTAACCCTATGATTATGATTATGTGCATGAATCCAGCTGTTTGGTTGGTGAAAATCATTTCCACCCTCGTTCTCTGCCTTCAGTGTGTGTGTGTGTGTGTGTGTGTGTGTGTGTGTGTGTGTGTGTGTGGTGTGTGTGTGTGTGTGTGTGTGTCTCTCTCTCTCTCTGTGAGTCTGTTTAACTATATTCAAGACCAAAAAGGCGGCGCCAGTTTTGAATAAATGTTACTTTGTTGTTTGTTAATTCCTCTAGCTGTGTTGTGGACAAGGTCAAGTACAGGCTGTATGGGTTAGCTTGGAACATTCTTTTTTGGGGGGTGGGAGGGGGTGGGGTGGGTCTTCTTGTTTATTCTGTATGCTCCGTGTTGGCATTTCTGCTAGGCGATTGTAACCAGCATTGGTTTGGAGTCATGGGCATAGAACTGTGTCATCATGGGAGCAAGAGTCCCCTTTGTTTGTTAATTACCGTCTCCTACTCCACGCCTCATTTAAGACTCCCTTCCTGTTGACAGGGTCATTGACTTGTCGGTCAGGCAGTCTTCTGTCAGACAGGAAATCTCAATGATCGTTAGACGGAAGAATCTCAAATGATGTGCCCCTGCTCCGTCTTCCTGACGACTTCCGTTTTGAACCCCCCCCCCCCCCCCCCCCTACACACACACACACTTCCCAGTCCCATGCCCTCTTCCACATCCACATCACCTTACAATTTTCAATGTCAACCACGTCATTGAAAACCTTGCCTTCATTAAAAAAAAGAAAATGTACGGACCCAAGCCACAGTCACAGCCACGAAAGAAAAAGAGCATCTGTGGCGGTAGTATGAATCTGTTCTCAACAGCAGGATGACAAGTTCAGGATGTACGGGACGAGGGAGGGGCGTCTAGGAGTGTCTGGAAACGCCTTCTGGTTTGGCTGGCAGAACTTTGCATTCTTGCATTCTGGGTTCTCTCTCCTCTCTCCCCCCCCCCCCCCCCCCCCCCGCCCCTAATTTTTCTACTGGAAAAGGATCCCCACACATCTGTTTGGGACAACCCCCCCCCCCCCCTCATGCAACTGATCCGACCCTGGACAAGTATAATTGAATGGCATTTCTGATCTGTGCTCCAACCACAATCGTTCTGTGCTCTGTCTGGAACCGCAGAAACTATTATTGCTATGATTTATGAGGGTGGAGAGAGGAGAGACAGTGTCAGTGTTTCCAATATCTCGATTCCAATCGTGGAGGGCAGAGTGTGCTCTTCTGTCTTGGCATTTGCTGTACCATGTCATGAAGCAGTGTCAGTCATTATTCGATCATCAGTGGCTTTGATGTGAACTATGACGTGAGTTCCAGCACGTCAGATCAGTATTTCATATTGATCTGCTTTCTTTCAGGGGACAGAAATAAGGTTGCACAGAAACCGAGATTGAGAACAAATAACCACACGCACGCAAGTGTCTCCATAGTGAAAAGAACTTACATTGATGAAAGAGACGAAAACGTTCCTTCATCTTCGAAGATTGTGCTTCGGTTGTTTTTTTTCGCCCCACATTATGTTAAAGCTATTTTGGGAGTTGACTTAAACGAGGTGACGGCCCTTACATGGCCCTTTGCGATCGACTGGGCTGCCAGCTATATTATCTCTCTTATCTTCCACACAAACGCTCAGAAAGTAACAACTCTGAATGTTTTATGCATGTATATTCTTTAGAATAAATAAATAATTTATATGAATTCCCAAAGTAAC
>CM031604.1:12033054-12045554 GCA_018398815.1 Conus ventricosus | reverse complement strand
CCCCACACTCTGACCAAAAGACCAAAAATGAAGGAAATGGGTTAGTTCCAGAGTGGGGAGGAGTGCAGGCGGAAACTGAAACAAAGCTTCATTCAACGCCTCATCTGGCGCGGAATTTGAGAAGATAGGCGACCGCTCGTTCTTGGTTTTCATTGTCCTGAATGCTGTTGATTTTGCCTGAAGAAGACCTGAGCTGTCGAAACGCGTCGTGTTTTGTCTTGTCATGTGTTTGTCCCAGTTGTTTGGGCGGACTTACTGATAATTCATTAAAAAAAAAAAATAGTGAAGGAAATCTGAAACGAGTCCGGAAACAGGAAACAGTAAATAATGAACAAGTAGGAGAGTTCTTGCTCCCACGATGAAATCAATCCACGCCCGTAACTCCAAAGGAATCCTATCGGCAAGCAGGGAACATCCTGTCTTTTCTTTTTCTTTTAAAATTTATTCATTTATAGATTTTTGTTGGATCGTCTTCTTGTTTGTTCTGTGCGCTCTGAGTGTTTGCCATTTCTGCTAGCCGATTCGGTGTCGTAAGCTGCATTCGTACGGATACAATTATTGGCGTGGATTCATTTCATCATGGGGAACAAGAGTTACCGTACTTGTTCGTGACAAAAGAGCGAGTGGTGGATGAGGTAATGTGGCGATGGGAAGGAGTGGTCAGTTCTGTGGTTCTTCCAAATCTGTCAACAGAAACAGGGGCCGTACTGGCAGCTGTCTCGTGCGTGATGCCAGATTACACTGGCACTACGCAATGATTCTTTTCCCTGGGCCGCCGCTAGCTAACTGGCGAGTGAACAAGACGAAGCTTAGTGGGTTGACTCTATGCACACACACACACGTGTGCGCGCGGACGAACGCGCGCGCACGCACGCACGCACACACACACACACACACACACACGCACGCACGCACGCACGCACGGACGCACGCACGCACGCACACTCACGTATTTATTATATATATATATATATTTTTTTTATAATAGGCAATGGTAGTGAATACAGCAGTGATTGTAAAAAAAATGATCAACCGAACTGGGAGCAACATTTGTTAAATGTAAGGTTTATAAACTATCTACCCCAGTCCGCTGTTTCATGCAAATTGCAATCATCAGGATGTGGTGGCGTCTGTGCTGCCGTGTGTTTTATTAACTGCTTGTGGTGTCTGTCATCACGTGCATGTCTGTGTTTTTCGTGTGTTTGGTTCTTGTTTCACTGATAGAATTTCCAACTTGTGCCTGCAGTTCTTACCATTTCTATCCTGTATTTAAAGTTGCCGTTGTGGTTTGAGAGTATTATGTGCTTTTTCTGTTGAGCATAGGTTACATCTTTTGGAAATGTTGTTGTTATGGTGTGCTCTATCTATGATTTTCCAGGATATATTGTATTCTATCTTCTTTTATCTTTGAGCTTCCAGATGTAATTTACTTCAATTTCTGTTTGGTTTTTTTTTGTAATCTTTCTTTGTTAAATGACTGTTTGTGGTTTGCCAGATCCTAGTTTAAATTGGTTTTCAGTGATTCCTATATATTGTTTCTTCTGCGTTCTTGATGTTACAGTGGCTTGGTACACATTGCTGTTGTAGAGCATTTGTTGCTGCTGAGGGCACTGTTCGTTCTTAATACAGTTGCAGGATTTCCTTTTATCACCTCGCTTTTTATCTGTACTGCTTTTACTTTTTGTTGGTTGAATCAATGATGTTTCTTAAGGTTGGGCATACATGGAGTAATGTATTTGATGCTGTTTTTGTTGAATATCTGGGATAATTTGTGCTCTTTGGAATGATGATGTTGGATTTTCTAAAGAATTCTTTCCCCTCATATTTTTTCACTCTTCGTCATATGGGGGTTTTGTTTGTACCATATGATCTTTCTTTTCCTGTTCTTCTTGTGTATGCTCATGTCATTATATGGGTCAAATTGTAGTTTGTTGTTGTAGCCACTTTTTGTGTGGTACGCTTCTTGATATTCAGCCTGCAGCGTTATTGAATGCTGTTTCATTGCATGACAGGTTAGATACTCTCTTATCTCTTAAGCCTCTGGGTATTGTTTTTTGTATGAAGGTGCGATGGTTACTTTTGATATTTACATAAACAGGTGTATCATTTGGTTTTTTGTATGGTTTATATATGTGCTGGTTGAGATCAAACGTTTATATCTAGATATTTCATATCTTTTTATTTGCTTCCATAGTGATTTTTAGATTTTTGGTTTTTGGAAGATTTTCACAGTCTTTTTTCTTATTTTCAATGTTTCTGGGTTGTCATTCAGCGCAGCAGGCCCGTCATCCCTGTTACAGTCCGACTTTGTTCCCAATTTCTTTTGAATGTTAGACAGCATGACAGTCCGACAAGTTCGAAGTTTCGGCACCTTCTTACGATCCAATTGTGACATCAAAAGTTTGAAATTCTTGTTTGCGCTCTTGGTCCAGATTTCATTATTTTTGCTGTGTAGTAGAGTTTTATTTGTCATGGAAAATGATTTCCATTCTGACCTTGATATTTCAGTGTATTTGCTGGCAAATTTTATAGCCTTTGGTGGCAGATCTTCATCTATAGATGTGTAGAAGTCTACTATATCAAATGTTTATTAAAACTGTATTTATCTTGCTTGGTTGAGTTTCTTGAAACCATTGTATGGCTTCGTATGTGTTTTCCAGAGGTTGAGTTCAGTGTTCTCTCTTATGTTTTTTATGGCTTTTTCTAAGGATTTTTTTGCTGAATTTTTCCTAATTCAGATATGGAATGGGTTTATCAATCTGCATGTGGGTTTTCAGGATGGTTGGGTTTGTGGTCTTTAAAGTGTTTGAAGCTTCTCTTGCTGCTGTTGTCTCACTCTTTCGTTAGGTCCATTTGGAGCACAAAGCTCCTTTTCTTTTTTTCTATGGTACTCGTATGTAGTTTTATCAGCTTTTTTTGTAATTTTTTTTGGATGTTTTTGTCGAGAAGCTGTGAGTTCCTCTTTAGTTTCAATTTTGTAGTGTTGTGGTTTTGTCTGCTTTCACAATTATTTTTTTGTTCGTTTTGGTTTGTTTGATTTCATTTTTTAGATGGTTTGGAATTCATGTTGATGTTTTGAATTCTATACTGGCAAATCATCCTTTTCATTTTATCCTCAAATGTCTTCATGTCTTCGATGGCTGGTGGGAGCTCGCCATGTTTTGAAGGCATATGGTTTTTATTTCTCTCTTGGCATTTTAGGGTTTACAAAGAAAATAATGCCTTCCATATCATATTTTTGATAATCCTTTCGTCTGTTTCTATCATTTCTTTTCATATTCATGAAGGTTTGGCGAAAGGTTATGTTTTAGTTGATTGTTTAAAATTGATTTGTCCATTTTAAAATCTGTGTTTAAAGTGCTCATCGTGAGAGCAATTAAGACAAATGGTAGTGAATTCCAGCCAGAGATTTTAAAAAAATGCTCAACCGAACTGGGTAGCCAACATTTGTTTAAAAGTACGTTTTAAAACTTTCTACAGCGATATGTTTCATGCAATGCAATCATCAGGATGTGGTGGTGTCTGTGCTGCCGGTGTTTTATAACTGCTTGTGTGGTCTGTCATCACGTGCTGTCTGTGTTTTCGTTGTGTTTTGGTTCTTGTCACTGATAGGAAATTTCCTATTGTGACATGCAGTTGTTAACACAATTCTATCATAGTATTTAAAGTTGCCAGTTGTGTATGCATAGTTTTATGTGCTTTTCTGTTGGCATAGGTTACATCTTTTTTGAAATGTTGTTGTATTGGTGCTGCTCTTTCTATTGATTTTCAGGATATTTGTATTCTATCTTTTTCTCTTTTGAGCTTCCAGATGTATTTACTCAATTCTGTTGGGTTTTTGCATCTTTCTTTGTTATATGGGACTGTTTGTGGTTTGCATATCTAGTTCTTAAATTGGTTTTCAGTTGATCCTATATATGTTTCTTCTGCGTTCTCTGATGTTACAGTGGGAGGTACACATGCTGTTGTTGAGGCTTTTTGTTGCTCAGAGGGCACTGTATTTTCTTGATCAGTTGCAGGAATTCCTTCATCCCCTCGTTTTTCTCTGTACTGCTTTTCATTTGAAACAGCGCTGTTGATAGTTTTAAACCTTACTTTTAACAATGTTGCCTACCTGTTCGGTTGAGCATTTTTTTTAAATTCTCTGCTGGTATTCATACATTGTCTTAAATTGCTCTCACGTTGAGCACTTTAAACCAACAGATTTTAAACTGGACATAATCAATTTTAAAAATTACTAAAAAAATACCTTCGCCCAAACCTCAATGGCTATATGAAAGAATGATAGAAACAGACAGAAAGGTTTTATCAAATATATGAGTGGAAAGGCATTTTTCTTTTTAACCCGAATGCCAAGAGAGAAGATAAAAACACATATGATCAAACAAAAACATGCGAGCTCACCAGCCATCGAGACATGATGGACATTTGGGTAAAATGAAAGGTGCATTGCCAGTATAGAATTAAAACATCAAACAAGTTTTCCAAACATCGTTAAAAAATGAAATCAAACAAAATCCAAAATGACAAAAAATATTTGTGTGAAGCAGACAAAACCAGGCAAAAACTTCTACAAAATGGAAACTAAAGAGTACTCAACAGCTTCTCGTACAAAAACATCCAAAAAATTACAAAAAAGCTGATAAAAACTCATACGAGTACATTAGAAAAAAAAGAAAAGCGAGCTTGTGCCACCAAATGGACCTAAGCGATAGAGTGGAGACAAACAGCAGCAAGAGAAGCTTTCTTAACACTTTAAAAGACAACAAACCCAAACTTCCATGTATAACACAACATGAGATTGATAAACCATCCAAATCTGAATTAGGATAATCAGCAAAAAAATCTTAAGATAGAAAAAGCTAAAAAATCCTTAAGAGAGAACATGAACTAACCTCTGGAAAAACACATACGAAGCCATACAATGGTTTCAAGGAAACTCAACAAGCAAGATAATACCAGTTTTTAAACATTTGATATAGTAGACTTCTACACATCTTTAGATGAAGATCTTGCTCACCAAAGCTATAAATTTGCAGCAAAACACTGAAATATCAGGGTCAGAAATGGAATTCATTTTCCATACAAGAAAATCTCTACTACACAGCAAAAATGGAAATCATGGAACAAGAGGCAAAACAAGGAATTCAACTTTTGATGTCACAATGCGGTTCGTATGATGGTGCCGAAACTGACGAACTTGTCGGACTGTTCATGTGTCTAAAATTCAAAAGAAAATTGGCGAAGGAAAAACAAGTCGGCTGTACAGGGATGACGGCCTTGCTCGCTGAATGACAACCCTAGAACATTGAAAATAAGAAAAAAAGAACTGTGTAAAATCTTCCCAAAACCAAAATCTAAAAATCACTATAGAAGCAAATAAAAAGATAGTGATACTATCTTGATATTACGTTTGTCTCAACAGGCACATATATAAACCATTCAATAAAACCAAATGATAACCTGTTTATGTAAATATCAAAAGTCTAACCAATACACTTCCATACTAAAAACAATCCCAGAGGCATAAATTAGAGATATTCTAACATGTTCATGCGCAATGAAACAGCATTCATAACGCTGCAGCTGAATATCAAGATGCGTTACACAAAAGTGGCTACAATACAAACTTCAATATGACATCAGATATTGACATGAGCGACACTAGAAAAAGGAAAAGAAAAGTTTCATAATGGTACAACCCCCCATATGACGGAAGAGTGAAAAAACTATAGGGAAAGAATTCTTTAGTATCTACATCATCAGTCCCAATAAAAGAGCAATTAATTATCCCAGATATTCAACATATAACAAGCATCAAATTCTCTATACTCATGTATGCCCAACCTTAAAAACATTCATTGGATTACAACCAAACAAATTTGAAAAGCCAGTACAGAGAAGAACGAGGGTGATGAAAGGAAATCTGCCAACTGTATCAAGCAGAACAGTGCCTTGTTGCACAAATTGCCTCTTACAACTGCATTGTGTACCAGCCACTGTAACATCAGAGATCGCAGAAGAAAACATATATAGGTATCACTGAAAACCAATTTAAAACTAGATATGGCAAACACAAACTGTCATTTAACAAAGAAAGATACAAAAAACCAAACAGAATTGAGTAAATACATCTGGAAGCTCAAAGAGAAAAAAGATAGAATACATATATCTGGAAAATTCATTGAAAAGAGCAGCACCATACAACAACATTTCAAAAAGATGTAACCTATGCTCAACAGTAAAGCACATATACTATGCAAACCTCAACTGAACTTTAAAATGATAGGATAGAAATGGTTAACAATGCAGGACAAGTGAAAATCCTATCAGTGAACAAGAACCAGAAAAACACACGAAAAAACACAGACAGCACGTGATGACAGACAACACAAGAAGTTATAAAACACGCAGCACAGACCCCACTCCTGATGATTGCATTGCATGAACAGCTCTGTAGGATAGTTTTAAACTTACTTTTTAACAATATATATATATATATATATATTATTATATATATATATATATATATATATATATATATATGTGTATAATATATATATATAATATTATATTTATATATATATATTATTATAATAATATATTTATATATATATATATATAGAGAGAGGAGAGAGAGAGAGGAGAGAGGAGAGAGAAAGAGAATATGAATGTGTTTATTATACACACACACACACACTCACACACACACACACACACACACACACACAACACACACACACACCCCCCCCCCACAACCCCCCCCCGCACCCACCCCCCCCCCACCCCCACCCCCCCAACCAAAAAAGAGAGTGAGAGAGAGAGAGAGAGAGAGAGAGAGATGAGGAGAGAGAGATTATGCATGTGTATATTAGAGAGAGAAGAGAGAGAGAGAGTAGAGAGAGGAGGAGAGAGAGAGAGAGAGAGAGAGAGATGCGACCCATCCTTTTCAAAAAGAAATCGACTGAAATCAGTATGGAATACAACAACCGCAAACAACAATAACAGCGTGCAGCAGCAGCAAGCAGCAGCTGCAGCAGCAGCAAAGCAACAACTACAACAACAACAAACAAGGCAATCACAAAAACACACGGAAGAACTAAGAGGCAGTGCTTGTTAGAACTTTTAATTAAGACATTTAGTTTGATTCACTGCCGTATCGTCCAGATTTCCAATGCAAGTCACTCTAATTTTCGTGATCGGGGGAGGGGGGGGGGGGGGGGGAGATTTCTCCCTAAAGCGCACATTTCATCGGCACGTGAGGTGCGCGCGCGTCTGGCTTCTCAATTTTCCGCTTCCCTTCGCGCACGGATTGGTTTCTGTTTCCCATGGAAACAGTGTGTGTGGGAGGGGCGGACAGTGGTGATGAAACCGCAAAGATGGGAAAGGGAGGGCAGGAAAGAAAGATGTCTTATGTTTGTTACCTCCTTTTATGTTCGCACATAATCGGTGTGGTTCATGCACACACACACACACAACAACATTATGGAGGGCCAAACGGGGCCTTTATCAAGAAACATTATGCATTCTCGAGTCTGTCGAAAATGTTTATATCCGTGTGGTTCTGGCATACACTCAATGATTGTACTCCATCTTATATGACAGACAAGGCAACACATTTTACGCTTCTGTCACAGTTTCTTTTTTTTTTTATGATAACATCCAGATATTTAATTCAGCTGTTGCTTCGTTGGTTTCTTATCCTTTTGCGCTGATGGTTGTTTTACAGCGTGTGATTATGAGTAGAGCTTGGATATGTCAGCTAATAAACACCTCAATCAAGAGTTAAAGTGAATCGTGGCGCGTCGAGTTTTGACTCCATTTCTGAACCATGCGTCGCTACCACACGGAAGTGTGGATCATAACCAAAAAGGGAAATAATCATTGTTGAAAAGAGAAGTGCTACAATTGTCTTTAAGTGAAATCAAATGGCGGGGGACATGGTCGCATCGTTTGTCAGGGTTTCAAGCACGTTGGTGTCCTTCTCGTCATTCTCTACGACAGTGTCTGATGAAGGTGTCATTGTGCAAAACTAGTGGGATTTTTTCTGTGTTGTAATAATATATGCAGGGTCACTAAGGTTTTTCCCCTGCAATTTCCTGATTGCTTGATAGGGGGCCTCAAAAGGTTGGGCTGGGTGGGTGAGTGTTGGAATGGAAATGGGGAGGTGTGAGGATATGAACAGGAGCTAGGTGTTTCTTCCTGATTAATTGTGTGTGTGTGTGTGTGTGTGTGTGTGTGTGTGTGTGTGTGTGTGTTTTAATAAAAAGAACATTGTATTTTCAAGCTTTAAAAACAAACTACAAAAGAAAAATATAAACGCATTCACAACATAATAAGACAAACAATAACAACAGCAACTACATCATAATCATTCACAATCATAATCAACATTATCATCATCAACTTTGCTAACTACTATGACTACAACTACTACTACCACTACCAGGACCACCACACGACCACCACTACTAACTATACTAGCAAGACTACTACTACTACTACCTACTAACACCACCTCTACTACTTAATCTAAATGATGATAAGATCAGTCCTTAATAACTATTGTATGTGTGGTAGGATTTAAACCAGGCACTTATATGCACAACATAAACACAAAGGACAAGCACATTGCCAATCTTGTTAAATAGTAAAAAAAAAAAAAAAAAAAAAAGGAAAAAAAAAAATGAAAAAAGCAAAACGAATCAATTTAACTAGAAAACGTAGCTACCTGTCCGTAGTCGTTTCATTGGCACGCAAGCCTCGAAAAAATGGATGAACTAATTCAATCAGGAAAAAATTGTGGGAGAGCTACTATGTAACAAACTCTGCCTGTGGACATGTGAAGACAGTTTCTCCAGATGGAAATTGTACTAGAAGAATTGGGGTTCGCACATGGCCGGCGGACTGGATGTTTTCTCTTGGGACTGTTTGAAACCAAAGACAGGGCGAGTTGGCGGCAACATGTGTGCCTTGGAATTGTGTCAGGGTCATGGCAGGCTCGCATTGATGACGACCTTCACCCACGGATTCCTTAGTCGCAGACTTCTGAGACTGTCCGGGAACGTGCGCCTTGGCCTTTCTTCTTCTTCTTTTTTCTTTCTTCTCTCCCCCCCCCCCCCCCCCCCCCCCCCCTTTCTGCTTTTTGTACTCCTGTTCTTATAGAACAGGGAGTACTTTACAATAGGAACGAAGAATCTGCATGTCTGTCTGTCTGTCTTCTGTCGTAGTTAAAAATGTGTTTCCACTCGCTCCAGACAAACTTTGGGTCGATCTTTCTGAAAAATTTGTAGGGTTTGTTCATTATGTGGTCACGGTTGATGCCGGTTTTTTGTTTTTTTAAAAAATTTTTCTAAAAAATATCAGAATAGACGTTACTAACGGCTATAACGGCCCAAACAAGGTTTTTCTTCTGTACGATTTTCTCCTTATGTGCATGATTGATTGTGACGTTCAAATACATTATACGAATGTTTGATTGTGGCGTTTTTTTTTTCACGAAGATAAACTTGGGAGTACGTTTATATGCTTTGGCATCTTGTTGAACTTGCAGAGCCCTGAAACGAGATGGAGAGAGAGAGAGAGAGAGAGAGGTTGAGAGAGAGAGAGAGAGACACATGAACAGCAGAAGAGAGAGTTGCTTCCATTACACTGATCACGACAGTCTGGCAGCAGCCAGAGAGGCGACGCCATCTCATCTCCTCTACTACAATCGACAGACGACATGAGTGAGGGAGGGAAGGGTACGGAAACGGTGGGAGGATAGGAGGGGGTGGGGGAGGTGGGAAAAGATTAAGGCTGGGGGTAGGATATGGCAGGGGGATGGGGCGTGGGGGTGGCGTGGGTTTCAGGTAGATTCGTGGCCCCCCCCCCCCCCCCCCCCCCCCCCCCCCCCCCCCCCCCCACCCGCGGACGTCAGTCTGCGAGAGGTGAAGAATGGCAGAGCTGAACTAAACGATCGGGTTCATGGCGCATGGAAGGTGGAAGTATCGTTGAAGTTCTGTTCTTACAGGCTGATCTGTTGGGTTAGATTCAGAGGCTTCGGGGTTATCCACGGTAGGGGACAGGGGATACCCCACCTGTGTGTGTGTGTGTGTGTGTGTGTGTGTGTGTGTGTGTGTGTGTGATGTGTGTGGGTGCGTGTGTGTGTGTATGTGGTGTGTTGTGTGTGTTTGTGTGTGTGTGTGTGTATGTGTGTTGCTGTGTGTTGTGCGTTGTTTGTGGTGTGTCGTGTGTTGTGTGTGTGTGTGTGTGTCTGTGCTGTATGTGGTGTGTGTGTGTGTGTGTGTGCTGTGTGTGTGTGTGTGTGTGTGTGTGTGCTGTATGTGTGTGTGTTTGTGTGTGTGTGTGTGAGAGAGAGAGAAGAGAGATGTAGAGATGAGAGGGAGAGTGACGAGAGTGTTTTTAGTGTAGTTTGTACTCTATTTTCATATATTCTTTTGTATGTATGTATTCATAGTCAGTTAAGAAAATTGAGTAGGTGTATGTATGACTGGTCATTCTTTGAAAAAGTTTATCAGCAACTTCAAATTTTGATTGCGGTTGTTATAAAAAAAAAAATCGGTAAATATTTGGTGATATTTCTGTGAGGCTGTATTGTATTGTCGACCGTATAGTCGAAGTGGGTGTAACTTGTATGACATTAAAAGAATTTGTATTTGTTTCAGAGGCGGGCACCCCGTGAGTAAGAGGACAGCGTTGCGGGTAGAAAAAGGAGGTTTTTCTGCGGACACAAGTTTTTCCCAGCATCCAGCCAACCGAGGCTGGTTACTGTCTTCGTCAATTCCATGATGCAGAATCATCCGCTGCGCAGCGATTTTGTATGAAGTTGTGGCCCTTTGAAAGAGGACCCCATAGCTTCCTACGTGTGTTCTGGCCGCTGCAGGAAAGGAGTGAGTGAGAGAGATGAGTGGAGAGAGAGAGAGAGAGAGCAGCTGTGTTCTGGCGCCATTCGTGTTTCTTTGTTATTGTGGGGGTCAGCGGTTTTTTTTTTACTATATTTTTTTTTTTACGTCAGTTCAAAGTGGGAAGTTGGTGTAAGGACTACTATTCTGCTGATTGGGCATGACCTCCCTTTCGAGCCATGGAAGAGGAGTCGTCTGGGGCGTATGACGTCATCGCGGTGTGACGTACATTTAGAGATAGAGAGAGAGATCGACCCACTCCTTTTCAAAAAGAAATCGACTGAAATCAGTAAGGATCAACAACAGCAACAACAATAACAGCTGCAGCAGCAGCAGCAACAAACAAACAACAACAACAAAAAGCATTCACAAAACACAACGGAAGAAACTAAGAGGCGGTGTTGTTAGATACTTTAATTAAGACATTTAGTTTGATTCACTGCCGTATGTCACAGATTCCAATGCAAGTCCTCTCAATTTTCAGTGATCGGGGGAGGGGGGGGGGGGGGGGGGGGGGGGGGGGGAGAATTTCTCCCTAAGCGCACATTTCATCGGCACGAGAGGCGCGCGCGTCTGGCTTCTCAATTTTCCGCTTCCCTCGCGCACTGATTGGTTTCTGTTCCCATGGAAACAGTGAGTGTGGGGAGGGCGGAGTGGTGTGAACACGGCAAAGATGGGAAGGGAGGGCATGGAAAGAAGATGCTTAGTTTGTTACCTCCTTTTATGATCGGCACAATCGGTGTCGGTTTCATGCACACACACACACACACACATATGGATGGGCCAAACGGGCCTTTATCAAGAAAACATTCATGCATTCACGAGTCTGTCGAAAATGTTTATATCGTGCTGGTTCTGCCTACACTCAATGATTTTACTCCATCTTAAATAACAGACAAGGCAACACATTTTACGCTTATTGTCACAGTTTTTTTTTTTTTAATGATAACATCCAAGATTATTAATTCTAGCTGTTGCTCGTGTTTCTTATCCTTTTGCGCTGACTGGTTGTTTACAGCGTTTGAATTATTGAGTAGAGCTTGGAAATGTCAGCAAATACACACCTCAATCAAGAGTTAAAGTTAATCGTGGCGCGTCGAACTTTTGACTCCTTTCTGAAACCATGCGTCGCTACCACACGGAAGTCGTGGATCATAACCAAAAGGGAAATAACTCATTGTTGAAAGAGAAGAGCTACAATTGTCTTTAATTGAAACAATGGCGGGACATGGACGCATCGTTTGTCAGTGGTTTCAAGCACGTGCGTGTGTCCTTCTCGTCCTTCTCTACGATCAGTCTGAAGGTTGTCATTGTGCACAAACAAGCTGGGATTTTCAGTGTTGTAATAATATATGCAGGGTCACTACAGGTTTTTTCCCCTCGCCATTTCCTGATTTCTTGATAGGGGCCTCAAAAGGTTGGGCTGGGTGGTGAGTGTTGGAATGGAAATGGAGGAGGTGTGAGGATATGAACAGGAGCTAGGTGTTTCTCCAGATTAATGTGTGTGTGTGTGTGTGTGTGTGTGTGTGTGTGTGTGTGTGTGTGTGTGTGTTTTAATAAAAAGAACATTGTATTTTCAAGCTTAAAAACAAACTA
>CM031604.1:12025554-12028054 GCA_018398815.1 Conus ventricosus | reverse complement strand
TGCGTGTGTGTGTGTGTGTGTGTGTGTGTGTGTGTGTGTGTGTGTGTGTGTGTGGTGTGTGTGTGTGTGTGTGACAGCATTGCAAGATTGTTAGCGTTTTATTTTAATGAATAAACAGTCTTAAAACCAACTGAAAGGACTTCTCAAACACACTCTGGTTCCATTATTCCATTAGCTGTGCCCTCATTAGCAAAATGAGATACTTTATGTTTGTTGTTATTCGTATTTATGCCTGTAATAAAGTTGTCTTCTTTAATCATAATTACTAATAACAGACGGCATAAATGATTAAGGGGGAAGTAGATCTCCTTGCCTAAAGCCCCTTCTATTCGAAACCAGTCGATCACTTGGCCATTGACTGTGAGTGCTAACTTGATATTGATGTTGAATGTTTGTAACCACATATATAATACACTTTCTCCAAAATCTCAGGATTTCAGTTTCTGTAAGCAAAAAACAACAACAACAACAACAACAACAAAAAACTGCCAATCTAAAGAATCAAAAGCCTTTTTAAAGTTGAAAGAAAGTAATAGATCTGGCCTACGCATTAGTTAGAGGTAATAGACTAAGTAATAATTCAGTATCGCGCTGTTTTCTAAGATATTGATTAGCTGGTCGTTATTGATTGATTTAGGATGATTTTGTTTATAGTGTTTGCGATCATGATGATGCAGTGTTATATATTAATAGAGGACGTTTAACAGTTTCCAGTTTTCACATGATTTTTTAAAAATAGAATTTTCAGATCTGGGAATACAAATAAAAAAAGTCCCTGTTTTTGTGTTGCTGACAGTTCTTTGTCTTTGAACAATTGATTTAGAGCACGGACAAGGAATGGTCTAAATCCTTTCCAAAAGAGTATAATTATATATAAAATTCAGCGCCAAACCCGTTTGCACCTGGACTTTTTCCATTTTGCATACCATTTAAATGTATTTATATTTCCCGCTGTTTCTAAACTTAAATGTCATTCTGTAGAGTCTCTTTTCTCATGCAGTAATGGAGGATATTTGTTTAGTGTATAACTTTGCTTACTTACATCTGAATTTTTCAGATTGTGTATGATTTATGATTAAAAACATCATTAACGTCTATTAATTAAACAAACAAAGAAACAAAGAGAGAGAATAAATTGACGAACCACATTCATGAATTTATTCTCCTTTTTAAAGAAAAGAAATTACTAGCCTCGTTATTCTGTTGTTAACGAAAGGTAGTGAAATGCCTTTTCTCAAGTTACAAAAGTACCTTGTTACCATTTCCAGTTTGCTGTAGACGTTTAGATATCTCCATGTATTTTTTTCCTCTAAATGACATTGGCTTCTATTTCGTTTCCTTCAACACTTTTATGTCTTCGTCTGTTTTGTTTTCCTTTTTCTACTTCTTCAATGTTTTTAAGACTTTGTCTTATTTTTTAACTCTCTTTCTCTTTTCCTTTTTTTTTCTCCTAGTAGCAAAGGCAATGGTTTTCGATCGAATTTTCAGTTTTTGAAACTGTTGTTATCAAACAGGTATTATTAGTTGTATAGTAGCATGAAGTTAAGTCTAGTGTTCAAAGACCTGATTTTGAACAAAAAGTCTTGTGCATATAGAAAAAAAATTACATGCAAAGGAGTCACTAAAGAAATGCTGATTGATTTCCATGAAAGACATCCTGTTGCTATCAGTTTGTTTAATTCATCCATATATTGTTTGTCTTTCAGTTCATCACGCTTTCCCCGAAGTTGGAGTATGGCTGCCTTAATGGCGGGATTGAAAAAAAAACCGGTCACACACGCAAATCTCCACTCGCTTTGTTGGGTAGATGGGATCAATCCTTGCCTGTCTATACAGGGAGTGTCCGCAGGAGTATCAGCCCGCGTACGCAGAAGAAGAAAAGTTCATCACGCTCAAACTTCCAAAAACGTATTTCGTTTTACAACTTTACCGAACATTGAACATTGATTATCTGACTTTTTTGTTCAGGGATGGATTTGTTTCATGGTGAAACCGTGTTACTCCATGGATGGGCAGAGAGAGAGAGAGAGAGAGAGAGGAGAGAGAGAGAGAGAGAGAGAGAGAGAGAGATTTACTGCACTTAACTGGTCATTTTACATTTTATTATTGCAATTGTCAGCTTATGCTGTCCCGCTTTCGTATGCTGACATTAACTTATGAAAGAACTAACTAACAAACTTACAAAACAACTCCATTCTAGAAGATCATTGAAAAAGAAACGCAAAAGGCTCCTTTTTTTGTTTTTAGATCCAGAAATCTCCGTTTTGAAGTCGCATTTTGTGTGTGAACAGAATCGATGCTTTATATAAACAAGTCAACTTTTCTGTAAGAGTGCACCAAGACTTGTACTTACTCACTGGCAAGAAGCAAACCAGGAAAAACAGGATGTGTTTTACGGAAATCAGTCAGCATCTCTTTAGTGTCTCCTTTGAATGTAATCTCTTTTCTACATGTACAAGACTTTAAAAAAAAATCGAAATCTGGAATTAATGACCGCAGA
>CM031604.1:12020554-12023054 GCA_018398815.1 Conus ventricosus | reverse complement strand
AAAGTTCAAAAGAAATACAGGTTCTTGGAAAATGCATTTAGATTCATCTTTTCTGAATTTTGATAGAGCTGATTCAAAATAAGGACAAAAGTACAAAATATGTGTTGTTGTACAACTATCAACAGCCCCGCATACACATTGAGTGTTTTTTATGAACTTGGTTTTGAAAGCGTTTAACCTAAGTCTGTAAAGCAGTGAAACAATTTTTTGCGGTGTTTTGGATGTTTATGACATTTTTTTATATAAAATGTATAATCTATTAATGAATTCTTTTTTGAAAAATGTGTGTGTGTGTGTGTGTGTGTGTGTGTGTGTGTGTGTGTGTGTGTGTGTGTGTGTGTGTGTGTGTGTTACTTTTTTTTCTTTTCTCTTTTTGCATAAACAGTGTACACACATATACAAGGACCAGCACATTTGACAAAGTACATAATCATTATACAACTGCACACTTCGGAAAACCATATTAACTTTTTTGGCATAAGAAAGTGTACACACATACAAGCATCAAGCAAACTGGACAAAAGAACATAATTATTATACAACTGTAGACATAGGAAAACCATTTCAATTCTACACCTTACGAAGTTCTGTATGTTATTCTGAGAGAGGTACAACACACACACACACACACACACACACACACACACACACACACACACACACACACACACACACACACACATATATATATATATATATGTATGTATATATATATATACACACATCTCTCTCTCTCTCTCTCTCTCTCTCTCTCTCTCTCTCTCTCTCTCTCTCTCTCTCTCTCTCTCTCTCTCTCTCTCTCTCCCCAAAAGAAAAAGAACAAGGAAAACAGGCTGATGTGGTTATAATCGAAATTTTCGGCTGTATTCGCCTTCGTCAGCTATTGACCTCCTCCCTGAGTGCCAGCGGATAAAGTAGTATATAATAACAATAATGATAACAATGAATACTTATATAGCGCCTATTCTCGGTTAGAGACCAAGCTCTGAGCGTTTTACAATCAACACTCGCTTACACAACGGGCTGCCTACCAGGGTAGTGCCGACTGAAGAGCTGCCAGCTGGCGCTTCATTCAGTCGTTTCCCGTGTCATCCAGTCAAAATCGTTCAATATTGTTCATTCAATTTCCTTACTTCCTTCATTCTTTCCATTTCTCACGCAGGGTGCATGCTATGTGTAACGTGTCATCCATACCAACGGCCAAACCGGCCTCTTCCGAAAGTTGGTGATGGGATTTTACGTGTGTGCAAGATGTTATGCGTGCGTTCACTCACGGAACCTTGGTTTATAGTCTCATTGGAAGGACTGTGTGGGAAATGGAGTCAGAACCAATGTTAACTCCGAGGGGAAAATCCCCCTGTATATATCTAGGACTGTCATCTCGTAACTCTCTCTCTGTGTTGCACGATATATATATAAAACTAATAAATTCCAAGGATTGCTGGAATGGTGCTCAGTACTTATCCTTGGAATTTATTACTTTACTATAGTTCAGTCCCTTAATTGTGGATTCATTCCAAGAACTGGCCCTCAGCACTTGTGTCTTAAGATGTTATCTTTTTATATTTTCTACTTTTCACAAGAAAATGTAGCTTATTTTGTTGTTTCGTGATTTTCTAAGCTTCTTAGGGGGCGACTTTGGTTGGGTTTTTTTTGTTGAAAATTCAACAAATATACTGTGGTATTGCACACCAGCCTTTTTCTGGGATAGCATTCTGCTTGGATCCTGAAAGGCAGAGGAGTCAGGTTACCATTTTCCGAGGTCACTGAGAAGAAACAATCAGGTTTCGAAATACCGGTATCTGACCAGGAGTTATGATAAGCTAGTGAGTTTTCTCCCGTTTGGAGATGGTCTACTTGGAAACTATAAGCTTGCTGAAGGCTCATTTGAGAAGCATTTATTATTCCCCCGTTTACCCACTCAAGCACATACTGTTAGTTAGGCAGAATTATCTACCACTGCAGATATAATAATAATAATGAATACTTATTTAGCGCCCATTCTCGGTTAGAGACCAAGCTCTAAGCGCTTTACAATCAACATCGTTTACACAACGGGCTGCCTACCAGGGTAGTGCCGACTGAAGAGCTGCCAGCTGGCGTTTCATTCAGTCGTTTCCTGTGTCATCCAGTCAGTGTCGTTCAATATTGATCACTCATTTTCCTTACTTCTTTCATTCTTTCCATTTCTCACGCAGGGTGCATGCTATGTGTAACGTGTCATCCACACCAACGGCCAAACTGGCCTACTCTTCCGAAAGTTGGTGATGGGATTTTACGTGTGTGCAAGATGTTATGCGTGCGTTCACACACGGAACCTCGGTTTATAGTCTCATTGGAAGGACTGTATGGGAAATGGAGTCTGAACCAATGTTAACTCCGAGGGAAAAATCCCCTGTACCGAAACGCCCCAGCGGAGGTTCGAACCCGCAGCCCAAGGATCACCAAGATTACGAGTCCGGCGCTCTACCAACGGAGCTATTCCGGCTCCCGGAATGCA
>CM031604.1:12013054-12015554 GCA_018398815.1 Conus ventricosus | reverse complement strand
GGGGGACACCCGGCCCCTGAGGAACCTCCGCCGTACGCGCCGCCCCCATACGAACTGGCACAACTTTCCTGACAAGTTGTGACCTGGGTGGGACAGCTTCACTTCACTGACAAGATGTGACCTGAATTGAATGTGTTAGTGTGTTAGTGTGTGTGTGTGTGTTTGTGTGTGTGTGTGTTAGTGTGTGTGTGTGTGTGTGTGTGTGTGTGTGTGTGTGTGTGTGTGGTGTGTGTGTGTGTGTGTGTGTGTGTTTGTACGTGTGTGTGTGTGTGTGTGTGTGTTGTGTGTGTGTGTGTGTGTGCGTGCGTGCGTGCGTGCGTGCGTGCGTGCGTGCGTGCGTGGTGTGCGTGTGCGTGTGTGTGTGTGTGTGTGTGTGTGAATCGAGGAAAAAACCGCACGTCAAACAAAAAACATCATCATCAAGGCGATCGGCCACACCAAAAACCAAACTTCCGTTGAGAAACGTTCCACGTGGGACTTGTGCCAAATGTGGATGAAGTGTTTTGAGAAATGAAAAAAAAAAGTTAAAAAAACAACAACAACAACAGCAAGCGTTTGTGCTCAAAGGAAGGGGAAGTGGCAGCCAGTGATGATGGTAGGAAAAGAGAACTCTGTTTTCTGTGTGCCAGTGGATGGAAGTCAGAACTCAGAACCAGTGTAGAACTGGCTGAAGAAGAGGACCCTGTGTCTGTGTGCTAGTGCTGGAATAAAAAAAACAACTCTAAGTCAGTGCCTTTCTTTCTCCCTGATTCTGTTCGTTTGGAGTTGTTGTTTTTTCGTTGTTCTCCACACGACCGAAACAGTGTCTGAAGTGTATGGGTTGATTCGGTTGGCTTGAAACGATTCTTCTGTTGTTCACACGATCTGAAACAGCGTCCGGAGTGTTTTTGATGAAGAATCGGTCATTAGTGTGGTGCGGACGCAGCGACTTATGCAGGATTAATCCCGTAGCCCTGACGTCCAAGACGTTGGCAGAACATGAAGCTTTGCGGGAGAAACATTTTGTGCCAGTGTTCAGTTGAGGCAATCTCATGTTCTAGTTCTTCTACTCCACGGCCGTCAACCTCGGATGCTGGCGTTTTAGCGTGAAAGTGGTGGCCGCTCCCACCCCATACCACCATCCTCAAAGCCTCCGCAGACTCGTACAGCTTGGCTTGCAGAGTGGTAGGTACCGGCGCCGTCTTCCTGTGTCAGCATATCTGCAAGACCTGGTAGTCTTAGAGAGTATGTACGTCATGGTCTGGACTGTTATTTTTTTCCCGCAGGAACATAGAGGGGGCGGCCACAAGGTAGAAACGTCTGGACACGTGGTCATCTAGCCAGCAGCACTGTGTCACCGCAAGACAATGATGTCCCCCCCCGTTCCTGCCTGGTCAGGGGATGGGAGTTGTCCTGGAGCTGTGATGTCCTGGACGGACAGGGACGGAAGCCAATGTGATGTCTCACCGCCAGCATGGTGTGACGAGCCAGACTGAGGCCTGTTGTGGGACATACAACCTACAGATGTTGGACCAAGAGATGCGTTGCCTGTAGCCGTGCATTTCCTGCATACTCTAGTGATGTAGTTCCTTTGCTTATCGCCAAATTTTCCCGTGCGTGCGTGCATGCATGCGTGCGTGCGTGTAAATAAGTCTAGGAGAATTTGAGAAAAATCGCACGTCAGACAAACTCCACCAGGCAAACGGCAACATAATGTTCGATGGATGTCCAACCTAGGCTTTGGACATACAACGTAGGTATTGGACATAGATCTTAAGTGTTGGAACACAACCTACGTGGTGGACATACAACTTATGTTTTGGACATACAACCTGGGTGTTGGAAATACAACATAGGCGGTGGGACAAATGACCTATAGGTGCTGGACATACAACCTTGGTTTTGGACATACAAAGTAGATGTTGCACATACAACCGATGTGTTGGACATATGACTCAGGTGGTGGACACACAAGCACTTGGTTTTGAACATACAAGGTAGGTGTTGTATATACAACCTAAGTAATTGACATACAACGTGAGTATGAGACAAACAACTATGAGGTGTTGCGCATACAAACTAAGTGTTAAATATACACCTTAAGTGTTGGACATACGACATGTGTTGGACATGCAACCCAGATGTTGGACATGCAGTTTAGGTGTTTGAGGTTCAACCTAGATGTTGTGCATATAGTTTAGGTGTTGGACATACAACTTAGATGTTGGACATACAACTTAGATGTTGGACATACAACTTTGATGTTGGACATACAACTTAGATGTTGGACATACAACTTAGATGTTGGACATACAACTTAGATGTTAGACATGAACCGTAGATGTTGGTAACACAACATAGATATTGGACATACAACTTTGATGTTGGACATACAACTTAGATGTAAGACATGCAATTTAGATTTGGACATACAACGTAGATGTTGGACGTACAACTTAGATATTGGTCATACAATTTAGATTGTTGGACATACAACTTAGATGTTGGACATACAACTTAG
>CM031604.1:12003054-12005554 GCA_018398815.1 Conus ventricosus | reverse complement strand
TCATCATCATCATCATCATCATCATTACAATACTGAGGATAATAGTATACTATTATTAATGATAATGATAGTAATGATGATGATAATTATGATGAAAATGATAATAATAATAATAATAATAATAATAATAATAATAATAATAATAATAATAATAATAATAATATAGCAACAACAACAAAATCAACAATAACAGCAACAATAACAACAACAACAACAACAACAACAACAACAGCAGCAGCAACAACAACAACAACAACAACAACAACAACAACAACAACAACAACAACAACAACAAGAACAACAACAACAACAACAATAATAATAATAATAATAATAATAATAATAATAATAATAATAACAATGATAATAATAATGATGATGATAATGAGTATGGTGATGATGATATCGGACACTTACTAAGCACACTATCTAGAAAACTGTTCTAGGTGGTTACATAAAAACTGCAAATAATGTTAAACAATAAATACATCTATACCATAGTCATAATATTCTACATTACACATGACCTCAGTCAATATTACAAATATACACACCAATGGACTTAACACACCAACGGACCATGGACACACACACACACACACACACACACACACACACACACATGATTATTGGCACATACATACACACATACATGCATATACTCTTAAACACACTGGTGAACATACGGCCACACATATACACACATACATACATGCAAACCTACACACATACATACATCCAGACATACATACGCTCATGCATACACATGATAATTATGTCAAAACAGATATAACTTGATAACAAGGAAAAGTTCAGTTTGTGTTTTGTCTGTCAAGAAGACCAATACATCTTATCTATCTAGGATCAAACATTCAAAATTTCCGTATAGCAATGAGAAACTGCTTTGAATTCTCCAACAGGAAACTTTGTAAGAGAAACTGAAATATTTTTCTGTCTCTCTTCTTTCATTCTTTTTTTTCTTTCTTTTTTTCTTCTTTCTATCCATTTCATCAAGGGGGCGAGAGTTACCCTACTTGTTCTTTTATAACCATTAAAAAATTTCCCTCTGTCTTTTTGTTGTTGTTGACTCTTTACCTCAATAACTTAAAGTAACTGAAGGTGCCTTTAGACATCAGCATTATTTGTCAAATCCTCAGGTAAAAATTGTTGATCGTTGTCCTCAGTGAACGGATAAAGGGAAACTACTCTTCTAAGTTTGACATTAGACATTTAGGATCAGTAGTTTCCCCTGTCTTAAACTGCGCTATTGATTTGCGGAGCCGCACTGAAGTTTGTTGTTTGTCCGTCTCCCCCCCCCCCCCCCCATCTCCTTCCTCCACCCTCTTCTTCGTTGTTCTTCTGTCACCACCATTTCGTATCCCCCATACATCCCAACCCCTTCCCCAGATAACTAAAAATAACTGAAAGGAGAACGTTGTTGGAGACCACACGTGGATGTTAAAACTATTAGGAGGTGAACTCGCACTTCTGTGGTGAAACACTCCAAAGTGAGCAGCCCGTTGACCTAGTCCAGACATAGGGTACACAGCAGAAACACTGAAATACCTTTTGGAAATGTTTACTCGCAAGATCGTCTTCCTTTTTTTTTTTCCTGTGTATACTAATTTTTGTGTTTGCATCTTGTATGTGCAGTTTCAAAACGGAGTGACTGAGGGCGGAAAATGAAGCCAAATGTAGAAAGACAGGGGTTGGTTAGCGCCAAGGACATAGACAGACAGAGAACAGGACAAGACACAATGCATTTCGACCTCTTGGGTCTTCTTCAGTCAAAAACAAATAACATTTAGGACAGTGAAAACGAAGAACGAGAAACCACTTATCTTCTCATTTTGATCGTGTGGCGAACATGAGAAGTTAAGTGGTTTCTCGCTCTTCGTTCAGTTCAGTGGTTTATTTAGTGTCTTTTCATCGCCAGATGATATTAGACACTTGTAAACCCCCCCCAAAACCCCCCCCCCCCCAAAAAAAAAAAAAAAAAAAAAAAAAAAACCAACAAAACCTTCACACTCAACTTATCTAGTACTTGCAAAACCACATCTGATATGTTCATATTCACATAAGTGAAACACCCTAGTGGTACACAAAGTTGTGATCTTTACAAAAATGTTGCAACCTGTGACTGCGAAATAACCATGGCAATTTCAGCAACACATGAACCATATATGACAGTAGTGACATTATCAATGTTATTCATCTGAATACCTTTCTCCTCATAGAGTGGGGTCAACACTGAGCATTCAAACAAAAGATGACGCAGTGTGTTTTTCCTCTGAGATCGTTTACACTGACAGGCAGGTGGAGAGGTCAAATACTTACATGTGTGTCTGGAATTTCTCTCTCCCCTGACGCTCGTAACCCTCTTTGCTATCGAAGAACACACGAAACGACTTAAGTTCTCTCTTTATATGTTTTTCAACACGAGAGAGAGAGAGAGAGAGAGAGAGAGAGAGAGAGAGAGAGAGAGAGAGAGGCAAATGAC
>CM031604.1:11990554-12000554 GCA_018398815.1 Conus ventricosus | reverse complement strand
CTCAAAAGGACTATAGTTATTGTGAACACAGACATTGTCATTACATATAGCAAAGTAACTGCCATTACGAAAACAGTAATAACACTACCCCTGGTCATGAAAACGGTCGTCTTCATTACAGTCATTTTCACCCTACAGATCAGTAATTGTCACCATGAAAGTAGACATTTTCATCCTATGGAAAAAATACTGCCCATCATGAAAAAAGGCATTTTCATCACACAGGAAAAATATCTGTCATCTTTTAAACAGACATTTTCACGATACAGAAAATATAGTCATCTTCATCATACCAGGAAAGTGAAAAAGCAATTGTCAGTGTTAAAACAGACATTTGCGTTATACAGAAGAGCAGCTGTCGTGAAAAATCATTTTCATCATGCAGAAAAATAACTGTCTACATTAAAATAGATATGTTCAGAAACGTAACCGTAGTGGTGAAAGTAGACATTTTCACCATACAAAAGTTAACTGTCATTGTGAAAAAAAGTCAATTTCCAGACATTTTCATTATATGTAGGAGTAACCGTCATGGTGAAAACAGACATCTCCATCATATATAGGAATAACTGTCATTGAGAAAACAGATTTTTTTTCATCATATATAGGAGTAACTGTTATTGAGAAAACAGACATCTTCATCATATATAGGAATAACTGTCATTGAGAAAACAGACATTTTCATCATATATAGGAATAACTGTTATTGAGAAAACAGACATTTTCATCATATATAGGAATAACTGTTATTGAGAAAACAGACATTTTCATCATATATAGGAATAACTGCCATTGAGAAAACAGACATTTATGAGAAAACAGACATTTTCATCATATATAGGAATAACTGCCATTGAGAAAACAGACATTTATGAGAAAACAGACATTTTCATCATATATAGGAATAACTGCCATTGAGAAAACAGACATTTATGAGAAAACAGACATTTTCATCCTACAGAAAAGTAACTGTTCTGTGAAAAAAAAGACATTTTCATCCTACATAAAGGGAACTGTCCTCATGAAAACAATTTGGTCATACAGACCGGCAAATTTCATCATAAACACAGTTCCTTTTATATATATATATATATATATATATATATATATATATATATATATATATATATATATATATATATATATATATATTATATATATATATATATATATATATATATATATATATATATATTATCACGTATGAGTAATTTTCATCCTACAAGACACATTTCTGTCATACAAAGGGGTAAATATGATAATGACAAAGAGTTTCTTTTGTCATAAAAGAGTAATGAACGTCCTGAAAATAGACATTGTCATCATGCAAAAGAATGAAGACACATGGGCCCATGCCCACACATCATATACATACGTGTACATCCACTACACACACACACACACACACACACACACACACACACACACACACACACTCACCCCCCCTACCCCTACCCCCCCCCCCCCCCCACACACACACACACACACTCACCCCCCTACCCCTACCCCCCCCCCCCCCCACACACACACACACCACACACAACAAATGGTAGGTAGGCACTCAAGGTCTGACCAGCGCGTTGGGCTAATGCGTAGGTCAGACATCCGCTGAGTCGTAGCCACGAGACCCTCTTCTTCAATTGTCTCATCTTTGTTGTTGTTAATTCATTTATCCATCAGCTTCAAATCCTGCGCAGTGTGGTCTCAAAACTTAGCGGATGTGGTGTAACGTATATGGACTAGTCCGCATGCAGTGACGCCTCCTTGATGAAACTGAAACTGAAACTGAATAAAACAGTGTTAAGGAGTAGTCTTCATGACGTAAAGCCACAGTTCTCATCCTGAAGAGAGTCAATTTCATCACGTTAGCGTCATTTTCAACATAGAAAAGCGCAATTTTTTGTTATGCAGAAAAGTAGTTATCATGATGTAGAAGAGTAATTTTCGTTATGTTAAAGTGTAGTTCTTATTATGCGAAGGAGTACTTCTGATCCATCAGCGAGTAGCTTTCATTACGTCAAAGACTGAATTTCATCAAAGAAAATGATGAGTCACCAGCGATACCATTGATATAATTTCATGTTATACGAAGTCTTGTCCTTCTAAACCACACTGGAATTTTGACACTTTAAGTTATAATCATTGTTGCTGTTGACTCATTTAGTCCGCCATGCATTGAGGCAAAGGAAAAGAAGTGTAATTATGTCCCTTTGACCGCCAAAATACCATCCGGAGCGAGGTCAATCATGACAACAGACGCTCCCCCCTTCCTCCTCCCCCCCCCCCCCCCCACCTCCGCCCGTCCGTATCCCAGCACAAGGGTGAAAATCACTCATTTGATGCCCAGTTACTATTTTAGCAACATACCATCACAAACAACAGACAGACAAGGTCATGATTAACATGACATTAAAATGACACGATGTCATTCATGGAGTATATTGACTTGTTTATGAGAAGAATGTTGTTACGTGATGAAACAACAACAACTCATCATTCCATTAGCAAGAACGGTAATTAAGGCATTTAAAAACTGATGACCTCCCTTCGGTCTTACCTCCTGCTCCGCCCCCCCCCCCCTTCCTTTTTGCCATCTTGAAACCCTCGCTCCCCCTCCCCTCCCCTTCCCCTTACTAACGTCCCCCCCCTCTCCCCTTCCTCCCCCGTTGTGAGTGTAGCTTACCACCCGGAAAGGCGGTCTCTGTCAGCTTATGTTGTACATCAGTTTGGCCCCAGGTTGACAAGCCCCAGTATCGATCCGATTACGGGGTTATCGATGATATCGACCCCGTTGTCCCCACTGTCCCGCTTAATCAGCATCACAAGGACGGGAGACGTGACTATGACATGAGGATTCTGTTATCATTATTGCTGCTTCGCCAGGCCTACGCCACTCGCACACGTTTTTTTAATGTTTAAAAAAAAAATTATTGACGACCGTAGATAGATCGGATGGTTTCTCCATTCTCTGAGTTTGTGGGCTTGTAGCTATTACCGTGTGGTTTGAGATGAAAGAAGACAAAAAAAAAAAAGAAAAAAAAAAGAAAAAGAAAAAAAGAAATCACACTACAAAAGACAAAGGATGGGGAAGATGGTGTGTGTGTGTGTGTGTGTGTGTGTGTGTGTGTGTGTGTGCGTGCGTGCGTGCGTGCGTGCGTGCGTGCGTGCGTGCGTGCGTGCGTGCGTGCGTGCGTGTGTGTGTGTGTGGTGTGTGTGTGTGTGTGATGATAATAATAATCATCATAATAATAATAATGGTTTATTCAGTTTTTGCAGGCCATCCGACCCATATGAAGAGGAGAACTGAGCGCACAATAACTGGCATGCGATAAGTCAGTTGAAAAAGTATAAAGACAAACAAACAAACGAGAAACACATAGGAAAAATTAATGTTCGTCATAGATAAACGTTTACCTTACGAATCAGTTGTGTGGTGTGTGTGTGTGTGTGTGTGTGTGTGTGTGCGTGCGTGCGTGCGTGCGTGCGTGCGTGCGTGCGTGCGTGCGTGCGTGCGTGCGTGCATGTATGCTTTCATGGAGAAGATTGTTAGTGCAGTCCTTTTTTTTTTCGGCGTCTGCATTACGTAGTTGAGCTTTTCCCGGGGGGGGGGGGGGGGGGGGGGGGGGGGGGGGGGGGGGGGGGGGGGGGGGGGGGGGGGGGGGGGGGGGGGGGGGGGGGGGAACCTGAAAAAGTAGGCCGCATATGGAAACGTTTTGAGATATGAATGAGCGATAATTAATTATGTGTTAAAAGGAGTGAGTGTGCTTTGAGTTGTCGCCCCTGCTTGTTCACAGTATTCTTGACATGATGTGGTATGTATACAAATTCCTTACAAACTCAATAAGAATATAGGTTTCTGGATTCTGGATTCGACATTACATATTTGGGTATTTATATAGCGCCTATCCTCGGTCACAGACCAAGCTCTAAGCGCTTTACAATAAACACACTACCTCACTCACTCAACGGGCTGCCTACCCAGGTAGAGCCGGCCGAAGAGCAGCCTACTGGCGCTCATTCAGTCGTTTCCCGTACCAGTCAAATATCAGTCACTCATTTTCATTTATCTCATTTATTCCTCCAGTTTCTCACATAGGATGCATGCGATGTTTATACGTGTCCTCCATTTCCACCGGTACACGATGCGACACGATAACAGTAAGTGACAATCATTAGAAAAGTAGTTAAAGACTCAGAGTTCGCTACCCTTCTTCTACAGACACGGACAGTGTGAAAGTGGGTTAAAGGAGTCTCAGAGCGTCTAGCCAGGACCTTCCAACAACATGGATGCAAAGTGTTCCACAAACCCACCAACTCCCTACGCCAGCAACTGACCCATGTCAAAGACGAAACGTACCCCCTCAAGCATGTGGTGTAGTGTACCAGGTAGGTTGTCAAGACTGTGCCCATACCTACATTAGCGAGACAGCAAGACCACTCATCACCCGTCTACAGGAACACCAATGCAAAACCGATCTACTTCTGTCATACATAAACATCTACAAGCCACAGGCCACAGTTTCAGCCCCCAAGAAACCAAGATCTTAAACTACAGAGCCCTTCCTCACAAAAAGAAAAGTTTAAAGAAGCCATCGAAATCAAGACCAGACGCCCCAGTCTGAACAAGATCAAGGCTTTAAACTCCCCCCCCCCCCCCCCCCCCCCCCCCCCCCCCCCCACACACACACACACATCTACAATCAGATCCTGACAACCGTTCACCCATACAACAGTCGTCCCACCAGGCCTCGCTGCCACAACAGCAACAGTGAGCTGATGAAGACAGGGCAAACCTCCCCCTCTCCCCCCCCCCCCCTGTCGAAATATTCTCCAAGTAAGTTTTTGATTCTGAGTCTTTAACTACTTTTCTAATGTCCTTACAAACTGGATTTATTTTACAATTAAGCCCGTGGAATGCGACGTGATTATAGGGCATCCAAAGGAGATAAACATGCCCAGTCGACAAGCCAGCCACACTTTCCACGCTGGGAGCCGGTGTCGGCGGAAAATAACACTGCGGG
The DNA here is from genome assembly GCA_018398815.1 of Conus ventricosus. Classification (NCBI taxonomy): domain Eukaryota; kingdom Metazoa; phylum Mollusca; class Gastropoda; order Neogastropoda; family Conidae; genus Conus; species Conus ventricosus. The sequence continues at coordinate 11,995,533 of CM031604.1, read as the reverse complement.
AAAAAAAAACACTACAGGAGTGTTATTTTCCTAGGAAGATTACACTCCTTCACCAGGAAAAAATGACTACGCCCAGGAAATTAACACTACCCCAGGAAAAAAAAGACTGCTCTAGTTTTCTTTCAATTAATTCTTTTAATTCTTCTATGATTAAATTCTTTAAGAACACGTTTAACACTCGCATGAAACAACCCTTTCGAAGTGCCCACAGAGGTTCAACAAATAAATTTTCTCTTGGCTTCCGAGATTGCACTGTTTCTTTCCTAGGAAAAATACACTCCCAGTGTTTTTTTTCCTGGAAGTCTTTTTTGCCTCCTACACCGGGGCTGCGGCGTTGACTCCTCGACAGACGAGCTGTGTAGGAAGTAGTGGGTTCAAAGCTGGCTCTCCGGTTCTTGGAGAAAGTCCGTACACTCCTCGACAGACGAGCTTTGTGGGAAGTAGTGGGGAGAAAGTCCGTACACTCCTCGACAGACGAGCTTGGTAGGAAGTAGGGGTTCAAAGCTGGCTCTCCTTCTTGGAGAAAGTCCGTGCAGGACTTTTTTTGAAATCTCTGTTGTTGTTAGCACTCTACTGTCTGCAGGCCTAGTAGTGTAAATCCTGCCAGTGCTGCTCTATTCACTGGAAAGATGTCTGACCCGTGCAGTATTGTCTGGATCTAGTTGTGGCCTCAGGACCTTGCTGACGGTTAAGAGGCAAATGAAAGCCATCACAAGTGTCAAATTTTGTTATTTTTTCTTTGTTTGCTTTATTTTAATTTCTGATCTAAGTTCGTTCCGATCCATGTTTTTTTTTCGTGTAGCATGACAGAGCGAGGCTGCTGACAGGACCAAAACTTTCAGAACTGTAACTCCACAGTATGTCTCGCTGCCGTGCAAAGGATCATTAAGGCACAGCGCTTAAGATTTTATGCAAGAACTCATACATGAATCGTTTAGTTTAGTTTTAAACCTTATCTGCCCCTTTTTGTTGAAATATTCCTTATTCCAGGTATTATTTTGCAGCATTTGCGTGTGATGTTAAATTTCAGAGAGACCTCCCCACGGCCAGAAGGGAGGCCACAAAGACCAGTTTGATGCAGTGTTTTGAGGCAAAAAACATGAATATTTGTTATGCTTATATAATTTGTTCTTGACAATTTGAAATCATTTGTTCATGATTATTACTTTGAATTTAAGGTTTAAGTTCATATTATTCCTAGAAACTTAGGAATCCTTCCCCGTTTTATGTTGCAGTTTTGACGCTTGTCCAGACCAATAAAAGCACAAAGACTGGAACAATCGGTACAGACTGGTCCTGATGTGTGCGGCAGGGATAAGGCAGTCTACCCTTTTCATACAGAAGACCCCCCCCCCCCCCCCACACACACACACACACACTCCCTTACTTCTCTCTCCTTAAAATATCCGTCTTCTTATTGGCGGTGAATGTTTTGTAGGAAGTATAGTTAGCCCAGTTAGTTAGCTCCCCCTCAGTCTGCGGAACTGCTTTACGTCAATCCTGCCAATCCTGCTTTTCTTGATATGTTCTACAGTCATACCATGCTGTCATAAATTATGTTCTAGTCTACAGTCATACCATGCTGTCATATGTTCTAGTCTACAGTCATACCATTCTTTCATATGTTCTAGTCTACAGTCATACCATTCTTTCATATGTTCTAGTCTACAGTCATACCATTCTTTCATATGTTCTAGTCTACGTCATACCATTCTTTCATATGTTCTAGTCTACAGTCATACCATTCTTTCATATGTTCTAGTCTACAGTCATACCATTCTTTCATATGTTCTAGTCTACAGTCATACCATTCTTTCATATGTTCTAGTCTACAGTCATACCATTCTTTCATATGTTCTAGTCTACAGTCATACCATTCTGTCATGTGTTGTAGTCTACAGTCATACCATTCTTTCATATGTTCTAGTCTACAGTCATACCATTCTGTCATGTGTTGTAGTCTACAGTCATACCATTCTTTCATATGTTCTAGTCTACAGTCATACCATTCTTTCATATGTTCTAGTCTACAGTCATACCATTCTTTCATGTGTTCTAGTCTACAGTCATACCATTCTTTCATGTGTTCTAGTCTACAGTCATACCATTCTTTCATGTGTTCTAGTCTACAGTCATACCATTCTTTCATGTGTTCTAGTCTACAGTCATACTATTCTTTCATGTGTTCTAGTCTACAGTCATACCATTCTGTCATTTGCTCCAAACTGTTACAAACCAGTGAAAGGGAAATGTAACAGCGACCCATGCACAATAAAACAACTCCAAACCCAGATCTCTGAAAGCAGTCGCAACACACACGCACAGACACACAGGCAGACAGACAGGCAGACAGACAGACACACGCACGCACGCACGTACGCACGCACGCACGCACGCACGCATACACACGCACATATCTATATCTATCTATGGGGTGAGGGTGGGGTAAGTTCAAGCTGACAATTCTTCCGTCATTACGTAAAGGAATTGCCAAAGATTAACACCCAAACAAAACAAACAAACGAAACAAACCAACCAAACAAACAAAAAATCGAAAAAGAGGGTGGGGGAAAGAGAGGAAGGGGGTAAGGGATTGTGAAAGAAAGAAAAGGGGACTGAAAAGTTAGAGCGTTAGATTTGAGATGTCCAATTCTTCACTAGCAGCCTACAGGAGCCATCGTGGTCCAATTCTTCACCAGCAGCATACAGGAACCATCGATGTCCAATTCTTCACTAGCAACATACAGGAACCATCGATGTCCAATTCTTCACTAGTAGCATACAGGAACCATCGATGTCCAAGGAACTATCGATGTCCAATTCTTCACTAGCAGCATACAGGAACCATCGATGTCCAAGGAACCATCGATGTCCAATTCTTCAATAGCAGCATACAGGAACCATCGTGGTCCAATTCTTCACTAGCAACATACAGGAACCATCGATGTCCAATTCTTCACTAGCAACATACAGGAACCATCGATGTCCAAGGAACCATCGATGTCCAATTCTTCAATAGCAGCATACAGGAACCATCGATGTCCAATTCTTCACTAGCAGCATACAGGCACCATCGATGTCCAATTCTTCACTAGCAGCATACAGGAACCATCGTGGTCCAATTCTTCACTAGCAGCATACAGGAACCATCGTGGTCCAATTCTTCACTAGCAGCATACAGGAACCATCGATGTCCAATTCTTCACTACCAGCCTACAGGAACCATCGATGTCCAATTCTTCACTAGCAGCCTACAGGAACCATCGATGTCCAATTCTTCACTAGCAGCCTACAGGAACCATCGTGGTCCAATTCTTCACCAGCAGCCTACAGGAACCATCGATGTCCAATTCTTCGCTAGCAGCATACAGGAAGCATCGATGTCCAATTCTTCGCTAGCAGCATACAGGAAGCATCGATGTCCAATTCTTCACTAGCAGCCTACAGGAACCATCGATGTCCAATTCTTCACTAGTAGCATACAGGAACCATCGGTTGCAAATTCTTCACTCGCAGCATACAGGAACCATCGATGTCCAATTCTTCACTAGCAGCATACAGGAACCGTCGATGTCCAATTCTTCACCAGCAGCATACAGGAACCATCGTGGTCCAGGTTGAAGATAGAACCGTTCATATTGCATGCTCAGAGGTCTTTCGTCCACTGATTAGGACTCATCAGTGTAAAAAAACAAACAAACAAACAAACAAACAAACAAACAAACAAAACCCAACAACAACAAAAAAAACAACAACAACTGGCGCTCAACTAACGGGAATTAACTCGTGGTTACCAGAGCCACTTAAATCCAGCCAGATTCGTACAAGCACTACTTGCTTCATATGTCCATCCAAAAATCAGTTTGATGTTACGAAGCTTCATTTGTGACTGAGGTTTGAAAAAAAATAGGAAAGAAAGGAAAGAATAAAAGAAGAAGAAGGAAGGAGAGGAGAAGGAGGAGGAGGAGGAGGAGGAGGAGGAGGAGGAGGAGGAGGAGGAGGAGGAGGAGCAGAAGAAGAAGAAGAAGAAGAAGAAGAAGAAGAAGAAGAAGAAGGACGAGGAGGAGGAGGAGGAGGAGGAGGAGGAGGAGGAGGAGGAGGAGGAGGAGGACGAGGACGACGACGAGGACGACGACGACGACGATGAGAAGAAGAAGAAGAAGAAGAAGAAGAAGAAGAAGAAGAAGAAGAAGAAGAAGAAGAAAAAGAAAAAGAAGAAAAAGAAAGCCAGACCTCCCCAAGAAGAAGAAGAAGAAGAAGAAGAAGAAGAAGAAGAAGAAGAAGAAGAAAACGAAAGCCAGACCTCCCCAACAACAAAAAAGGAACAGCAACAGCAACAATAACAACACACGTGTGAGTAATTTGAAGCGCATGAGAAGACACTGATGTTTTGAAAACATTGGCTAGTGTAAATTATACGTTGACTTTGCATGCTGGTCGTCTTTTGTCCGTGCTGCTGAATGTGCTTAACTTCATTTTTTTAAAACTTTTGACCTCCTCTCCTGTTCAGAGTCGCCTTACGTTTGGCACCACACCCACGCATTCCACCCGTGAACACTCTGCCCTCCCTGGATGTAGATGAGATTGACATAATATGTGTTTTGCATGTGGCAACTTACACGGTCACTCACCCCGACCCTCTTTCTCCGTTCCTGTGTGTGTGTGTGTGTGTGTGTGTGTGTGTGTGTGTGTGTGTGTGTGTGTGTGTGTGTGTGTGTGTATGTGTTGTGTTGTGTTGTGGTGTGTGTGTGTGTGTGTGTGTGTGTGTGTGTGTGTGTGTGTGTGTGTGTGTGTGTGTGTGTGTGTGTGTCGCTCTGTCTGTCTGTCTGCCTGTCTGTTTCTCTCCCTCCCTCCGCTGTGTGTGTGTGTGTGTGTGTGTGTGTGTGTGTGTGTGTGTGTGTGTGTGTGTGTGTGTGTGTGTGTCCTTCCCCCTCCCTCCCCCCTCTCTCTCGGTGTGTGTGTGTGTGTGTGTATGCGTG
>CM031604.1:11980554-11983054 GCA_018398815.1 Conus ventricosus | reverse complement strand
CCGGCGACGACTCATTTTCTCTCTCTTTCTTACCCAAACGAGCCATTTTGTAACCAGACGTAAGGTGATCGGTGATGTCATTGCATGAGTGCTAATCCGGATCATTTGTCGTATTCTAGCGTGTGCAAAACAGAGAGAGAGAAAAGAGAGAGAGGGGAGAGAGAGAGAGGGGAGAGAGAGAGAGAGAAAAGAGAGAGAGAGAGAAGAGAGAGAGAAGAGAGTAGAGAGAGAATGCACGCACGCCCACCCCTCAAAAAACACACACATAAAAACTAACACACACACACACACATATACACACAAACCAGGCGGAAATGGACAGAAGAGCGAAAAAAAGAAAGACTGGGCCACAAAACGCAGAAACAAACAATCACAAAACAAACACAACGCGTTTCGACCCATGGGATCTTCTTCAGTCGGGATCGGGTAACATTCAAAACAATTGGGAACAAAGGACGAACACACACACACGCGTTTCTTACTGATGATATGATAATAGATGTAAGAAATGATAAGATCATCGTCATCATCATCATCATTTATCATCATCATCATCATCATCATCATCATCATCATCATCATCATCAACAAAAAACAACAACAACACTAAAATGATAAAATAATAATGATGATAATAATTCATACTATTATTAGAAGAAGCAAACAGCAACAAAAACAACAACAACAACAACAAAAACAACAACAAAACAACGCTAAAAGAAGAAGAAGAAAAAAGAAGAAGAAGAAGAAGAACAACAACAACAACAACAACACAACCCAAAAACACTACTACACTACACTACTACTACTACTACTACTACTACTACCCACTACACCCGCACCCCCACCCCCACCACCCCAAACATAATGAAGATTACGATGAAATGATGATGATGATGATATGAGATGAGATGATGATGATGATGAAATAATTACAATGAAAATGATAACAATAATAATAATGATAATAGTGGCATTACAATCGTACAACAAAACATCACAAACAATAATACTCATAGTAATTGCAGTGATAATGATGACACTTTCAGAAGAAGACCAACACAGTGCGGTTGCCATAAAGACACATAATACCCCTCCCCCCCCCCCCCCCCATCCCTCATAATCCTGATAAATCCCCCTCTACAAAAGGGCCAGGGGAAATCCTCAGCGTCGTGTCAGCTATGTGAACATTTTGGACCAACAGTCATCAGCAAACACACCGGGATTATTATTACCATGTCAACCCAAACCCACACACACCTTCATTTTCGGTCTCCGCCACCAGCATAATTATCATGAAATCTAATCCGGTGAGATGGCACAGTGGCAAAAACACCACCGAGTCTCTCTCTCTCTCTCTCTTTCTTTGTGTGTCTCTGTCTCTGTCTCTGTCTCTCTCTCTCTCTCTCTCTCTCTCTCTTTTCTCTCTCTCTCTCTCTCTCTCTCTCTCTCTCTCTCTCTCTCTCTCTCTCTCTGTGTTTTGCACACGCATAAAATACGACAAAATGATCCGGATCTCGAAGGTGACCTTTTGTTTTGTTTTTGTTTGTTTGCCTGTTTGTTTCCTTCACCTTTCTTGTCCATTTCCATTTTGATTTCATTTAATTTTTATTGTACTTGATTTAGTTTCTCTCTTGCCTAGTATTTGACAAAATCTTCCAGACTTCGTCACAAACGCTTTTTTCTTCTGACTCTGGCGAGAGTGGAGGGTTTGTGCTGCTTTCGCTGCCATGGATTAGCAAAAAGTCGGAAAGAAGTAAATCAAATGAAAAGTTAGTAAGAAGGATAGAGGAAAAAAAAAAAAGGAAGAGAAAAAACAGGGGAGCTAAGCAAAAGGAAAAATAGGAAAGGTAGAGAAAAAGGACAAAGAGAGAGAGAGAGAGAGAGAGAGAGAGAGAGAGAGAGAGAGAGAGAAGAGAGAGAGAGAGAGAGAGAGAGAGCAAGGAAAGGCAGGAATGAAAAGAGAAGGAAAAAAAAAAACAAACAAAACAAAAGAAAGAAAAAGTAGTAAAAGCGAAGTAGGAAAAAGAAAAAGAAAATCAAGAAAGATATAGATCAAAACAGAAAGAAAAAAAAATAGAGAAAAGAGAGAAAAAAAAAAGGAAAGCAAGGAATGAGAAGAAAAAAAAAAACCACGAAAAGAGATCTCGAGAAGGAAAACAGGAAAGACAGGTGAAAAAAGAAAAAGAGGGAAAGATAGGAAAAGTCAGGAAAAAGAGAGAAACAATGAAGTCAGGAATTAGAGAGAAGAAAACTAGAAAAGGTAGACAAAAAAACAAACAAACAAAAATTTTAGAAGAGACAGGGAAGGGAAAAAAGGAAGTAGAGGGAAAGTCTAGGAAAAAACAGGATAGGAAAGAACCCCCCCCCCAAAAAAAAAAAAAAAAAAAAAAAAAGAAAAAAGAAAAAAAAAGAAAAGAAAGGACAGACAAAAAGGAAAGGCAGTCAAAAGAGAAGAACAAAGAGGAGAGGCGGGAAAGAGAAGAAAAAGTAGGTAAGA
>CM031604.1:11963054-11968054 GCA_018398815.1 Conus ventricosus | reverse complement strand
ATCTTTACTGCATCATCCGTGTATTTAGATAACGTCAGAGTCAGTACCAAGAGCAGGGCTATGGAAAATACCAGCACACTGTCATCTTTGTACAATGGATGGAACGTTTGTCAGTAGCGAGAGAGAGAGAGAGAGAGAGAGAGAGAGAGAGAGAGAGTTGCTTACAGCCCAGCCGTTCGCAAGGGGTCATAATTATTAGGACTGCCACCACATTGAAGCCAAAGCTCAAAACAGATTAAAACACACACACACGCACACGCACACACACACAACTCAGTAGAACAGATTTTCAGTAAACACGCAGGAATGGCGTTAAAACCTCTCTTCCGTAAAATCTTAGATAAGATGAAAAAAAATATTTGATCTCATTCATAAACTCAAAAATCACATCAACTCTGAACAAGATTTTCTTGGATTCTGCAGTGTGTCGGACATCATCCAAGTCCGATCACTCTGTAAAGAACCTGTATGAGAGCGAGCGGGGTACATGACACGGAATGCACCACAGAGGTTCTTCACCTTGTAAAAGCTAAGAGTGGGCGCGAAAAGTGCGTGCAGACGGCACACGACTGGTTTTTTTTTTTCTTTTTTCTTTACGGCCGCTCATAGCACACGGTGAAAGCTTTACAATGTCACAACAACAACGTTTTCTGCTGTATGTAAACGTCAGCCCCAGTCGGTGATTCAAGCGTCATGACAAAAAAAAACAAAAAAAACCGCGTGGTATTTCGCTATTTCGCTGTTGTTTTTCTTTTTGCCAAAACACAGAGTCCGTTGGCTGTATTATTACTACTGAAGGAGCGAAGCTTGCCTGTTTACTTTCAACGTTTCTGGCAACCTTTGAAAAAAAAATTGTAAGGCTGGCCTGACAGCGAAAGTATCAGTGGAAAAGAGAAACCCTATGTTTTTTTTCTCTTACGTCTTTTCGTATTCTTTATGTACAGTGGATGAAATCATAGAGGTCAAGATCACAAGTTGTGAATTTGGGTTAAGCATGCTTTGTTCTTAACCTCCATATAATTATTCGTCCTTAGGAAACAAAGCCAGATTCCACAGTTTGCTAAACCGTTTTCTTCTAGTGGCAGTTGCATGTTATGTGAAGGCATTACTGGTGCGTAGGGCAAGGTTTGTGTATTGCTATTATGTTTTTTTTTGGGTATATTTTAATCACCATTATTTATATTACTATTACAATTATTGTTTCGCTTTTTTTTACCCTCCCACCTGCCCAGTAGTGAAAAACGTCATTGAAGCAAAGGTTACAAACTCTCCCGCTTGCTAGCATAGTGTTGTCTTTACATGAAAGTCGGTGAACAGCAGGCGAAAATCATGTATTTGTTCAGTGAACAAAAGATCCTGCACGTTTTCCTACTTCACATCAAACCGGACGGTAAATGAAATGAAAGCAGTGTTAGTGCGGAGACGAAACGTTTGAACAGCGCTAGCTGTCTCGTTTTCTTTTGTGTACAAACTGCGCAGCTGAAAGCATTAGCTGGCGAGTACAAGAGCAGAGTTCGTATTGCGCTAACTCCTACTCTTCTTCTTCTTCTTCTGCTTAACCGTTGTGGAGTATATATAAGCATGATCAGTGCAGATAGTAAAGTTTATATCGCGTCAACACACACTGCCTTCTTCAGACAACCATCGGCACAGTAGGTCAAAACATCAGCGAGAAGAAAAACGCGTCTCAAGTTTGCTAACTCTTCTTCTCCTTAGCGTATATAAACACAGCAGGTGTAAGCATTCGTGCAAACAGTAGAATCTGGTTTCGCGGACACTTTCTTTCTTTTTTTGTTTGTTTAAAACTTCCCTGCGGAATCCCCAGGCCAAAACGACAGAACCTGAAGCACTGACACATTCTTACTACCCAACACTGCGACTGCTGCCCTGTGCGAGCAAAGCGTGTGCCAGGCTTTTGATTCATTGACAAAAGAGCCTTTTTGTTATGACGGTGGATGAAGTCAGCTGATTCAGGTTTTGTTCATTGTCATGACTTGGTCGAATTTTGGTCTCCTTGCATTGCCGTATGACATCAGCGTGGCGTTCCCTGTGTGTGTGTGTGTGTGTGTGTGTGTGTGTGTGTGTGTGTGTGTGTGTGTTGTTTTGTGGTGTGTGTGTTGTGTGTGTGTGTGTGTGTGTGTGTGTGTGTGTGTGTTCAGCGCGCGCGCGCGCGTGTGTGTATGTGCGCGCGCGTGCACGCGCGTGTGTTGTAAATCAAACCGCACTGCCTGTTGGTCGTTAATCTCCGGCTGAGAAAGGTATGTGAATATTGATTACCCTTCTCATCGGTACATAGCTCGATGAGTTAGGATGCTGTGTGTGTGTGTGTGTGTGTGTGTGTGTGTGTGTGTGTGTGTGTGTGTGAACTCGCTCTCTCTATCTCTCTCTGTCTTTCCTCCCTCCTTCCCTCCATCCCTCCTCCTCCTCTCTGTCTCTGTCTCTCTCTCCCTCTCTTTCTCTCTGTGTGCTTGCGTGCATCGTGTATATATGTACATATGTGTGTGTGTGTGTGTGTGTGTGTGTGTGTGTGTGTGTGTGTGTGTGTGAGCACATTTATTCATGCATGCGCGCGCGCGCGCATGTGTGTGTGTGTGTGTGTGTGCGCGCGTGCGTGTATGTGTTCGCGCATTCTTTCTGTGTGTGTGTGCGTGTGTGTGTGTGTGTGTGTGTGTGTGTGTGTGTGTGTGTGTGTGTGTGAGAATGGATAAGATTTCATGCAGTGTGACCCTAGTTAATAACAAGGTCATAACCCACAAGAAGATGCATTCTCACACGGCTCAGTGAACAACATACCAATACAATTCTGCCCAAGACCCAATCCTGCCCACAAACAAGCGTCCTAATGATGACGCAATGTTCACATGCGCAGGGAACGTTTTCAGCGCGCAGGGCTACGTCCCTTAGTCGGTCACCATTTCAGGTTAGAATATTTCTCACCAGTTCACCAGCGTGAGTTAAAAAAAAAAAGAAGAGTCGAGACAACAGAATGCGTCTCCTAAACAAGTCCCTGTTAAAAGCCTTGGTTTAGTTCTACACATGGAAGAACATCTCGATGTTTGTGCAGGCGTATGTCAGGAAGCGAGAGCAGTATTGCATGGTAGTTGTTTTTTGTGGCATTGTATGACGTTGCGTGGTGACTTTCTAATCACACGATACGCGACTCCAGTGACACTGAAATCTGCCAAGTCAGTTTCAACTCGGGGGGAAAGACAACGTCACTCAAGCGCGCTGGCACAGAACACAACACGCACACTCCAAGGGAGAATACTGGAGGCACAGGAAAGGGAAGTAAGTGCCAAGCACTTAGGGCCTATCCGGACGGGGACGGCCGGGGCTGTGGCAGTGATAATTGGCCCGTTGACATTCATGTCTTTGCATCACCCAGTCCGCCAGCACACTTGGGAATCAGTCCCTGGTCAATTTCTCTCCTTCTCTCTCTTCGTCTGTCTCTCTCTCTGTCTCTCTCTCTCTCTCTCTCTCTCTCCTCTCTCTCTCTCTCTCTTTCTCTCTGTGTGTGCGCGCGCACTTGCGTGCGCATGACATAAACACACTTACTTACATACACAGACACAAACACACACAAACACATACCGGTATGCACACACACACACACACACACACACACACACACACACACACACACACACACACACACACACAGAGGCATACATATATAGTTAGAAACACACAGAGACTTACACGGACAGAAACAAAGAAACAAGCACTCGTATGCACACACCCTGACACGCACATACACGTACATGCGCGCGCATAGACATAAACACACACACACACACACACACACACACACACACACACACACACACACACACACACACACGGGCGTACACACATGCACAAACACACACACGCACACGCACACACAGACACACACACGCACACGCTCACACACACACACACACACCACACACACACACGCACACGCACACACACACACACACGCACGCACACACACAGGAACGTGTGCACATACAAACACACACACACACACACACACACGCACACACGCACGCGCGGGCACAGATAAACACAGGCGCACACAAATTGAAATTCATACACACACAAACACACACAAACAGTCACATACACACACACACACACACACACACAACCACACACACACAACCACACACACACAACCACACACACACAACCACACACACACACACAGACACACACACACACACACTTGCATACGTGTACACACACACACACACACACACACACACACACACACACACACACACACACACACACACACACACTGAATCACTTTTAGTGGAAGGACGTTAAACTGAAGAACAACAACACACACGCACTCTCTCTCTCTCTCTCTCTCTCTCTCTCTCTCTCTCTCTCTCCCTCCTCTTCTCTCTCTCTCTCTCTCTCTCTCTCTCTTTCTCTGTCTGTCTCTCTCTCTTTCTCTCTCTCTCACACACACACACACACACACACACACACACACACACACACACACACACACACACACACACACCACACATTTTAGGATTCATCTCTATTTCTTTTATTGACATCAATTTACACATGTAGCAGGGAAATGGAATTGCCGCCTTTTGTCAAGCTTCCGTGTGACTCTTACCTGATAAAATCGCCATTCCCCGCTCAGCTATGAACCTAGACTAACGGGACGGGAAATGTAGCTGTCTGGGTAACGCATGCGCCGCTTGTGGGTACCATCTCGGCAGACGACATTACTTTCAACTGCCATTTGATGAGAAATCCCTGCGCTGTTCACGACAAGAACTCCATTCACCCGTGAACGCCGTCAATGTACACAGGTTCATTGAACACAGAACGATCTCCACTTACACTTTAGTGAAGAAAACTGGCAAAACAGAACCACGCAAGTAAGGGGGATAAACGCGTTCCACAACTCATTCAGGAGTTCCACAAGGCATAATAGTACAAGGCCCTTTGCTATTCCTTTGCCACATCAACGATCTGCCAGAGGCAGTCAA
>CM031604.1:11943054-11948054 GCA_018398815.1 Conus ventricosus | reverse complement strand
CTTTTCCTACTTTTTATTTTTCTGTCCGTCTCTTCTTTTGCACTATCTTTCTAATGTCACCCGAGTTTCCATTCTTGTCCTTACTTTTTCCTATTGCTTATGATGATCATGATAGTACTAACAATGATAATGATAAGTGAGTAGTGTTCGTTAGACACCGTATTCAAATGGAATTTATCGCAAAGCATCCGGTCATTAAATGAGATTAATGGAAACCAACAGCAAATACATCGACATGCACGTCGTACTCTGTTAACATCTGTGGATGTACTTACATGTGTATAAGCGTACATTTTTTATGTACGTATCTTATTGTATTCATATCTGTCTATCTATTTATCTATCTATCTATCTATCTATCTGTCTATCTGTCTATCTGTCTATAGCGTGTATTTATATACACCTACATATATAACACACTTGCATGAATGTAATGCCATTTTGCGAATGTATTATATTTTGTCTGGAAACTAAGGAAGACAAAAGCAGTCAATACAACAGCAATATAAAAGGTGGATGAAGCTTGTTTTGAAAAAAAAAATCACTCTCGTATAGACACTCGTATTTGTTGTTTTTTAAACTACTACTGCTACCAAATAGGTCTAGACCCAGACCCACACTAAACCTCCTTCTCCATCCCTTCTTGCCCCCTCCCCCCCCTTCCCCCTCTGCATCACGTCCACCTCCCGCTCACCCACTGCCCACGCTCCCCTCCTGCCCCACCCTTCCTTCCTCCCCCCCCCCGACCAACAAAGTTCTTTCAAGACGTGAACGTAGAAATAAGCAAAAGCAAAATGACATTGCTCGAAAACAAATAAGAACGGAGAAGAAAACAAACCAGACACAAAAACAATAGGTGATTTAAGCAGAAGAGTTGACATTCAAACAGACACGTTTTTAACTTCTTTGTTTGGAACATTTTTAAGTTGTGTTGGTTTGAAAGTGAAAAACAATAACTGTTTTGAAAAGGTGATAGGGGATTGCTCAATGTTTTAGCACACTAAAAACAGGTTTTTTTTTTATCAGCAGATATTACGTTGTTTGGAAGTTTTGAGGATTTAAAAAAAAAAATGGCGGAACAAAGACTGCCAGAATATACATAAGATATAAGCTTTTCAAACAGATGGATAGGAAGAGCAGGCTTGAAATATTGGACTGTTGGCCACTTTGCATTCAATACACGCTTTGATGGGAAGCCAGTGGAACTGTTTAAGGATAAGACTGAAGTGATCACGTTTCTCTTCCTGGAGAACAAGTATAGCCGACAGAATGCTGTAGTGGTCTGATTTACACAAAACTAGCGGGGACACTGGTTGGCAGTACTTTCGTCTGAGAAAGAAGGTCTGATGGCAGCGATCTTCTCCCTGTGAAAGTGCCACAGACAGAGGGTGTCGGCTTAAATAGAAATCGACACACAAAACTAGGTGTAAAGCAACGCTTCCCTCTTCTTTTTATTTCCACTCCATATTTTAGTGTTTGTTTTTAGCTCAAGATCGTATTTTGCACTGAAATCAAAGAGACAAGTGGCTTACCTGTTTAATCCTTTGTTTTCATTGTTTTGAATATCAGCTGTCCTACCCGAAGAAGACCAATATTTCGAAAAGCGTTGTTGTCTTTTTTTCTTTCATTGTTTGTCATATTCGTTCAGTGACCCAGTAATTCGACTTTTGCTGTTCATAGAATAACGGTAAAGCGGTAAAGAATAGGGGAAATGACAGAAAAGTTTTGAAGAGGAGTGAAAAGGGGTCAAGACGAACCTAAAGTGAAATGAAGGGGCAACAAAGTGGGGAAAGTAGTGAAGACTAGTGGAAAGTAGAGAAAGGTAGTGACGAATTGTGAAAAATAGTGAAGACTAACGTAAACTAAGATAAACTAGCAACAACATAAGGTAGGAAAAAAACCCCCAGTGGAGAATAGTGGAAAGTAGTGTGAAAAATAATGTAAAGTAAGGGACAGTGGTTAAAAACACTGGAAGATAATAAAAAAAAAGGAGAAGAAAACCAGTTAACAGCAGTGGAGGAAAGTAAAAAAAAAAAAAAAAAGGGGGGGGGGGGGGGGGGGGGGGGGGACGAAATATAGGTGAAAATCGTGACAAGTAGTCGATGGTAGTGGTAAGTAGTCGATAATAGTGGTAAGCAGTCGATAATAGTGGTAAGTAGTCGATGGTAGTGGTAAGTAGTCGACCGTAGTGCAAAGCAGGAGAACGCAGTGTTCACTGAACGCCTCTGTCATCAGATCTGATAAGTATCCAGCGTTCCACTTCTCGCAGCGATTCTTCTCTAGGGACAATGGACCTGAACGACGATTGTCTGACAGCTTTTCGGTCCAGGGGTCCAGCGAATGTCACCGGCGTTCGTTCACCCCTGTTTTGGGGGTAGTGAAGATGCTGAACTACTTTTCGCCGTTTCATTAACACAACCCGCCCGCCTGTCTTTTGAGTCACGACAATTCGCATAATGTCCGATACGCTTCATGGCCGGTTCTCGTAGGGTTCAGTTCCCACATGGTCAGGTTGCAAATGAGTCAATTTGGGAATGGGCAGGCGGCGGCGGGGCCTTGCTAACAAGAGGGAGAATCGTCATTGTAGGGATATGTACGATTTGTGATATATAATGACTTCTAAGCCTATTAGCACGAAATGCTGAAAGTGTTGAAATGTGCCCCTCTCTCTCTCTCTGTCTCTCTCTGTCTCTCTCTATGTTATATCAATGCCCTTTTTACAAGATCGAACAGCTTTTCTGGCTCGACGAAATTCCTTCTTCCCTACCCACGCATTGATCTATACAAAACAAGCCTAGCTTACTCTGGACCATATGTCTGGAACTCACTTCCACCGAATCTACAAAACATGAATACTTTAAAACTTTTCAAGGAACATTTGCATAAACATTTTATGTCTCAGTAGTTAAATTACTCGATTACAATGATTAGCGTCCACTCGCTAAGTCTTCTGTGAACCATACTTTGAATAAATCGTCTAAACATAAAACCTACTCCGTTTAAAATCATTCATCCCACTCCCACTCTGTCTACCATCCCTTTTCTCCTCACCCTACCTACCATTCTCTCTTCCCCACCCTCTGACCTCTCTCTCTGTGTAGTTTTTGTTTGTTTGTTTGCTTGTAAGTTTCCTTTTGTTTTACCATCCCCCATCTCATCAGTGCTTTTATGAGTAGTTTGCTTATCATTGTAGAATTAGATTATCATGTTGCTATATTGAATTGTCTGTATGAATGATATGTGCTGAAATAATGTATGCATGACAAGGACAGAATGTAAGACTAGGCTTTGGCCTAAAATCTTCATCCTTGGGTATTAAAGATCAATCAATCAATCAATCAATCAATCAATCAATCAATCAATCTCTCTGTCTGTCTGTCTGTCTGTCTGTCTGTCTCTCTCCCCCCTCCCTTTCTCTCTGCCTGTCTGCCTGCCTGTCCGACCGTCCGTCTGTCTGTCCCTCCTTCCCTCCCTCTCCCCCCCTCTCTCTCTCCCTCTCCCTCTCTCTCTCTTTCTCTCTCTCTCTTTCTCTCTCTCTCTCTCTTCTCTCTCTCTCTCTCTCTCTCTCTCTCTCTTTTCTCTCTCCCTCTCTCTTCGTTTTCTTCTTCTAAGTCTTCTTCTTCGTTGTTGTTCATGATGACGATAATGATGATGATGACGATGACGACGACGACGACGACGACGACGATGATGATGTTCTTCTTCTTTTCAGTGCTGTACAAAAGCGCTTCTCTTTAAACAGTTAATAAGAAATAATTTATTAAATGCAGCAGCGGTACCAGCGACAACAACAATAACAACGAAGATAACAACAACTACAAACCCACCGTCACCACCACCAGCACCACCACCACCACCACCACCAACAGCAACAACAACAAAAACAACAACAAGACACGAGAAGAGAAGATACACAGGTTTTCAGGCAGTATGTCAGTGCATTCCGCTGGGTCCTCTTGTGGTTATGGGAATGTGAGTCGTTCACACACAGACAACAAACCCATGCGCTAGGCGTTGCCGCACTACCCCCCTCCCCCCTCCCCCCCCTACGACAGAAGAATCTACAGCAATAGGGATCTCTCCCTCCAAGGCAAACAAAACCGTACCAGGACAACATCATGGTAAACAGCCGCTTTGACAAAGTGGTTAGCGTTATGGCGGTCTTGGATTCGATGACCATCAGCACCATTTCTTTGTGAGATTTGTCTGTCCCATCTAGCCCCTATTCAGCGTTGAATTTGCTATGGGCTCACAGTTGGGAAGAGTTGGAACCACACAAAGTTTTATCCTTTCACCAGCCGCCGTGGCGAAGTGGTTAGCGTCGCGGACTCCCGGCTGGGAGGTCGTGGGTTCGAATCCCATCGGAGTCATGTGGGGGTTTTTCTGCCCCAACCGGCTCCTACCGAGTTGAGTTTGCTGCGGACTCAGTTGGGATGACTGGGACCACACAGTCGAGTTTCATCCACTTAATGGATGCGTTTCTGAGAGTGTTGCTCAAATTTCCTGACCAGCACTGCAGGTGCCTGTATCTCTCGGGCCTGGTTGACGCCGGGATATATTATGAAAGGAAGCGTAGAGTACATCCTGTCATGTAGTCTCAGACCAAAATGGAAATCCGTAGCATAATCTTAATCATCCTCATTCTCACCGATCAGCATAAAAAAAATGTCTCAAATTCTGTGACCCTTCATGCCCTGCTCTCATGGTGACCTCAATTTCGATGTCCTCTCCACGTCTGTGGCCTTGGTTTGGTTCCGTCGGGGTCACCGGTATCGGCGAGTCCATGGGAACTGTCGTTGGACGGACGTGGTGGCGCCCTCCGGAGGGAGAGCTCACTCACGCCGGCTCCGCGACTAAGCAATTATTGTCGTCAGTAGGGGGCTTAGTAGGTGGCGTCCTGCGTATGTTAGATCAGAACAGGCGCCACTGAACACCACCGAAGTGACTCGGCAGCAGTGTAGTGTCTCCTCCGGTGGGTTGCCTCTTGACGACTTGACGAC
>CM031604.1:11931763-11934554 GCA_018398815.1 Conus ventricosus | reverse complement strand
CCCGGACGGAAGCAACCATGGGGCCGCTGGACTTCCACTGGAGACTACCTTTCTCACGGGAAGGCGGCGGACTTCGCTGGACCTCAGACGGACAGTCTGATCCTTTCTTCGGGGCTGGCTGACGCTCCCAGGCAGCCACAGCAGGTGTTTCAGCAGCATGAACAGTCGCAGAACTTGGAGCAGAGCTTGATGGACCTGGACTCGGACCTGGAGGACCTCACGGCCTTGTTGACGGAACAGCCGCCGTCGGAAGAACTTCCTGATTCCTCCTCGCAGGGCACCCTGTGCCCAACAGTCGGCGCAGCATTATCCGAACGGTCTCCGGTACCCCTGCACCCCCACCAGTTTTAACGAACACAAGCACAACACGGTGCATAACGGTTCCGTCGTCACGGAAGCTGCGTCACAGGGCCGACGTTCGGCTCGTCGAGCGACACGGACTGTCTGTTCATGGAGGGAAGGACAGCTTTATGGCGGCTGCCGGGGGTACGGGCAGGAGAGCCACTTCGGCGACGTGGAGGACAACGCCGACAGTACCGACGGCTGCGCTTACTCCATCCTCTCCCTCACCCCCCACACCTCCCCGTCCATTCCCACCCCTACCCCGACCCCCACCAGCGGGACAGGACGGGGGGTGGCGGCGCGGGAGGAGGAGGAGGAGGAGGAGGAGGCGACACCCTCAACGTTCTGGGTGTGGACCTTCACTTCTTACACTCCTACTCCAAGAGCCCCCAACCCTCGCCTCCCCCCACACCCAACTCCCACCTCCCCATGCCCCCCTCCGCCCGAGGCCCCTCCTCCTCCTCCTCCTACCCCGGGCTCTACACCACCATCTCCTCCTCCGCCACCCTCCTCCCCCCTCGCGGCATGGGGTCGCGGGGCGGCGGGAGGGTCAAGGTCTCTTCTGACAAGGGTCGGCATGTACGAGGGTAACGTGCAACTCAACGTGCGCTCTGTCAAGCTGGCAGGAGGAGGAGGGGGAGGAGGAGGAGGAGGGGTGTCTTTCAATGGCCGGGCTCCACCACATCCTCCTCCGCAGCTCCCTTCGTCGTGTCCGCGGCGGCTGGTCTGAAAGACAAGGACGAGAAGATCTATCATGCACCTACCAGGGCTGCAACAGGTGTACAGCAAGAGCTCGCACCTCAAGGCCCACCTCCGGAGGCAACGGGCGGGGAAACCCTTCGCCTGCTGCTATGACGGCTGCACCTGGCGATTTTCGCGCTCGGACGAGCTGGCCAGGCATAAACGATCCCACTCAGGGGACAAGCCCTACAAGTGCCCACAGTGCGACAAGTGCTTCTCCAGATCGGACCACCTGGCAAGCACAAAAAGGGTTTCCACCGCAAGAACGACCTCCGGAGACAGTAGCGCAGGTCAATGAAGGCTCTTACTTTCTTGCAGCCCTTCCTACCCCCCTCCTCCTCCCCCCCCTTCCTTCATCCCGGTCTCCCCCCCCCTCCCCCGCCTCCCCTTCCCCCATCCACCCACTCCCTTGCAGTTGTAGGACTCTGCAGCCTTTCTCGACCAGGACACCGATGCCTCAACGTGGATCCCTCACCTTGACCTTTTTTTTTCCCCTGTCCCCTGATTGACCTTGACCTTTCTGCCCTTTCCCCGATTCACCTTGACCTTTCTTCCCTTTCCCTGATTCATCCCTGGAAAAACTCACCAGTCTGTGTGGAGCAGAACTGGCCCTCCCCCCCCCCCCCTCCAAAATACCCTTCCTCACAAGCCGCCCCTAAAACATTCAGTTTGCAAGACGAGTCATTCCACTGGACTCTTCATCACAAAAAATATTCCGGAGTATCTTTTTTGATTCATTTTTGTTGTGTGTGGGTGTCTTTGATTGATATGACCAATGTCCAATGATGTTTTGAACTGGCATGACCCATTCCAGACCGAGCGGTGCCTTGCATATCACTTGTCTTTGACCAGACTCCGATCCAGTTGGCACCGTGTCTTTTTTTTTTCTTTCTCGTTGTCATGGAATGAGTGAACTAAGAGATGCTGGTATTTGTAATGGCATGTATGTGTGTGAGTGAGTGAGTGAGGGAGGGAGGGAGGGAGGGAGGGAGGGAGGGAGGGTGTGTGGGATAAGGGCGTCCTTGGCATTAATGGTCATTTTTTTTCTTCATTTTTTGTTTTTTCAAGGTGATCAGAATATTGAGAGTGAAGTGCGATTGCCGAGGGGGAGGTTCTGACATCAAACACTGCCCCCCCTCCCCCCCCCCCCCCCCCCATCAGTTACATCCTTATTTTCTGCCAGACGCACATTCCTCATCACCGATCAGTGTCTTGTGTAGTAAGTAGCCTGCACAGTCAGTCGTCTACGCATGTCTTCCACAGCGTCCATGTTGAAGTTGTTCCCTTGGCTAAAAGCAGAAAACACAGAAATCCAGATAATGGCATCTAAGCCAGTGTTACGATTTCATTGATGATGACCATTTTTAGTGTACTCGTGTTGGTTATGTTTGTGTTTTGTTGTTTTTGCGGTGTTCGTTTCATTTTTCTTTCTTTCTTTCTTTTTTTTTTTTTCCTTAAACTTTGTCTTTGGTGATCAACGTCAAATGTCGTCCGGTCGAGATAGACATGAACAGGGGAAAATGGGTTTGGCTGGCTGGATTGACTGGCTGAAGCACTTATTTGGTGGGGGTGGGGGTTGGGGGTGGGAGTTTCAGGGGAGAGGATGGGGGTCGGAACAGCTCAGTGGTAGAGCGCCGGACTCGTTATCTTGGTGATCCTGGGTTGCGGGTTCGAATCTCCGCCGGGCCGTTTCGGTACAGGGGGATTT
>CM031604.1:11926763-11929263 GCA_018398815.1 Conus ventricosus | reverse complement strand
GTGTACAAGCACGTTCACACGTGAATTAAGTCACCAGTGAAAGAGTGTTATCTGTATCTTATGCCCCTCACCAGAAAATAAACACCGTTTAATTTTGAGGTTTGTCGGTCGTAGATAACTTCAAAGGTGCACTGAACACAACATAGGTAAGCACCGTCACCCTCCAGCCCCCTCCTACACACACACACACACACACACACACACACACACACACCAACACACCACACACACGCACACACATACGCACACACATAGGCACACACACACACACCACACACACACACACACACACACACACACACACACACACACACACACACACACACACAGACACACACACATGAAACGTACTCATTTCGTTTCTTCTTGGCTACTGCCAAATGAGTACATTTATTCTAACCTGAGTGTGATAAAACAAATTTGAAAACAAAAAAAAGAAAAGAAAAAAAGGTTCGATATCATAAGCTTGAATGGCCTGATAATGGACACTGGTTGGTAACCAAACAAACCTTGAGCCTGGTTATCACTGTGGGTTTTATCACTGAGGGTTTAGAGGACACTGCTGTACGTATATGTACAGGTATCTATCGACATCAAGTTAAGTAGCGGACATACGGCGATGCGCCGAACACATTAAGTTAAAAAACAAAAAGGGACAATTTATCGGAGGCGCTACTTTCACGATCAGGGGAGGTCACTTTTGCAAGTGTTGCAAACGGCAGTAACGTTTCTTTTTTTTTTTTCTGTTTCTTTTTGGTTGGTTTTGTTTTCATCTTTTCTAGGTCTTTCTTAAGGCTTTTGAGTAGGATTTTCTTCTTCTTCTTTTTCTTTTTCTTCTTCAGCGTTCCAGTATCTGGTAGCGTGTGAACTCGTTTTACCCTGTTGGGATACTCACACTATACTCGAGAGTATAGTCAGTTCACTCGACCTCGTTGAGTGCAGAAATTTGTGGGAAGAGGTGTGGGAAAAAGATAGATAAAAGATATGGTAGACAGAAAGGACAGTAGAGACAGTACAGCAAAGGAGGAGACAAGAGTTACTGAGAGCGACAGGAAAAGGGGACGTTACCAGCACAGAATGTCCAGAAGGAGGGGGAACTATTTGTACAAAAGACCCCCCCCCTCCCCCTCCCCTGGTATCCCACGGGGGTTGAGTAGGAATGCGTCAGGGTAGGATTAGGGTCAAGGTTTGCTTTTTACCGATGCGCAGAAGATAGAAATGTATAATAATACTAATAGAAATGGCTTGTTGCTTAAGTCCAGGACTATTCTCCCTTTTTCATTACTCCTAAACAGTCCGGGTGGAAACAAGACAGCAGGAACGGTCTGGAGTATATTCATTCCGAGCGAAGTACATAGTACACACAGACAGACAGACAGACAGACAGGCAGGCAGATAACAGACGGACAGGCAGACAGGCAGAGAGTTAAAATGAATGTATGACTTGATTTTAAAGGGGTGGGGGGGGGGGGGGGGGGGGCAGAAGACTGACGGTTGGGGGTCATTGGCTCGATGAGTTCGGCCATATCTGATATGATCGTACGTTGTTTCAGGGGGGGGGGGGGGGGGGGGGAGGATGGAGATGGGTGGGGGTGGGGGGTGGGGGGGGGGGGGGGGGGTGAAGTAACGGTCATGAGACACAAAACTGAAGGGTAAAAAGGACAAAGCAACCAAAAAAAAACGAAAAAAGAAAAAGAAAAAAAAAAAAACCCATCAGCAAGTTGCGCTGACTTGCACGTCGGCATTGATTTCTGGTTCTAGAGTTCAAACAAAGTCAACACCTGTGTTTAAACGAACTGTCAAAGCTTAATGGGGCATCCTGTGTGTAATTAACGTCTTCCTGTTCAGCTCCCCCCCCCCCCTCCCCGCCTGAGAAGAATTGTTTTCAGACACCTTCCCACCCCCCTCCCCGCCCCCCCCCCCCTCCCACCCTCTCCTCTCTCTCTCTCTCTCTCTCTCTCTCTCTCCTCTCTCTCTCTCTCTCTCTCTTCTCTCTCTCTCTTTCTCTGTGTGACTGGTCTCTTGTCAGCAAAACTGGCCTACTGCTGGTTGATGATAGGTGTTTCCATGGTGATGAATGACGTAATGACGGAGGCGACGCTCTCACGAACCCCCGTTCAGCAGTCTCTCATTTCCTCTTTTCCCAGGCTCTTAATTTAAACCCTCCCCACTCGGCTACCAACCCCTCCACCCCAATCCCCTCCCCCCCCCCCCACCCCCCAATCCAACTCCCTCCAATGCCCCCCTTCCTTTCCTCCTTGGCCACATCTTTCTACCTGCTGCTTGCTTGTTCTTGATCATCCCCTTCTCTCCCGTTTCCTCCATTCCACCTCCTTTGTCGTTTTGTTTCTCGCCTCCCCTGTGCAATTGACCTCCAGCCGTAATGACGATAGTTGCCATCGGGGATTCCCGTTCTCGCATTCTTTTCTTCTTTGTGTTTTTCGCCAGCTCGAGTGTGAGAACTGGGTCCCTACCGATGAGTAGTTCTTTGTTGTATGTC
>CM031604.1:11911763-11921763 GCA_018398815.1 Conus ventricosus | reverse complement strand
TCATCACTTTCGTCATGGAGTGTTCTTGAACTGACCGTATGAATTGCAATGAAAATGATGAGTTGTACTTAACAATCCTTAACAAATCATACTTAAAATTATGACTGTCTGAAAATTCATGTTTTAGGTGTACCATGTCGTGATTTTTTTTTTATTATCACAATGATACCAAATACTGAAGACTTTTCACCTCAACAATTTCTTGCAGCATCGCTGCAAGGTAGGTTGAAGCGGAATGCGTATCGTCAAGGTGAGACGAAGGAAGAAGAGGAATGCGATGAGGAAAAGTGTGATGGTAACAGCTACTATGGTTTGAGGAATTACGACGAAAAGAGAAATTGGCCTGATGAGAAGGTCTGATGATGATGGCTGAGGTGATTAGTCGGAAAGATCATTGATTGTAGTACAAGAATGCAGTCATGCCAGTGAGTATATTGACGATAACAGAATAGTGTGATATTGATGAGGAGGAAGGGAGTGGGGGCGGGGGGTGGGGTGGGGGTGGGGGTGGGTGGGGGGAGACAGTATCTTGTAATGATGATTCCAACAAATGCTATGTGATGATGATGATGATGATGATGATGATGTGATGATTATGATGGTGGTGGTGATGATGATGATGGTGATGATGATGATGATGATTATGGTGATGATGATGCGCAGTGTGTGATAACATGGCCACGCGATAAAGACGATTACAGTGAGGATGATGAAGACACTTTTATCATCATTTCAACCTTCGATCAGCCTTAGCCCACTCCGTTATCAGTATGAAATTGGATTCCTTCTCGTCGTCGTCTGTCTGTCTGTCGCTGTGTCTCGCACCATCCTCTGTTATCAGACTCTGTCTGTCTCTCTGTCTCTGTGTGTCTGTGTGTATGTCTCTCCCCCTCTTTCTGTGTCTGTCTGTGTCTGTGTTTGTGTCTGTCTGTCTGTCTGTCTCTCTGACCTGTCTGCTCGCGGATATTGAGGGAATAAGGTTATCAATCTCTTTAGTTTTTTTTTAAATTTGATTTTTGTTTCTGGTCATGACTGTTTCTCTTTCCTTTTTTGTCATTAAAAAAAAATCAATGTTATTTCATTCATTTTGACATTTGGAAAGATTTGGGCTATCTTCCTCTCTTCATGTTTTTTCCGTTAGAGCTCTACATCCGAGTAAGGGAATATTACCACTTATCTATCGATGCGAGTCTTTATGTTAGAGAGAGGGTCAGGGTGGGGGGTCTGATGGGTTTGTACAGCTTCGTGTTGTTTGACACCTCTGACCTTCTCTCTTCCTTTCTTTCCATCTGCGTTCTTTGTTTTGTTATCATTCAGTTACCGTGAGTAATACAACGGAGGTGTAACGTAGGTAATGAGTCAAGTGTGTGGTTCATGGTCTGCTCGTTTAGTGAAACGTGTTCGGCTCAAGTCCATCTTCCATAGATGTGGTGAATGGAGTCAATTGCACGTCATTTTTCATGATTCATTTTGAGAAGGAATACACCACCTTCTAGTTCATGGGAGAGTCATGTGGTGAATGTGTTTAGTGTACTAGTTGTACGATCACTGTGGGAAATGGATGTATCACTTTTATAGATTCTGTCTGGTGATGTATGATTGATGCTATCAGTTGTACGACTAATGTGGGGAATGAATGCATCTTTTTTTTGTTTTTGGTATAGTTTGCCTGGTTGATGTGGTGAATATGTGATTGGTGTTATTGAATGTATGATTAATGTGGAGAATGGATATATTACTTTTATAGTTTCTGTCACAATGATGTAGTGAACGTGTGACTTCTGTCGTGTGTGTATGATGTATGTGAGGAATAATGAGTCACATGTGTAGCTTGTGGTAGATGCATGATTGCTGTATTACTCTGTGTATCAATTGTACGATCAATGTGAGCGACTGTGCCTTTGGTGTAATTATAGAACCCCTGATGGAGTGTAGGACGTCTCGATGTGGTAATTGCACAAGTGATGTGTAATTATGCCATCGATGTGGTGAATGGTTAATCGATGATTGATGTGGGGAATGATTTTCTGCTCATGGAGCGAACCCTCAGTGAGAATCAAACCACCATGCCTAAGCTTTTAATGACTGGATTGTCCGAATGACAAATGATTTTAATAGATTGAAAATAAAAAGGGTAGTAGGGTGTAGTAACATAGGAGGATGTAGTAAATTGGAAAGGAAGGAGGGAAGGGAGCGGGGGTTGGAGTTGGGGGTAGAGGGCGCTTTTTACAGTCTTCCCTTGTTGTCCGTTCTTTGTCCATTCCTGTTTTTTTTTTTTTTTCACGTCTGTTTCTAGTTCACCGTCGCCATGTTAGCAGTTCTCCCAATTCCTCAGTGTGTCGCGCTTGACGACTCTTTCACCTTGACCTTGACACGGGGTCATGACATCTCACTCTGATCTCTGTGATGACCGCGATTGATCGGTTATTCATCTCTGATGATGTGTGCCAACTAAGCTTATCTTGGAGAATCACTGGCAATGTCATTTTTCTTTTCTGATTTCTTTCCTGATTTTATTTGAGCTGGGACCAAAACGGTTCTGTTCCCTTTATTTTTCTATTTTCGTCTGTGAAGACGTTTCCCATAAGACGGCGTTTTCAGAGGAAGCACTATTTCAAATAGACCGCACAGCTTAGAGCAAATAGACCCACACAGTTTAGAGCAAACAGAACCACACAGCTTAGAGCAAATAGACCCACACAGCTTAGAGCAACAATAGACCCACACAGCTTAGAGCAAATAGACCCACACAGCTTAGAGAAATAGACCCACATAGCTTAGAGCAAATAGACCAACACAGCTTACAGCCAACAGACCACACAGTTTAAAGCACAAACAGACCCACACAGCTTAGAGCAAATAGACCCACACAGTTTAGAGCAAATAGACACACACAGCTTAGAGCAAATAACACACAGCTTAAAGCACAAATAGACCCACACAGCTTAGAGCACAAATAGACCCACATACTTTAGAGCAAATAGACCCACACAGCTTAAGCTGTGAGTGTTCCAAAGCGTCTCTTTTATAAAATTATGTCACACGAATACTCATGAGAAAACGCCACACGTTCAAGATGTTTCACTGCACTGCTGAGTGAATACTCGACTTGTGCACAAACTTATCACTGAGATTTGCCTGCTAGCCTTTTTTTTTTTTTTTTTTGCGAGTCTGTTTCTGTCAATTTTCAATATTGCACCACACGGGTTAACGATCAGAAATAAAGTTTTTAAAATCGTGTCATAACTGAATCGGGCCTGCCCAGTTCTTGTCTGCAATATGATAGTTAAGTTATGTACAGTCATGTGTCTGTTAGCTGCGCCGTTTGTTGGCTCATATGAAAAACGCATGATATGTGTGTCGGCAGATAGAGAACGTTATGAAGCGAGGTGACCTGGCACGAAATAGCTTCAAAATCTATTTCTTACAAATGACGTCAGACGGGAAATAACGGGAAACACCATGATTCACGTATATTATTCAGGCACAAAAATATTGCTTCAAGATTCCCGTGTGTCACAGCTTTAAGCCTGGTCAGTTTCTGTCTTACATAACAGACCAGCTTAGTAGTCCAGTTTTATTGGTTATCTAACAGTGTAAGTTTCAGCGAACATAGCGCCAATCATCTTCGTTCGCGTCCGTTGACGAAGAGTTTTTCACGTGTGTTGACTGGCACGGAGAGAGGCAGGTACAGCCGTGATGCATGGCTGTCATAACGGACGTGGAAATCGACACGTAGCCTTGCCCGCGGCAATCACTTTGATAGATATTTGATAGACACGAGACTGACTGAAGAGTTGACGCGTCCTAGGGTACCGATGTCGATTGCATTATCTGTAATCACCGATAAATCCCGTGTTTGGGAGAGCGAGGAAGAGCGACGGCTGTACAGTGATAGGAACATGTTTGTGGACTGACATTGTGAGCTTGCTCTGAACTGTCGTTGTGAGGGACTCCTAACTTAAAAAAAAAAGAAGAAATTCAGCTTGCTAACTTTATTAGTTGTAAAATAATGTTTTTCCCTTCCGCTGTCTTTTTTTTTTTAAATTAATTTTTTTTTTTAATTTTTAACTGGAGCTGTCACGCCGTTAGTTTGTTAATTTATTATATTGTTTTGGTTTTCAAGCGCGCGACATTTATTATGTAAATCGTGTGCAGTGGTAATTAATGATGTAAACCCACCCAACCCATCCCTTTCCCCCTCTGTTAATTACCCCCCCCCCCACTCACCCACAGCCAAGATGGTTGGGTGTCCTGTCAGAAGGGACATCGCGATCATACGTAGTTTGGAAGCCGAGAGCATAGCCACACATCGTCTTTCTTCTGGGTAAAGAGTTCGAATCCAGGCTCTTTCTCAAAGCCAAGAATACGATCTGTTGTATGATTGGAGGGTAGAAGGGAAAGGATCGGACATTGACCACGATCTGCTCTGGTAATACATGAAATTGTTCGTGTCTTTTCCCATTTATGAAATGAAACGAACAAATCAAATGAAAGCAAATAGGAAAAACAAAACCAACCAACCAACCAACCAAAAAATAGAAAAACAGAAAAAGAAAAAAAAGAAGAAGGAAAGTACATTATAAAATTATGTCAGTGAAACGAAGGCACACTTATCTGCATTGTATATAATTATATTCACTCCGAAAACGAGGTTAAGAGAGGAGAGATCGGTGGATGGATTGTGGGGTGGGGTGTTATATGTCTGATAAAATGGCTACTAATGATGCGTTCAGTGGCAAGTAATTTATCTTTTTGATGTACCAAATGTCTTTTTGATTCATTAAATGTATTCGACGGATGAAATGCAATGTGCATCAACATGAAGATCAAGGTGTTAGGAAATGTGTGAAAATGTTGAAAGTGTTAGGAAATGTTGAAAGTGTTAGGAAATGTTGAAAGTGAATTTGAAAGTGTTAGGAAATGTTGAAAGTGTTCGGAAATGTTGAAATGTTGAAGTGTTAGGAATGTTGAAAGTGTTAGGATAATGTGGAAATGTTCGAAGTGTTTGGAATGTTGAAGTGTTAGGAAATGTTGAAAATGTTGAAAGTGTTAGGAAATGTTGAAAGTGTTCGAAATGTTGAGTGTTCGGAATGTTGAAAATGTTGAAGTGTTAGGAAATGTTAAAAGTGTTAGGAAATGTTAAAGTGTTAGGAAATGTTGAAAGTGTCAGGAAATGTTGAAAAGTGTTAGGAAATGTTGAAGGTGTTAGGAAATGTTGAAGTGTTTAGGAAATGTTGAGGTGTTTGGAAATGTTGAAGGTTTAGGACATGTTGAAGTTTTAAAGAAATGTCGAAGGTGTTTGGGAAGTGTCGAAGGATTATCGGAAATGTTGAAAGTGTTGGGAAATGTTGAAAGTATTAGACATGTCGAAGGTGTTATACAATGTCGAGGTGTTAGGAAAATGTTGAAGGTGTTAGGAAATGTCGAAGGTATTATGAATGTCGACGGTGTGTAAATGTGAAGGTGTTAGGAAATGTCGAAGGTGTTATGAAATGTTGACTACTGGACATTCACATACGTTATTTTGACTGCAGAAGAATATGTCATAGTTTGGGAATCATGTTTTCCGTGCGCTGTCATATTCTATGTATGAAGTCTACGTGTCTTTGCCGTGGAAAAAAAAGTCTTTAAAAGAACGTTAAGTGCCATTGACTATGGTGCAGTGCACTATGAGGCCGGTGGCCCATTCCACCTGATGAGAATAGTATCATCCATGGTGACAGGTGAAATGTGATTACAAAGGAAGAGACCGAGGATGAGACGTCAATCAAAAGTGACCGACACTGTTGAACACAACCTGGTGGTGAAGCAGCATGGAGAAAGGTCTGGTTGGTTGGGGGGAAGAGGAAAGGGGATGGGGATGGGGCGGGGAGCAGCGGCTGATGGGGTGATAGGGACGGTGTGTGTGTGTGTGTGTGTTTTGTGTGAAAAACACGCACCAGAATTAGGACAGAGTTGTACAAGTAATTTAGTGATCGATCTTGCAATAGTGGACAGTGTGTGTGTGTGTGTGTGTGTGTGTGTGTGGTGTGTGTGGTGGTGTGTGTGTGTTTGTGAACGACGTATGATCTGTTGTTAGCATAAATACATTGATAAAAAGTGTTGTAATCTTCTGTCAAAAAAAAAAAAAAAAGCAATGATGATATGATGATAATAATGTAATAATGATGATAATGATAATAATGATAATAGTAACAGCAAAAAAACAAACAAACACAACAAACAAAACAGCCCACCCTTTCCTCAATAATCGAAACCCGACAACCTAAAAAGTACACTCGCAAAATGAGTCGGCGAATCTGGTTTTGCTCAACACGAAGCCAAGTTCAATATTGTCCCAACTGCCTCCCATAAAACAAGTCAGTCGAGACTTTAAAAAAAAACAAACACCAACAACAAACCTCCCCCCTCCTCCTCCCTCACTAACCCACCCCACCAACCCACCCCAAATCTCACCGCGCTGTAGGAGGGAATACAAAAAAAAAAGGCACGCCGGGAAATCTAGAGTATTATGGGATAGATGGCAGTTAGGACAATCCCGCGCCTTGTATTTCATGGAGAAAGAGTTGGGGGGGATGGGAGTTAGGCGTGGGTTGATGATGGGTGGGTAGAGAGGAGAGAGAGAGAGAGAGAGAGAGAGAGAGAGAGAGAGGGGGAGGGGGGAGAAGGGAGGGAGGCTAAAGTGGGGGCGGCGTGTAAGGCCAAGACATTTATAGGGCTGAGAGTTCGCATTCCGCGGCATCAGTGTTAACCTCCCCCCCCCCCACTCCCCCCCAGCTCCACCACCACCACCACACTACTGACAACTGTTTGGACATTGACTTGTCTCCATGGAGATGACCACCTAGCGGGTAGGGAGGGTGAGGGCGAGGGGAGTTGGGGGAAGGTGGGGGGGGGGGGG
Organism: Conus ventricosus; assembly: GCA_018398815.1. Lineage (NCBI taxonomy): Eukaryota > Metazoa > Mollusca > Gastropoda > Neogastropoda > Conidae > Conus > Conus ventricosus. Next base: position 11,914,859 of record CM031604.1, on the reverse strand, counting down.
GGGGGGGGGGGAGGGTTTAAAGGAGTACGTGACGTGGTGTAGTAGTCGTGTGAGGGTTCTTTCAAAGGGGAGAACGGGAGTGAGGGTGACTGGTAGTGAGGGAGGAGGGGAATAAAGTTGAAAAGGTCTCCAACGTCTTCGTGAAAATGAGTAATTTTCATCCTACAAAAGGTTATCATACACCACAATTCAAAATTTCTGCAGTTTTCGTTCTGAGAGAGTTAATTATACACCACAGTTATAAATGACTGCTTTTGTTCCTTGAAAAAAAAAAGAGTAATTTTATCATGAAGACCGCCTTGGCTTAAGTCTGTGTCAGACCAATTGACATAGGCTAGAACACCAAGGCTACATCAAAATGTTGTTATGCTCTACGCGGGGATTGTCTTCAGTCGTGACAAGCTCCTAGCATAACATTATCAGTCTCCAAAATCCCCCGAAGTTCGAAGTGTGGCTGCCCATGTGGCGGGGTAATCAAAAACGGTCACACACGTAATGCTCTCATCCCCAGCTGATGCATTTGTACCATGGTGTTCAAATACTTCGGCTGTTCGGATGATCCCTGGAGTCTTTTAGCCAGGGTACGACGACGACAACAACAGCAACAACAAAACAACAACAACAACAACAACAAGAACAACAAACAACAATCATGAAGATGGTTATACATTACAGTTATAGATATCTGCTTTTTTCCTTGGAAACAAGAACGAGTAATTTTATCTTGAAGATGAAACTGACATACTCGTGTGGGCACATCTTTAGTTGATAATGTTGATTTACTGCTTTCTTACTTATTGTCTTTCTGTTGACGGCTGGTATTGCGCCATAAAGGTACATAGGAACTGGTCTTGCGCCATAAAGGTACGTACGGGCTGGTATTGCGCCATAAAGGTACGTAGGGCTGGTATTGCGCCATAAAGGTACGTAGGGGCTGGCATTTTGCCAGAAAGGTACATAGGCATCAGACTGGTAATGAGGACTCTTATCCACGCACTCGAAGAGCATGTGGTTGAAAGGTCCTGATAACAGGAAGGAAGTAATTGCCGTCATTATTCTTTTACACTTGAATGCCATTGTGGTGCCATTGTGGTGCCAAGAAGTGCGTAATTATCAAATACCTTCTGAGACATTATCAAAAAGACTGATTGTGTGAACACTTCTGTGACATTGCCGAATGGACTGATTGCTTGAAAATGAAGCAGAGTGATGATTTTCACATCGAAATTTTTTGCGATCCAAACAACAAACATTGTAAATATCATACAAAGAATATACTCGTGGCGAGCAGTTTCCTTTTTTCATGATGAAATTAGTTAAGTCTCGGTTGCCTCTTTGCGAAGATGTGATATTTGCCCCCCTCCCCCCTCCTCCTTACCATCCCTTTTAATCAGGATTCGTTCCTCTTTATTGTTTCCATCAAAAAATAAAATGAAACGACCAAACAGTTAAAACACAAAGAAAGTTCTTCCCCCCCCCCCCCCAGAATGTTCTTTTTTCTCCACTTTTTACCATTTTCTCGTTCCTTTGATACTTTCTCGTATAATTTGTACTATGTATTTATACCTCATGTACCCCAAAATTGTATCACATAATTACCTTTTTCTTTGAACTTTTCTATTTTAGCTCATGTTTAATTAGGTCAAATGTAGCCTATTTTGTTCACCATAGCTCCAATTAGCATCATCTCCTCGTTTCGGTGAAGCTGTATTTAGTTGTTCTCTCTCGCTCTTTTTTTTTTTTTTTTTTTTTTTTTTAGAACCGACGTTTTAACACTCGGATATCCCAACGTCGCCGACTTTAAAAAAAAAAAAAAAAAAAAAAGGAAGAAAGGAAAAAAAAAAAGAGGACAGATTTGCAGTTTGTTTAGATGTTCATGTTTGACATTCTTTCTGCCCTTGTCTTCTTCTTCTTCTTCTTCTTCTTCTTCTTCTTTCCTTCTTCTTCTTCTTTTCTTCTTCTTCTTCTTCTTTTTCTCTTCTTCTTCTTCTTCTTCTGCTTCTTCTTCTTCTTCTTCTTCTTTTTCTTTCTTCTTCTTCTTCTTCTTTTTCTTCTTCTTCTTTCTTCTTCTTTTTCTTCTTCTCCTTCTTCTTCTCTTCTTCTTCTTCTCTTTTCTTCTTTTCCCTCTTCTTCTTCCTTTTTTTCTTCTTTTCCCTGTTTTCTCGTTCTTCTTCTTTTTCTTTTCTTTCAACTTTTTCTTCCCGTATTTCCAGTCTGAAACCAGCTCGAGGTAATAGTAGTAGGTGATGTAACGGCCATTATCCTCCACATACTAAGTTCGCCGGTGAGAAGAAATCAGAAGAATACTGGTCGTGCCTGGGACCAATCAGAAGACGGTACTATTTTATGGTTTGCCCGGCAAGGGAGGCAAACAGTGAGCATACAAAAAAGAAAAAGAAAAAAAAAAAAAGGAAAAAAAAGAAAAAAAGAAAAAAACAAAAAAAAAGAATCTGACCTTTAACTTCAGCAGGAAATATTTTTTTTTTACCTTTACGTAGCTCGTTTGTCACGTGCCCAAGACGAAGTAGATTTAAATCCCACACAAATAAACCGGATCAGAGTCAAGGTGGCCCAAATTCTCTACGTTTCGTCCGACGCTGGTCACTTTGTGTCAAGGCTCGCGATTCGCCGACTTTCCGTAAAACTCTCTCGCGATTGGTACATGACACAGCGATACCAGCCGTGTGCGAGAGGTGGTTTCCGATGCTGGTGGCGAGCGATCTTGTTCGGTTTCGCTTAGTTGGTGTTTAATTTTATTTTCTTCTGAGAACCAGCGAGCCATTTCTTCTTTCGCTTCCCCCCCCCCCTAACCTTTCCTCTTACTCCATACAGCCTTCTTTCCTCCATTCCCCCCCCCCTCCTCCCTCCTTCTCCTCCTCCTTCCTAACAACGCCATGTTGTAAGTCCTCTCTGTAACTGTTCCCCACACGTCAGCTTAGCCTTCAGAGTGCATTCATAACCCTCCCTCTGTCAAACACACACTACACGCACGCACGCATCGCACCCGCACGCACGCAAACACACACACACACACACACACCACACCACACACACACCACACACACAACAAAAACAACAACAACAACACAAGAGAAC
>CM031604.1:11896763-11901763 GCA_018398815.1 Conus ventricosus | reverse complement strand
AACAGAGACTTCGTCCCGCCGACGTAAGCGGCTTTGAGGGCCTGATTCTAGCGAACGAGTCGTGCGCCTTGCTAAACTCATCCCGGCAATTTTGTGGAACCAACGTCATTGTTACTCAGGTCTTGGCGCCTCCCCAGCCCATCTACCCAAATTTTTACGACGTCGCCGGAAAGAAGGGGGGGGAAAGGTATGTGTGGTGGGGGTGAAATCTAGAATCAATTAAATGACCAATTGACCACCACAGGAGTAAGGCGTGTAGGGGGGACTGTCGGTGTGAATATAAAGGGAAATTGGGGGAGACAACTTCGGGTTCGGGGGAAAAAATACTGACCAATGGTACTCCCCCGTTTTGGAAGATGGGAACGAAAAGAAGAAGTGAGGGTGAAGAAACGGAAAAACGAGAGGGGAACGGAGGAGAGGGGGGAGAGAGGGGTTCGAGTGGGTTGCGGAGAGAAGGGCAGAGAGGAGAGAGATGAGGGAGGAGAGAAGAAACCAAGTTGAAAGATTAGCATGGATGTTGCAGAGGAAGGATGAGGAGAGATGGGAGAGAGAGAGAGTTCTAGTTTAGGAAGAAAAAAGAAAGAAAGAAAAAGAAAAGAAAAGAAACCTTGTCCTTTGAAAAGGCAGACTAAAAAGAGAGGAGGAAGAGTGCAATGGTTAATGCAGGAAGAAAGAAAGGAAAGATCGGTTTTAGTAAATGTTCTACCCAAACCCGGGGGTTCGACCTCATCCCTGGCAGGTCATTCGCAAGCAGAACCACAGCCAACCCCAAACAGTCACCTACCGGGCGCCATCGCCAACACCAGTCCCGGATTGGTCGTTTTGTGAAAGTGCAGGAAAAAGAAAAAGAAAAGAAAAAAAAAGACCAGTGATCGTGAATATTTAAGACACCGGCCCAGGAAAAGTAAAAATCTGTTTATCCCGGGGTTATTTTAATGATTTTTAGTAAAGTTTTTGTAAAGTTCGGGAAAGAGAGAATGTTTTTTTCATTTGTTTCCCATATGCTTGAGTTTCTTTCTTAAAATGTGTAGTAAAGTTTTAAGCTTTCTAGTGGTTTGATGTGACGAATGCATGAATTAATGAGACGTAAGCAACTGTGAGTGTTTTTGGGCTGTGCCTAGTCCCCCTCCACTGAATTACCCCAGGTTGAAATTTATTGGCGGCTTGCCGGTATTCGGCCCATTTTTTAAAATTGTTAAATTTCCCTCAGAGGGGAAAGCTGGGGGGTTAATATTGAACTAAAACAAGGGGGTTTTCTTACTGTATGTTTTCCCGATAGTTAAATACTAGGCTTGGGATTGCTTCCAGGGTATTAAAATAGGCTTGGGTTTCGCCCCGATACTCATTTCGCACAGATTGCCTATAATCGCTCTCATGTTGGGTCAGGGTGGGCTTTTTATAAAAACTAACTACGTTGTCCAAGTAATATTACATTCATGGATTGGCTATTTTCGATGTGTCGGTAACCACCAGTTTGGCTGTGTTTTTTAAAAAACTTTTTCAAAAAAAAAAAAAAAAAAAAAAAAAAAAGATATAATGGCGGAAGAAAAAAACACCCATTGAACAACTTGGAGCGTCGCTCGTGATTAGGTTATTTTGGGGAAGGTTTTCGAGATTTGTTGAAAAAACCCGCAAAAGTGGAAAGGTACGCGGGAAAGAGACTGTCGCGGGGGGAAATAGCAGAGCGGGGAAACAGAAAAATAAAGGGTTCAGGTAATGAAATCAGGTAGGGAAAAAGCAGGGGGACAGAAAGAATAAAGGGAAACGCAGAAACAGAAAGGATTAAAGCTAGGGAAAGCAGGAAACAGAAAGACTAAAGGTTCAATTAGATTGGAGAAAGTGAGAATACAAGGGGGGCCACCCATGGGTAGTTATTTCCCTACTCTGTGCGCAGCTATGCCCCCCCACCAAATGTAAAATTTCGGAAGGGGGCCGATTTGATTGTGCCTTCATCGTCGTTTCGAAAAGTTTCGACCAGTCGGGTTGGCCCAGAAGGGGGCAGTCTTTTTTCACGCTATGAGGGTAAGGCATTGCAGATTTTTCCCGCGTTTTCCAGAGAACAAAAGTTGATTTTGGCGCTGTGGGGGAATCGTTATGAAAGGGTTTGACCCCACAGAGGGGGGGTTAGGAAGAAATTTCCCTTCACTAAATTACAAGCAGGGGGAAAGTCTCAGTTTGGTGCCGTCTAGATCACTTTTTGAGAAGTGGTTGATTAGGGGTACAAAAAGGGTTCGTGAATTGAAAGAGTGGTTATGAAAGGAACGATTTTGTCAGGTTGGGCCCCAGTTAACCCTACATTTGAAAGAGAGACGCCCGAAAGCAGGGGGGTTTTTGAAGTTCGCCAGAGGGTATAGAAGGACGTTGGGCACTAAAGGGCGGGGAAACAGGTGTAGGCCCAAAATGAGAAGAGTGCAAGGAACTAGGGGGGTTTTTTTGCAAAATCGCAAACCCCGTGGTGGGGCAGAAAAGGGCAAAAGGACATTAGGTGTTTATTTGTCCGGAAGGGAATGTGGTAGGGATTGTCGCATGAGGTTCCCGAAGGGAGCAGCCTTTCAAAAGGTGGATAGGGTCGTCAGGGAAACGACCTGCAGTGGAACCAAAAGGGATTCAGTCGGAAGAGGGTGGAGTGCAGCTTATGGCTAGTACTGGGCAGCAGTCAGTGTCAGGGATGGAGGGCACTAGGCTGAGTGGTTCGTTACCAGTGGAAGAAGGGTGGGTTGGCCAGCAGAGGGTGAAGTGTTACGAGACACTGGTTGTTCATGCGGGGTAGTACGAACAACGCTGGTCGATAAAGGGGATTGACAGGGCAAATCCCGACCTGTACTCTAATCGATGGCACTGTGAGGGAGTTTCCAGTTGCTAAGATAGAAAATACGTACCCCTTACTTCTCAGGCGAGTTGTCTGCGTTGGTGATGGAGAAACCCCTTCACGATTTGATCATTGGAAATATTCCAGGTGCAAGGGATCCAGGGGATCCTGAGTTGTTGACTGCTACAGGGGCAGCAGTTCAAACACGGAGCAAGAAGGAGGAAAAGGTTGTTAAACCGTTAGTTGTTCCCGGAAGGAAGTCGGGCATAGACGTGTCGCCTGATGAGTTTAGGGCTGCACAGGAACAAGACCCTTCGCTCGTGAAGTCTTGGGAGTTGGCAAGAGGTGGAGAGAAACAGGAGGTTAGAGGAGGTGAGACAGAATTTCTTGTGAAGGCGGGCTGTTGTACGAGTGTTCACCAAGGGGAAGACAGGTAAGGTGACACTCAAGTTAGAGGTACCAGCAGGTTATCGTGACACTGTCATGTCAGTGGGTCACGAGTCGCTCATGGCGGGTCATCTCGGTACCAGCAAAACAGCTGACCGAATCTTTGAGGATTTTCATTGGCCAGGAGCAATGGCAGACATAAAGCGGTTCTGCATGTCATGTGATGTGTGTCAAAGATCAGCCACAAGAGGGGTGAAGAGGAAGGCACCTCTTAAACATCCCCCTTTAATTGACACACCATTCAGGAGAGTGGCTATCGATCCGATCGGCCAATCTCACCCTGTTCCAAAGGTGGGCACAGGTATGAGACATGTAAGGTTGCAAGGGAAGGTTTGCAGGAGGCTAGGGTCGGTCAGAAGAAGCAATATGACAGGAAGGTGAGGAAGCAATCCCTCAAGGCGGGAGATCAAGTCCTGGTACTGCTTCCCACGGGTCACGACAAGCTGCTGATGCATTGGAAAGGACCATTCACCATCACTGAAAGGTCGGTCGGGATTACGAATTGATGTGAATGGGAAACTAAAACTTTTCCATGCGAATTTTTTCCGCAAATATATTCAGCGTGAGACCAGCACATAGGCGCAGCAGCAATCATTGATGAGGTGAAAGAGGACCCAGCAGAAGAAGGGGAGATTTTGTTGCCTAAGTTTCCAGAAGAGTCATACAGGGATGTGTCACTGTATGAAGGGCTAGACAGTAGGAGTTCCTAGGTTTGTTGTCGGAGGCGACACAAAGCAGCCAGAAAGAGGAAAGGTGGAGAAGATGATGAATTCAGAGAGACAAAGACCAAAACAGAAGTCAGGAGTCTGCTAGGTTTTATTGGGTTCTATAGGGAGTTTGTTCCAAACTTTGCTGCAATCACGAGTCCTCTCAGTGATTTGGTCAAGGCAGGGAAACCAGCAGTGGTCGAGTGGTCAGACGCTGCAGAGCAAGCACTGCAGACGGTGTTGGAAAGACTAGGTTCCCGTCCCATCTTGAAGCTACCAGATATGTCCAAACCATTTTTGTTGCGGACAGATGCATCAGGCGGTGGGATAGGTGCAGTATTGTTGCAGGAGCATGAAGAGGTCGAGTTTCCTGTGAGATATGCTAGCAGGAAGTTGACAAAGTGTGAAGAAGGGTACGCAACGGTGGAGAAGGAGTGTTAGCGGTCGTGTGGGCTTTGCAAAAATTCCACAAATACTTGTATGGGAAAGAGTTCGTGTTCGAGACGGATCATCAACCACTCAATTCCTGCAGGAGGCCAGTTGAAAACAGCAGAGTTCTGCGTTGGGGCATTGGGCACTGCACCCCCTACAGGTACCGAGTGCAGTACATTCCGTCGACAGAATGTCGGAGCTGACTATTTAAGCCGTGTAGTCTAGCAAGCTGCAACTCGAGGAAGTCAGTCATATCCGGGGGGTGCATTGTTGATAATATGTGTTGATTCCAGTTATGTTGATTGGATATGGGTTCATTCCCAGTTGGCTATGTTCATATTTTTTGTGTGTGAGACTTGTTTCATATTTTCTTTGGGGACTTGGTTCATGTGGATGTAGTTATGCTTGGAGCATACAGTCGTTTGTAGTGATGCATTATTTGCAATAAGTGAGGATGGAGATTCCTCAGTGAAGTGTCATGGATCGTGATCATATTATATTGTGCTTTTCATAAGAATTGTGAAGAAGATATGGCAAATCCGCAGGTAGGGGGATTGCATAGGTGCGCACAGGTCGTTATAAAAAATGAGTTGAAATAACGCAAG
>CM031604.1:11879263-11891763 GCA_018398815.1 Conus ventricosus | reverse complement strand
TAGTAATAAAATCTTGTTCAAAAAAAAAAAGAGATATAAATGGCGGAAGAAAAGAACACCCCTATTGAACACTCGTGAGCGTCGCTCGTCATTTAGGCTATTCGGAGAAGAGTTGCGAGCATTCGTTGAAAACCAGCAAAAGATGGAAAGGGATGAGCGAGCGGAAAGACGACGTGTTGCCGTAGAATAGCATGAGCAGGAAAAGGCTAAAGAAACGAAGAAACAGAAAGATTAAGAATTCAGGCTAATGATAATCAGGCTAGAGAAACGCAGGAAACAGAAAGAATAAGGGAAACGCAGGAAACAGAAAGAATAAAGCAGGAGACAGAAAGATTAAGGATTCAATTAGAGTTAGAAAAGGTGAGAATACAAAGGGAGACCACCGATGAGGGTAGTTCAGTTTCCAGTGACTCTGTGCGCAGTTACGCCCCCCGACCAAAGTTGCCGAAGTTCTCTGAAGGAACAGATTCGATTGATGCATACATCAGTCGTTTCGAAACGTTTGCGACCAGTCAGGGTTGGCCTTCAGAAGAGTGGGCAGTCATTTTGTCAGCGCTATTGACGGGTAAGGCATTACAGATTTTCACTGCATTGCCAGCAGACACCCAATCTGATTTTTGTGCTGTGAAGGAATCATTGATGAAGGGATTTGACCTCACAGAGGAAGGATTCAGAAAAAAATTTCGTTCAGCTAGATTGCAAGCAGGTGAAACGTACACTCAGTTTGGTGCACGTTTAGATCACTATTTTGATAAATGGTTAGAGTTGAGTGGTACGAAGAAGGAGTTCGCCGAATTGAAAGAGCTGGTTATGAAGGAACAGATTTTGTCAGTTGCGGCCCTGAGTTAACCATACATTTGAAAGAGAGACAGCCAGAGACAGCAGGGGAGTTGTTTGAAGTTCGCAGAGGTGTATAGAGAGGCACGTTTGGGCACTAAGGTGCAGGAGAAAACAGGTGCTAGGCACAGGTGAGAAGAGTGCAAGGAGACTAGGGGAGTTTTCTGCACAGTCTGCAAACCCAGTGGTGGGGCAGAAAGGGGGACAAAGGACAATAGGTGTTTCATTTGTCACAAGAAGGGACATGTGGCGAGGGATTGTCGCATGAGGTTCCAGAAGGCAGCAGCCTTGCAAGAGGTGGATAAGGGTCGTCAAGGGAAACGACCTGCAGTGGAACCAACAGGGATCCAATCTGAAGAGGGTAGAGTGCGGCCTATGGCTAGCACTGGACAGCAGTCAGTGTCAGGGATGGAGGGCACTAGGCTGAGTGGTTCGTTATCAGTGGAAGAAGGGTGATTGGCCAGCAGAGGGTGAAAGTGTTACGAGACACTGGTTGTTCATGCGGTGTGGTGAGAACAACGCTGGTCGAGAAAGGGGATTTGACAGGGCAAATCCAGACCTGTACTCTAATCGATGGCACTGTGAGGGAGTTTCCAGTTGCTAAGATAGAAGTACGTACCCCTTACTTCTCAGGCGAGTTGTCTGCGTTGGTGATGGAGAAACCCCTTCATGATTTGATCAGTGGAATATTCCAGGGGCAAGGGATCCAGGGGATCCTGAGTTGTTGACTGCTACAGGGGCAGCAGTTCAAACAAGGAGCAGAAGGAGGAAAGGGTTGATAAACCGTTAGTCGTTCCGCAAGGAAGTCAGGCATATGATGTGTCCGCCTGATGAGTTTAGGGCAGCGCAGGAACAAGACCCTTCGCTCGTGAAGTCTTGGGAGTTGGCAAGAGGTGGAGAGAAACAGGTGGTTAGAGGAGGTGGAGACAGAATTTCTTGTGAAAGGCAGGCTGTTGTACCGAGTGTTCACCAAGGGGAAGACAGTAAGGTGACCACTCAGTTAGAGGTACCAGCAGGTTATCGTGACACTGTCATGTCAGTGGGTCACGAGTCGCTCATGGCGGGTCATCTCGGCACCAGCAAAACGGCTGACCGAATCTTTGATGATTTTCATTGGCCAGGGCAATGGCAGACATCAAGCGTTTCGCATGTCATGTGGACGTGTGTCAAAGGTCAGCCACAAGAGGGGTGAAGAGGAAGGCACCTCTTAAACAGCCTCCTTTAATTGACACACCGTTCAGGAGAGTGGCTGTTGATCTGATTGGCCCAATCGCGCCCTGTTCCAAAGGGGGGCACACGTATGAGACATGTAAGTTTGCAAGGGAAGGTTTGCAGGAGGCTAGGGTCGTTCAGAAGAAGCAATATGACAGGAAGGTGAGGAAGCAATCACTCAAGGCGGGAGATCAAGTCCTGGTACTGCTTCCCACGGGTCACAACAAGCTGCTGATGCATTGGAAAGGACCATTCACCATCACTGAAAAGGTCGGTCGGGATTACCGAATTGATTGAATGGGAAACTAAAACTTTTCCATGCGAATTTTCTCCGCAATATACTCAGCGTGAGACTCAGCACATAGGCGCAGCAGCAATCATGATGAGGTGAAAGAGACCCAGCAGAAGAAGGGGGGGGATTTTGTTGCCTAAGTTTCCAGAAGAGTCATACAGGGACGTGTCACTGTATGAAGGGCTAGACAGTAGGAGTTCCTAGGTTTTGTTGTCGGAGCGACACAAAGCAGCCAGAAAAGGGAAAGGTGGAGAAGATGATGAATTCAGAGAGACCAAAGACCAAAACAGAAGGCAGGAGTCTGCTAGGTTTTATTGGGTTCTACAGGGAGTTCGTTCCAAATTTCGCTGCAATCACGAGTCCTCTCAGTGATTTGGTCAAGGCAGGGAAATCGGCAGTGGTCGAGTGGTCAGACGCTGCAGAGCAAGCACTGCAGACGGTGTTGGAAAGACTAGGTTCCCGTCCCATCTTGAAGCTACCAGATATGTCAAAACCATTTTTGTTGCGGACAGATGCATCAGGCGGTGGATAGGTGCGGTAGTGTTGCAGGAGCATGAAGGGGTCGAGTTCCCTGTGAGGTATGCTAGCAGGAAGTTGACAAAGTGTGAAGAAGGGTACGCAATGGTAGAGAAGGAGTGTTTAGCTGTCGTGTGGGCCGTGCAGAAGTTCCACAAAATACTTGTATGGGAAAGAGTTCGTGATAGAGACAGATCATCAACCACTCAAATTCCTGCAGGAGGCACAGCTGAAAAACAGCAGGGTTCTGCGTTGGGCAATGGCACTGCAGCCCTACAGGTATCGAGTGCAGTACATTCCAGGTTGACAGAATGTCGGAGCTGACTATTTAAGTCGCGTAGTCTAGCAAGCTGCAACTCAGAGGAAGTCATCATATCCGGGGTGCTTTGTTGATAATATGTGTTGATTACAGTTATGTTGATTGGATATGGGGTTCATTCCCAGTTGGCTATGGTTCATATTATTTTTGTGTGAGACTTGTTCATATTTCTTTGTGAGACTTGTTCATGTGAATGTAGTTATGCTTGGAGCATGCAGTCGCTTGTGTAGTGATGCATTATTTGCAATAAGTGAGGATGGAGATTCCTCAGTGAAGTGTCATGGATCGTGATCATATTATATTGTGCTTTTCATAGAAATTGTGAAGAGAAGATGTGGCAAATCCGCAGGTAGGGGAATTGCATAAGTGCGCACAGAGGTTGTTATAAAATGAGTTGAAATAAACGCAAGAAGCGCACGTCAATGATAACTCATTGGAGTGGGTATTCACTAATGATATATTTTATAATTTATAAACCGTTGGTTGTAAAGTATTTTTCAAACTTTGCACGTGTAGCTGTGTGTCAGCAATTCGGTTGTGTGTCTTTTTTTGTACCATTGTTTTGAGACAATGCGGTGCATAGTCTTTTGCAAGGGGAAATTGTCACGGTCAAAAATAAACACAACCAAATTCGTGGTCAATCGCCACCAGCCCAGTCGGACATAAGCTCTAACTCAAATATTCTGGGCATCAGGCAGACGGCCCCATGTGTCGGATCCAGCCAATTAAGCATAGGGGAGAGGTTCCACGGAGACGGTCTGTCTAGCCAGACGGACTAAGTAGCTGACCGACGCCTCGATGTCTGGTCAAACGAGTCTCGACGCCCGGATCAGACTCATCCAGCCAATTTGAGCACAGCGAGAGGCTAATCCTAATCTTCCACGTAGACAGTCGGAGAGGCTGACCAAAGTCTCAGCAGGTCCGGGCCAGGCTGATCTAGCCAATTTACGACCAATGCCCACCATTAGGTCGACGTCGCCGGAAAGGGAGAGGGAGAAGGTAGTGTGTGGTGGGGGTGAAATCAAGCTAATCAATTAAATGACCAATTGACCACCACAGAGAGTAAGGCGTGTAGGCGTGACTGTCATGTTTTGAATATCCAATGGAATTAGAGGGAGATAACTTCGGGTACGAGGTGGTAAAAATACTGACCAATGGTACTGGCCCTTGGACACGGAGTTAGGGCATAAAGTAATGCGTGAGTGAGAGAGAGAAAGAACGAATAGAGAGACAGAGAGAGAGAGAGGTTCTGAGTGTAAGCTCTGCAGGAGAGAGGGCAGAGAGAGAGATGAGGGGAGAGAAGAAGAGAACCAAGTTGAGAGATTAGCACGAGATAGTCTGCAGAGGAAGGACTAAAGAGAGATGTGGAGAGAGAGAGTTGCTAACTAATGAAGAGAAAAAGAAAGAAAAGAAAAGGAAAAGAAAAGCAACCATGTCCATTTGATAGAGCAGACTAGGAGAGAGAGAGAGAGTGCAATGCGTTAATGCAGAAGAAAGAAAGGAGAACAGATCGATGTTGATAGTCACTGTTCCATCTGAACCGGGTTCGACCTCATACTTGGCCAGCGCCACTTTCATCGGCAGTCTAACCTGACCAGTGCCAGCAGTCCAGCTTGACCGGTGCCAGCAGTCTAACCTGACCAATGCCAGCAGTTGTGTTCGTGTTGTGAAAGTGACAGTGAAAAGAAAAAAAAAAGAAAAGAAAAGACAGTGATTCGTGAATAGTTAAGATCACCTGGCCAGGTAAAGTAGAAATCTATTTATACCCGGGTTAGTTAATGATGTTTTAGATAAATGATTTTGTGAAGTTCAGGAAAGAGAGAATGTTTTATTTTGTTTGATTCCATATGCATTGATGTTTCGTTCTATGATCATGTGTAGTAAAGTTATAGACTTTACCAGTGGTTTGATGTGACGAATGCATGATATATGAATGAGATTGTAAGCAAGCTGTGAGTGTGTTTGGGCTGTGCGCTAGTCCTTCCTCCATCGACATCACCCGAGGTTGACAGTGTGTGTGTGTGGTGTGTGTGTGTGTGTGTGTGTGTGTGTGTGTGTGTGTGTGTGTGTGTGTGGTGTGTGTGTGCTACAAACATCCTCTTCCCTTTCTCTAATTGGAGCGTTTTTCCACAGCACACACACACACACACACACACACACCACACACACACACACACACACACACACACACACACACACACATGAAGGACACACGTGTACACACACACATACACAACACACACACACACACACACACACACACACACACACACACACACACACACACACGTACGCACGAACGAACACACTGACACAAGCACTTGCGCGCTCACGCACACTCCCCATCACACACACACACACACACCACACACACACACACACACACACACACACACACACACCACACACCAACACACACACACCCCATGCCAACAACTTACATCAACTCCGATTATTGTTCGGCAGGTTGCCACACACACCAAACCATCGACAAATACCCACCTGTTTTCAAACTCAGAACGATGTTAATGCCATGTTGACGTGAATGAATCGTTTAAGCAGTTCTCCCACCCACCCATTCAGAGACACGAAGCGTGACCACCACCACTTCGCCATCCCCAATTCAGTCAGTCAAGCATGCCACTCGTTCAGGAGGAACGCTCGTTCGAAGAACTTCGCTGACAACCTTTCGCCACCTGACGATCCGCGTCAAGCAAACCGGGGAGACTTCATTAAAATACCGGCACAGACGACGCCATGTTTTAGTGGTTTATTGATGAGAACATTCTCTCGTATCACTTGAAAAGCCACGTCTGGATCGAGAAGTCTTTTGTTATAAGTTATGTGAAATAATTACAAACAAAGAGAGAAAGATACAAAACTCCACTGCCTGTCTATAGAGGCAGTGTCCGGAGGAGTATCAGCCTGCGTACGCAGAAACAAAGAAAGATTGATGATCAAAATAATGATGACGTTTTCACAATGGTGGTATTTCTATTACTGATTCGGAGAAAGAGGACGAAGAAACCGCAGTAGAGGAAGGAGGAGGAAGGTGAGGAGGAGGAGGACGAGGAGGAGATGACAACACCAAAAACAAGAACAACAACAACACAACAACAACAACAACAGTAAAACCAATACTAATGATACTAATGATAATATCAATAACGAAAAAAGAAGAAGGCATCATGTGAAGACCAGATTTTTCTCCCTCAATATGTCTCTGACCTCTTCGTCATCAAACATACTTCTGCTCCACTATCGCTCACCCCCCAGGGCCTCTCAGACTACCTTACCAGGACCCTTCGTTCCCAATGGGACGACGACCACCCACGACATTCCGTCCGGATTGTCCATCTTGCCTCAGTCCAGTTACCTCCCCTCATCCTCAGGTCTGCCTCAGTGCCTCTTTTCCAACTTGTTTCTGGGTCTCAAAATAGTATGCTCCTTCAATTGTGTCACAACGTTAATACAAATGTAAATTAGATAGCACAACGAGAAATTCGTATGTCCTTCCAATGAGACTATAAACTGAGGTTCCGAGTGTGAACGCACGCATATCTTGCACACACGTAAAATCCCATCACCAACTTTCGGAAGAGTAGGCCAGTTTGGCCGTTGGTATGGATGACACGTTACACACAGCATGCACCCTGCGTGAGAAATGGAAAGAATGAAGGAAGTAAGGAAACTGAGTGAACGATATTGACTGGATGACACAGGAACCGATGAATGAAGCGCCAGCTGGCAGCTCTTCAGTCGGCACTACCCAGATAGGCATCCTGTTGTGTGAACGACTGTGGACTGCAAAGCGCTTAGAGCTTGGTCTCTAGCCGAGGATAGGCGCAATATAAATATTCACAATAATAATAATAATGATAAAGATCATAATAATGACAATGATCATAATAATGATAATATTAATATAAATCCCTATGTTAAGAGAATATGCTCACAAACTCTGCGATGGATGTCTGAACAGTGATGCATGATGTTAGCACAACATAGCAAATACGCATACAATGAAATGCATGGACAAGGAATGGCAAAAAGGAAAGAAAGACAAAACAACGGAGATGAAATGGAAAGAGCATGTCGGGGATTGTGGGAAAGGAGGACACATGTGTGTGAGATAACGTCAGCGTGTGGGGATCAGTTCAGAAGTACACCATCAATGTGTCTGGATCGGCTGCTCTTTCTTTACCTTAAAAGATTTTCTTCAGAGACTGGCGAAAATGTGTTGGAAACTGGGCTGTCTGTTTTGTAGATGCGATGTGCGATTCGTTTTTACGAAATAAGTCTGCCAAAGTGTTTTGTTTACATACAAAAGAACCAAACCACCATCACCACACCAAACACACACACACACACACACACACACACACACACACACACACACAACACACACACAATACACACACACACACACACACACACACACACACACACCACACACACACACACACACACACACCACACACACACACACACACACATTCTGGTCTGCCCATTATATTCAAATTCTGCGTCACGGACAGAAAACAATGACGTCACACCCTGGTCAGCCGGCATTCTTCGTCCTAGACAGGAAGTGTATAACAGGAGGGGCAGCCTTCTCTGGCGGCTACCCTTCACTGGACCGTTTGTGAACCCTAGACAGGAACTGTATAACAGGAGGGGCAAGACATCTCTGGCGGCTACCCTTCACTGGACCGTTTGTGAACCCTAGACAGGAACTGTATAACAGGAGGGGCAAGACATCTCTGGCGGCTACCCTTCACTGGACCGTTTGTGAACCCTAGACAGGAACTGTATAACAGGAGGGGCAAGACATCTCTGGCGGCTACCCTTCACTGGACCGTTTGTGAACCCTAGACAGGACTGTAAACAGAGGGTCAAGACATCTCTGCGGCACCCTTCACTGGACCGTTTGTGAACCCTAGACAGGAACTGTATAAACAGGAGGGCAAGACATCTTGCGGCTACCCTTCACTGGACCGTTTGTGAACCCTAGACAGGAACTGTATAACAGAGGCAAGACATCTCTGGCGCTACCCTTCAACTCCTTCATGGACCGTTGTGAACTCACGGACAAGCCGCTTCGATTGGCGTCAGGGGAATTTACATCCGGTCACGAATTCCAAAACTGCTGAAGAGTCTGGTCGTCTTGCTGAGACAAGAGTCGACTATTTGCAAATTAAAAACAGATTCCAGTTACACTCTTCAAATTCGGCCAAGGGAAACAACAACAAAACAATACACTAGTAATGTCCATTTTGGCAACTGGTAGTTGTATTGTTTTTGTTTTGTTTTGTTTCTTAAAAAAGGCCACGTGGCGAAAATTTGAAGATGGAACTGGAATCGTTTTAATTTGCAAATAGTCGACTTGTCTCAGCAAGACGACCATACTCTTCAGTTTTGTGATTTTGTGCACTGTTTTCTTCCTTTGGGGGACTATTGCTTTTGTTTCTAAAAACAGATTGTTTTTCAAAACAGGCCGAATAATAATAAATATCACGATGTCATTCCTAATGGGTTTTTTTGGGTGTTGTGTGTGTGATTGTGAGCAATGGTATGTAGAGTGATGACAAGACGACTAAAATCTACATTGAACATTGTCACGATGGCGTAGCAGACGTAAGGCAACCCCGCATTCATACAAAGCTGCGTTCTGATTGGTTAAAATGATCTGTTCTGACTGGGCTATAACTTAATCTTGACTCTAGAACGCCTGAGGTTATATATATATATATATATATATATATATATTAATAATATATATATATATATTATATATATATATATATATATATATATATCAGATGACACATTATTCAACAGATCTGCCATACCAGCACGTCTGTCTATTCATATTTTGTTCTTTGTTGGGATTTGACGGAAGGAAAAGTCTGTCGGTGTCTGAGTAGTACAAACAAGAATGACAGAGCAAGAGACCCCAGGCATGCTGAAATTAATTAAAGCACGAACAGTTTTCTGATTTCTCAGGCAGAAAGTCGATGTTTTGAGAACCGGAAGTAAATTCCCCAAACACACGCAAACTCCACGGCTGTCCTGAACAGAGCGCATGCGCAGTGGAACCTGTGTGTCCCTCACGGTACGGTCGCTAGTGTCAGTCAACATGGCCCATCATTATACATCATTTGGAGCGAGAGCGTGGCAGCTAAAGTTCAACCGTCGTTTCTTTGGATAAGTAATCTATTTGTACTGTTGAGGTCGATTCTTATGCTTCTGTATAGAACATTTAAGGAATCTAGGGTTGTTTCTCTCTCTCTCTCTCTCTGATTATGAATTCTGAAAAAAAGGACCCACACTCCAAAACAGTGAGAATGTCAATGTGTGACACTGCAGTGTGACACAATACTGTGCTGGTTTGTACTATGTTATATGTTAAATGGGATTTGTTGTTCATTTTGTAAAATCAATGCTGCTTTGTAAAATTGTTTATGTAAGATAAGATCTGCTGTCCTTTTTGTTATTTGTAGTACTGTTCTCTGTTTGCTGTTTGTACATTTCTTTACAAGTAAATAAAAGTCTTTGCCCTTGGGGAAAAAAAGTCAACATGGCCAAGCCGGAATAGCTCAGTTGGTAGAGCGCCGGACTCGTGATCCTGGGGTTGCGGGTTCGAATCTCCGCCGGGCCGTTTCGGTACAAGGGATTTTTCCCCTCGGAGTTAACATTGGTTCTGACTCCATTTCCCATACAGTCCTTCGAATGAGACTATAAACCAAGATTCCGTGTGTAAACGCACGCATAACATCTTGCACACACGTAAAATCCCATCACCAACTTTCGAAAGAGTTGGCCAGTTCGGCCGTTGGTATGGATGACACGTTACACATAGCATGCACCCTGCGTGAGAAATGGAAAGAATGAAGGAAGTAAGGAAACTGAGTGAACGATATTGACTGGATGACACGGGAAACGACTGAATGAAGCGCCAGCCGGCAGCTCTTCAGCCGGCACTACCCAGGTAGGCAGCCCGTTGTGTAAACGTTGTGGATTGTAAAGTCCTTAGAGCTTGGTCTCTAGCTGAGAAGAGGCGCTACATAAGTATTCATTTATTATTATTATTATTATTATTATTATTATTATTATTATTATATATTATTATTATTATTAAATGAAAGCCAGACATTTGGGATCCCTTGCGACGTTAAAAAGACGAAAAGATGGCCGTACCGAGCTGCGTACAAGTACAACAGCACATCAGCAGACAGAGGGAGTTCTGTACAAGTGTTCAACAGATGCAGAAACCCATGCAGATGGGTTCAGAGTAAACATAGCGATCCGATTTCAGGCCTTCACTGTTCGGACAGTTGAAGAAAGTACACAGATGGGTTCAGAGTAAACATAGCGATCGATTTCAGGCCTTCTCTGTTCGGACAGTTGAAGAAAGTACACAGATGGGTTCAGAGTAAACATAGCGATCTGATTTCAGGCCTTCACTGTTCGGACAGTTGAAGAAAGTACACAGATGGTTCAGAGTAAACATAGCGATCTGATTTCAGGCCTTCACTGTTCGACAGTTGAAGAAAATACACAGATGGTTCAGAGTAAACATAGCGATCTGATTTCAGGCCTTCACTGTTCGACAGTTGAAGAAAGTACACAGATGGGTTCAGAGTAAACATAACGATCCGATTTCAGGCCTTCACTGTTCGGACAGTTGAAGAAAGTACACAGATGGGTTCAGAGTAAACATAACGATCCGATTTCAGGCCTTCTCTGTTCGGACAGTTGAAGAAAGTACACAGATGGGTTCAGAGTAAACATAGCGATCCGATTTCAGGCCTTCACTGTTCGGACAGTTGAAGAAAGTACACAGATGGGTTCAGAGTAAACATAGCGATCTGATTTCAGGCCTTCTCTGTTCGGACAGTTGAAGAAAGTACACAGATGGGTTCAGAGTAAACATAGCGATCTGATTTCACGCCTTCTCTGTTCGGACAGTTGAAGAAAGTACACAGATGGGTTCAGAGTAAAATAGCGATCCGATTTCACGCCTTCACTGTTCGGACAGTTGAAGAAAGTACACAGAGGGGTTCAGAGTAAACATAGCGATCCGATTTCACGCCTTCACTGTTCGGACAGTTGAAGAAAGTACACAGATGGGTTCAGAGTAAACATAACGATCCGATTTCACGCCTTCACTGTTGGGACAGTTGAAGAAAGTACACAGATGGGTTCAGAGTAAACATAGCGATCCGATTTCACGCCTTCACTGTTCGGACAGTTGAAGAAAGTACACAGATGGGTTCAGAGTAAACATAGCGATCCGATTTCAGGCCTTCACTGTTCGGACAGTTGAAGAAGTACACAGATGGGTTCAGAGT
Organism: Conus ventricosus; assembly: GCA_018398815.1. Taxonomy (NCBI): domain Eukaryota; kingdom Metazoa; phylum Mollusca; class Gastropoda; order Neogastropoda; family Conidae; genus Conus; species Conus ventricosus. The sequence goes on along the minus strand of CM031604.1, from coordinate 11,880,233 downwards.
AAACATAGCGATCCGATTTCACGCCTTCACTGTTCGGACAGTTGAAGAAAGTACACAGATGGGTTCAGAGTAAACATAGCGATCCGATTTCACGCCTTCACTGTTCGGACAGTTGAAGAAAGTACACAGATGGGTTCAGAGTAAACATAGCGATCCGATTTCAGGCCTTCACTGTTCGGACAGTTGAAGAAAGTACACAGATGGGTTCAGAGTAAACATTGTCACGGTCACAAAATAACACAACCAAAGTCGTGGTCCGTTGCCAGCCAAGTTGGTTGGACATAAGCTCTAACTCAAATATTCGGGGCGTCAGGCAGACGGCCCCATGTGTCGTGTCCAGCCAATTAAGCATAGGGGAGAGGCTCCAGGGAGACGGTCTGTCCAGCCAGACGGACTAAGTAGCTGACCGACGCCTCGATGTCTGGTCAAACGAGTCTCGACGCCCGGATCAGACTCATCCGGCCAATTTGAGCACAGCGAGAGGCTAATCCTAATCTTCCATGGAGACAGCTCGGCCACGTAGACAGTCGGAGTGGCTGACCAACGTCTCAACAGGTCTGGGCCAGACTGATCTAGCCAATTTACGACCAATGCCCACCATTAGTCGACGACGCCGGAAAGGGAGAGGGAGAAGGTAGTGTGTGGTGGGGGTGAAATCAAGCTAATCAATTAAATGACCAATTGACCACCACAGAGAGTAAGGCGTGTAGGCGTGACTGTCATGATTTGAATATCCAATGGAATTAGAGGGAGATAACTTCGGGTACGAGGTGGTAAAAATACTGACCAATGGTACTCGCCCCTTGGACAGGGATTTAGTGGATAAAGTAATGCGTGAGTGAGAGAGAGAAAGAACGAACAGAGAGACAGAGAGAGAGAGAGGTTCTGAGTGTAAGCTCGGCAGGAGAGAGGGGCAGAGAGAGAGATGAGGAGAGAGGAGAGAACCAAGTTTGTAGCATTTAGCACCATA
>CM031604.1:11869263-11871763 GCA_018398815.1 Conus ventricosus | reverse complement strand
GTGTGTGTGTGTGTGAATTAGAGAGAGAAAGAAAGAGAAAGAAGGCGGGGGTGGGGGGTGGAGGGGAAGGTGAATGGGGATCAAGTCGGAGCGCGAGGGGTGGGATGAGAAATGTGAAGATGCAAGAAGGGGAGGGGGAGACGGGGGAGGGTGATGAAGTTGGACGGTGGGAAGGGAGACGGGGGTGGGGGGGGGGGGGGAGGGTGTGACGGGGATGGAGGACCGTGTGGACGGCTGACTGTCACGAGATCACAGCTTACACTACTTACATGACAACCTTGTGCTGGGAGAGTTACTCGCCACTGGGTGGAGGCGATACAGATGGGCTCGGGGGGTGGGTGGGGTGGTGGTCATGGGTTGGTGGGGGTGGAGTATGTGGGGGGATGGGTGGGGTGGGGGGCGTGGGGGCGGGGGGAGGGAGGGGGTGAGTGCTGGGATCAGAGGAGGAGGAGAGGTGGCGGGGGGGGGGGGGGGGGGGGGGGGGGGGTAGGGAGGAGGACGTCATGACACCTAACTCTTTCTACCAGTTGGAAGGAAGTTAACAGATCTGGCTAGAGCACGTATCCCCCCTCCTCATCTCACCTCCCCCCCCCCCAACACACACACATACACACAGATACACACACACATACACACACATATACTCACACACACACAGACACACACACACACACACACACACACACACACACACACACACACTCACACACTCACACACTCACACACACACGCACACACACATACACACACATACGCAAACATATACAGATACTCACACACACACACACGCACACACACAATACACACATACACACACATACTCTCACACGCGCGCGCGCACACACACACACACACACACACACACACACACACACACACACACACACACACACACACACACACACACATACATACACACACACACACACACACACACACACGTTAAAGCCTTGTGATGAAGGCGATGATTGCTTGACTGCGGAGTTAACATCAGTGATCGTTCCCAGCCATAGGACGCGAGGACAGTCCCTCCAACGACAGTGTCCATGACCTTGCCCATGTTGACCACTGATAGGACAGTCCCTCCAACGACAGTGTCCATGACCTTGCCCATGGTGTCGACTGACCAACTCTCCATGGCTGGGGGCGGTGGAACGTAAATCGAGCTAAGGTCACCGCAAAAGCATGGCATGAATAACGAGGATCAGTGAAAATGGGGATGAAGAAGAAGACAATACCACGGAGTTGCAGACTGCTCACGACTGAAATGCATTCTACGCTTCCTTTCACGATGTAACCCTGGCGTCAGTCAGGCCCGAGAGATACAGACACCTGCAGTGCTTGGGAGAACATTGGAGCAACACTTGCAGGCAGCGACGCATCCATTCAATGAATGAAACTCGACTCTATATTATGGTTCCAGTCTTCGGAATTGAGCTCCTATAGCAGACTCAGCTCTAGGAAGGAGTCGGTCGGGGCCGAAAAATCCAACAAAGAAATGGCTCTGATGGGAATCGAACCTCTTAGCCTGAGAGTTCGCAACGGCTAACCACTGGGCCACAGAGGCTGTTTTCTTCCTACTTCTTATACACCCCCCTCTTTCTTTCTTTCATCCGTCCTGTTCTTTTCCTTTTTAGGCATTCTCGATTGTCTTTTTGCTCATCCTATTTCCCACCCTCCCTTCCTTCCTTCTTCATTTCCTTTCATACTGGCCCTTTAGTTGCCTCTTCAATGTGAAGGTGAGCTCTTCCGTCTCTTCCGTCGTATGTGATTAACGTTGTTGTAATATGTGTTACGGTTAAAATGTATCCTTCCTCTTCCGTGTTTAATGGTGGTGTCTCGGGGCATCCTTCATTCGAGACCTCCTTACACCCTCTTGGACACCCCCCCCCTCCCCTTCCCCTTTCTTCCCCAGTCTACTTAGCCACTTCCGTTTATCCCCCCCCCCCTTCCCCTTCACCGCACTTCTCGGCCTATATGTCTTCCTCCTCTTTTAATCTCATTTCACACGTGTGGAACACTTACTGGCATTTTCTTTCGTACTTATGTCTATTCTACTTTGTATTGTTTGCTCCGAAACTTGCGTTTATTTGCATGTATTTATGATCCATATCATATTTTGACCTATATTGGCTAAGACTCTTACCCCCCCCCCCCCCCTCCCCTCCTTACCGCTTTTCGCCTACCACTGATATCGCTCATCTCTCTGTTGTTCTCTTTATTTCAGTACCTCCTTCCCTCCTTTCTCTTCACTCTTCACTACCCCCCCCCCCCCTCTCTCTCTCCGCGCCTTCCTCCTCCTCCACTCTTTCCCAGACGCCCCTCCTCTTTCCCCCCACCCCCTCTTCTTGCAAACCTCCCTGCACTTCCTCTGTCTGTCTGTCTGTCTGTCTGTCTGTCTGTCTCTCTCTCTCTCTCTCTCTCTCTCTCTCTCTCTCTCTCTCTCTCTCTCTCTGTCATGTGTGTACACAATGGGTTAATGGTGGAGGAGGGGTGACTG
>CM031604.1:11856763-11864263 GCA_018398815.1 Conus ventricosus | reverse complement strand
CTCTCCTTTAGCTCTCTCTCTCTCTCTCTCTCTCTCTCCTTTTCCTCCTCTTTTCCCCTCTCTCTTCTTTCTTTCTCTCTCTCTTGTGTGTTGGGGGTGTGTTGGTGGTGTGTTGGTGTGTGTGTTGTGTCGGCGTGCGTGTGTCGGCGCGCCCCGCGGGTCGGCAAGTGCGCGGCTCGCGGGGGGTGTGTGTGTCGGGGTGCGTGCTGCGTGCGTGTGTGGTGCTGTGTGTGGTGTGCGTGTGCGTGTGCGTGGCGTGTGTAAGAGAGGAGGGGAGAGGGAGAGAGAGAGAGGGGAGAGGGGGGGGAAAGATAGAATTTTTAACACGACCTCAAATAACTAAAATCGATCGAGGCTCTCGGGGAAAAAGAAATGCTTGATCAGGGGTAAACGAACTGACTTGATCAGGGGGGAAAAGAAAATGACTTTTTCAGGGGGGATAAAACTGACTTGATCAGGGGGAAAGAAAACTGACTTATCAGGGAAAAAAACTGACTTGACAGGGGAAACAGAAAAGACTTGATCGGGAAAAAAGAACTGACTTTATGGGGGGGAAAAAAGAACTGACTTGATCAGGGGGGAATAGAATGACTTGACAGGGGGAAATAAACTGACTTGATCAGGGGGAAAAATTGGACTGACTTGACGGGGGAAACAGAAATGACTTGATCAGGGGGAAAAAAGAACGGCTTTTATCGGGGAAAAAGAACTACTTTACAGGGGGGAAAAAGAACTGACTTGATCAGGGGAAAAAAGAACTGACTGATCAGGGGGAAATAGAATGCTTGATCAGGGGGAAATAGAACTGACTTGATAGGGGGAAATAGAAAAATGACTTGATCAGGGGGAAAAAGAACTGATTGATCAGGGGGAAATAGAACTGACTTGACAGGGAGAAATAGAACGCTTGATCGGGGGATTAAACTGACTTTTCAGGGGGGAAATAGAACGACTTTGATCAGGGGAAATAGAACTGACTTTAGGGGGAAAAAGAACGACTTGATCGGGGAAACAGAACGACTTGTCGGGAAACAGAAAATGACTTGTCAGGGGGAAAAAACTGACTTGATAGGGGAAAATAGAATGCTTATCAGGGGGGAAAAAAGAATGACTTGATAGGGAAAAAGAACTGACTTTATCAGGGGAAAAAACTGAAATTATCAGGGGAAATAGAACGATTGATCAGGGAAAATAGAACGACTTGATCAGGGGGGGTAAAACTGCTTATCAGGGGAAAAAAAACTGATTGACAGGGGGAAATTTAAATGACTTGATAGGGGGGTATAGAACTGACTTGTCAGGGGAAAAAAAAAAAAAAAAAAAAAAAAAAAAATTTTAACTACTTATCAGGGGGGGAAAAGGGAAATGATTATCAGGGGGAAAGAACGACTTGATCAGGGGGGAAAAAGAATGATTATCAGGGGGAAAAAGAACGACTTGATCAGGGGAAAAAAATGACTTGATCAGGGGGAAAAAGAAAATGACTTTATCAGGGGGGGAAAGAAGACTTGACAGGGGGGAAAAGAATGACTTGACAGGGGGAAAGAACTGACTTGCCCGGGGGGAAAGAATAAATTGATCAGGGGAAAAAAAAAACGACTTGATCAGGGGGAAAATCAAACGGTGGAAACTGCAGGGGAGTCCTTCACAATACAGTGCACTGTATCACACAGATGGAAATACGCACCACACACACACACACACACACAAAGAGAGAGAGAGAGAGAGAGAAGAGGAGAGAGAAGAGAGAGAGGGGAGAGAGAGAAGAGAGAGAGAGAACGATTGTTCAAATTTCAAACTTCATCACACTCACACACACGCACGCATACACGGACGCACGCACGCACCACGCACGCACGCACGCACACACCCACTTTAAAAAGACTCACACGCATACAAAAAACACATTTGCGAAACACACACTCAAAGCACACGTCCCACCACACACACACACCAACACACACACACAACACACACACACACACACACCACCAACACACAACACACACACACCACACTAATGACAACAGACAACAGACAGACAGACAGACACTCTCTTTAAAATCCCCTTTTGGCCAAAGCCAGAGAGAGAGCGATGAGGGGAGAGAGAGAGAGAGAGAGAGAGGGAGGAGAGAGAGAGGAGAGAGAGAGAGAGACAGAGAAGAAAAAAGACAGAAGACAGAAAAAGACAGGGCAAGGCGAAAGCCCCTTTCTGAAGGCAGGTCAATGATTGAAAGCGAGAACAAAAACACACTGGAACACCAACAAAAACACAGACATACCGAAATAAGGGGCTAGAATTCCGACCATTGTAAACAGCCCCGGATCTTAAAATCGGCTTTGGGGGGGGGTTTGGGGGGGAAAAAGGGGAGAAAAAAGGAGAGAGAGAGAGGGGGAAGAGAGAGGAGAGAGAGAGAGAGAGAGAGAGAGAAGAGAAGAGAACGAGGGGAAGAGAGTGAAAGGGACGGGGAGAGGAGAGAGAGAGAGAGAGAGAGAGGAGAGAGAGAGAGAGAGAGAAAGAGGAGGGGAGAGAGAGAGACGGGAAAACTGAGAGAAACAGAAGAGAGAGAAGAGAGAGAGAGAGAGAGAGAGAGGAGGAAGAGAAGGGGAAGAAGGAAAGAGAGAGAGGAAGAGAGAAGAGAGAGAGAGAAAGAAGAGGAGAGAGAAGGGAAATGAGAGACAGGAAAGAGAGAGAGAAGAGAGAGAAGGAAGAGAGAGAGAGAAAGAAGAAGAGAAAGGGAAGATGAGAGAAAGTGAAAGGGAGAGAGAGAAGAGAGAGAGAGAGAGAGAGAGAGGGAAGTAGGAAAGGGGAAAGGGGGGGGGGGGGGGGGAGGGGGGGGGGGGGGAGGGGGGGGAAAAGGTCGAGTATTGCAGAAGAGGTTTGAATGATACATAATGTTAGAGCGTTCAAAAGACAATAAAAATCGAACAAAATTTTCGCTTTCAAGGGGTTCTTTGACTTTTGGGTTTTTCAGGATACCCCAAACCCCCTCTCTCTCTTCTCTGTCTCTCTCGCTTTTGTGTGTGTGTGTGGGGTGTGTGTGTGGTTTGGGTTGGTGTTGTGTGTGAAAGGGGAGAGTGTGGTGTGTTGGGTGGTGTGTGCGCGCGCCGCGGTGTTGGTGGTGCCGGGTGGCACTGCTCGGCGCCACTTGTGTTTTTGTACACAAGAGAGAGAGAGAGAGAGAGAGAGAGGAGAGAGAGAGAGAGAGAGATTAATGTATCATTTTTTTTTTAACAAAGGTAACAGTTAGGAAACATTTTTTCCATTTGGTCCGTGTACCCTAACAACACACCGAAGACTGTTACACAATATATACTATGATTATACATCACATACATTGATCATACTAAGAGCAATCATGATTCACACTGACGCCAGATAAAACACACAGATCATGTTTTCTCTTCTCTCTCTCTCTCTCTCTCTCTCTCTCTCTCTCTCTCTCTCTCTCTCTCTCTCTCTCTCTCCCTCTCTCCCTCTCTCTCTCTCTCTCTCTCTCCTCTCTCTGTGACTTGTCTCTGATCTCTGTGTCTGTCTCTTTCTGTGTCTGTCTGTCTCTGTCTTTCTGTCTCTTTCTGTGTCTCTCTCTCTGTCTGTCTCTGTCTCTGCTTCTGTCTTTGTCTCTCTCTCTCTGTCATGCGTGACAGTCTCTCTACCCTCAGGAAGAGGTGTATATTCCCTGATGAAAGAAGCGGCAGACTTTCTGCGGGAGAACGACAACCTACGTGGCACTAATGAAGACCCGAAGAAAACGCAGGAAGCGGAATGTACGACTGACGACTACGAGGAACGCTCCGAGAGGAATATCTCATGTTCTATGGACTTGCTCTTCTGGGACAATACAAATCCAATCAGACCGTGTGTTGAAAAAGCTGTGTGTTAGTAAGCCAAGTTAAAAGTTAAAGTGACTGGGAACTTTCACTTGGACGAAAGCGAACCTCCTATCATAGTACCGGAAACCTTTTTTTTCTCCCAAGACAAAGAGAGGTGCTGCAAGTAGATACTTACTAAAGTCAGCAAACATCATAGTCCGAATATTTTCTTTGTTTTTCCTGTCAGGAGGGGGAAGAAGAAAGGGTGACTATTCTTTGAAAACGGCGCGCGAGAGAAAAACGACGACAATAGTGCTTGGAACCACCCCAAAAAACTTTTATTGGGGGAGGGGGGAACCGGAATTTAGGAAGGGAAAGGGAACCCCTTGGGGCCAAAATTGGACCCCAAGAAGAAAACCCAGGAACGGAGGGGACGTGCAGAAGGGGAACAAAATTTTTTAAAAATTGGGGGAAAAAAAAATTAAAGAAATTTTTTTAAAAACCCCCCTAAAAGGCCTTTTGTGGGTTTTGGGGGCTTTCTGGGGGCCGCCCCCCCGGGGCCTTTGGGGGGAGGGGGTTTTTGCTGCCGGACCCGGGCCCCCCCCGGGGTTCTTGGCCCCCCTTGGGGGGTGTCCCTTTTTTTGGGAAACAAATTCCCCCCTTTTTTTTTTCCCCCCCCCCCCCCCCCCCCCCCCCCCCCCCCTCTTTTTCTTTTTTTTCTTTTTTTTTTTTTTTTAAAAAAACCCCATCGGGATTTCCCCCTCCTGTCTTTGAAGAGTTTTGGATCTGGCAGTTTTGTTTTTACTCTGCCCATCTCCTTTGAGGAGGTTTTTTGGACTCTACGTGTTTTTTTAGTTTAAAAACAGTTTTAAAAACATTTGTACCCAGTGCTCTATTTTACTTCTGGATTAGTATAATTTTTTGGATGAGTAAAAAGGGAAGGGGTTATGTTTTCTAGTGTATTTTCAACGTGCTCTTTTGGCCTTGTAAAAACCTGGCAATGAAAGACCACCCGGGAAAAGGGAAAAGAAACTTGCCCGCTTTTGACCTAAGTGCTCTACGTAAGTTTTTTTGGGGAAATCAAATTTGGTCAGACTTTTAACCAAATGAAGACGTCAGGGAGAGGGGGGTCCAAACAGCTCCCCGGTCAACCATTATCTGCAGACGGCCCCTTTCGCGGGTTGGGGTTTGGTCTTGAGACTACCTTCCCCCGGGATCGAAACGCCCCCACCCCAGCAGGCCACCAGAAAAAAAAGGGACAAACCCAGGAGAGCTGGCGAAAAACAGGGGAGAGAGACCTCCGACTCGTTGCCCATTTTTTTTAATTCCGCCCTTTCTCCTGGGGTGAAAACATACGGGGTAAATGGCCACTGTATCCATTCACAGTAACATATTTGCTTTATTCGCGCGCGCACCACGCCGCCTTCAACGCACCAGCAGAAACGCACGCCGAACCACAACACACTCGCAGGGCAAGCACCCCCCCGCACACACACACACACCCAAACCACACACAAAACTACACACCCACACACACACACAACACACAACACACACCCCAACAAACGGGGGGGGCGCCCTGATGTGCTGTTTCTAATTTTCCGGCCTTCGCTGTGTACAGGTTTTCCTGAGAAAAGGAAAAGGAGAGGGGGAAAAAGGGGGGAGAGGGGGGAGAGGGGGGAAGAGAGAGGAAGAAGAGAAAAAAAAAGGGGGGGGGAAAAAAAAAAAGAAAAAAAAAAGAAAAAAAAAAAAAGTGGGGAGAAGGGGGGGAAGAGAGAAAGGGGAGGGGGAGAGAGAGAGGGAGAGGGAGAGGGAAGAGAGGGGGGAGAGGGGGAGAGAGAGAGGGGGGAGAGAGAGAAAAGAGGAGAGAGAGGAAAGGAAAAGAAAAAATGTGTGTCCTTTGGGCACACCCAAAAACCTCTGCATTTTTTCCCACCCTCGCTAAATGCGCTTCTCTAAAGCTTCTTCTTTATCGGCTCGGGCTCTCTCCGTGGGGGTCGGGTTTTGAACCAGAAAGCATCGGCGACGAGAGAGGAGGGGAGGGGGGGGGGGCGAGGGGGAAGGGGGGGAAGGGGGAAGAGGGGGAGAGAGGGGGAGAGGGGGAGAGGGGGCATTATGACCACACCACCCGGTTTAATAATAGGTCTAAAGGAGACCTTTTGTTAAATTTCTCCTCAGCTTTTTACCCCCCCCCCCCCTCCCCCCCCCCCCCCCCAATCCCCCCCCCCCCCCCCCCCCCCCCTCCCCCCCCCCCCCTTCCCATCTTTCCCCCTTTGGGCCCCCTTTCTCACCCCCCCCCCCCCCCCCCCCCCACCCCCCCCCCCACCTCCCCATTACCCCTTTCACTTCCCCCTTTCGTTTTTTTTCCCACGCCAATTTTTTTAAAGCCCCCCCCCCCTCCCTCCTCTTTCCACCCCCCCCCTCCCCCATCCCGGGCCTTCTCCCCATTTCGTCGCCCAGTTTTACCACAATTCAAGTAAGTACATTGGGGTCAACAGCTTTTTTTACATACTATCCTTTCCTCCCTCCCCCTCCCCCCCCCCCCCCCCCCCCCCCCCCCCCCCCAAAACCCCACACCAGCAATGGGAACTGGCCTGAAACCCAAAGAACTCGAGCGGTTTTTCCCTTTTGGCCCCGACCTTGATCGGAAAGTGGAAATTTGGGGAAATTTCAAGCTTTCCCAAAATCCAACGTTCCTTTAAAGTAAAACCTTTTAATTTTAACCCCCCCAGGCCCTTCACAAATTCCCCTTTCACGAAAAACCCTTTTCCCCAGTACTCGCCTTTTCGTAGGAAAAAAGGGCTTTCTAGCCCGGAATGAGCTTTTACCCTTTATTTCATTTTGGGAGAGCGCCGGGCTCGTGGGTTTCCCGGGGGGGGGGGGTTCAATTTCCCGGGAAGGGGGTTTTTTCCCCCCGGAGGTTTTAAAATTGGTTTTTTTGACCCCCTTTCCCTTCCCCAAATTCAGTCCTTCGAAGGGGGATATTTTAAAACCCAGGTTTTCCCTGTGTGAAAGCAGCACAACACTTGCACACAACCAAAAACCCCTTTACCAAAATTTTGGAAGAGGCCAGTTTAATTTTTCCCTTGATATGGATTAAAAAACGGGTTTCCTGCATGCAAACCTTTCCCCAAGATGGGTTTTTGGCTGCCCCTTTTTGGCGGGGGTACAGGCAGTGTCCCCCAGGAGTATCACCTCGTACGCAGAAAAAAAAGAAAAAAAAAAAAGGTGAAGGCCCGACAATTTGGGGGGACATTCTCTTTTACGGATTTGGGAAACGAGGTTTTTAGGGGGAAAACGAACGACAATCCCGCCCCCTGTTTCCCCGGGGATGGCAGCATTCTAGCGCCCTGAAAACCGTAATAGCTGTTTCCTCAGAAAGGGCCCGGGGAAAGGGCTGTTTTGCCAAAGGGGGTAGAAGCTTTTTTCTTTCCCGTTTTTTTTTCCCGGGCACGGTGGGTTTGGCCCCTTTTCTCCAGGAAAAGAGTTAAAAATTGGGGTTGTCGCTTTAAAGGGTTTAAAAATATGTGTTTGGGGTGTGGTGTGAATTCTTTGGAACTCGAATCAAGGGCTATACAGACCATTGGGTAAACAAAACTGGGGAACTTTTTAAGGGCCCCCCCCCCCCCCCTCTCTCTCTTCATTGCGCTCGCGCGCGCGCGCGCGCGCGCCCTGGTGTGTGTGGTG
>CM031604.1:11849263-11851763 GCA_018398815.1 Conus ventricosus | reverse complement strand
GGTTGACATTTTTTTTGGGCTGTCTTGGTGAACATAACTCCAAACTCTCTCTCAGTTGGTGTGAATCTCTAGCTGACAGCCATTTAAATAGCGTTATTTTCTGCACGGTTGGTTGTCGCTTATTAATGGCGTGAGGGTCTGGGGGAGACACATTTGTTTCAAAATTCGGTTGCATTGTGTTTTTGAATAAATGTCACTTGGCACTTTGTGTATTAATTTGTTTTGTGGTTTCAGGCTGAGGCCTGTCTCTGTCTCCGACTGCTGTGTTCGTTTCTCTTCCTCTGTGTGAACGTGTCTGTGTCACACACACACACACACACACACACACACACACACACACACACACACAACACACACACACACACACACACACACACGCACGCGCGCACGCGCACACACGCACACACGCACACACGCACACACGCACACAACAACACACACCACACACACACACACACACACACACACACACACACACACACACACACACACACACACACACACAAAAATGGTAGGCAGGCACTCAAGGTCTGACCAGCGCGTTGGGCTAATGCGTAGGTCAGACATCTGCTAAGTCGTAGCCACGAGACGCTCTTCTTCAATAATTGTCTCATCTTTGTTGTGAATTCATTTATCCATCAGCTTCAAATCCTGCATAGTGTGGTCTCCAAACTTAGCGGATGTGGTGTAGCGTATATGGACCAGTCCGCACGCAGTGACGCCTCCTTGATGAAACTTGAAACTGAAACTGAACTGTCTGTGTCACCGTTCAGGACCCCAAGGCTGCACCAGTCTTGGAGAGAGAGAGAGAGAGAGAGAGAGAGAGAGGAGAGAGAGAGAGAGAGAGAGAGAGAGAGAGAGAGAGAGAGAGAGAGAGAGAGAGAATTTTTTGCGATTTGTTCGTTACTTCTGCTGCTCATTGTTCTGCGCATGTGTTACTTGGGGCATGTGCACGGTCTTAACAGTGCAGAGTTTGAAACTGTTTTCATAATTCTGTGACATATTCTTTTCCATGAAAAAGACTTGTTGATATTTCATCATCATTTTGTGGAATGGTTTCAACACTGGGAAGCCTGTTGGCGAAAATCAAAACGAGAGCAAAATTATTTATAAAGAACTGGGCCGCCAAACGAAGTAACCGAACACTTAACAAAACAAGCACAACGCGTTTCGACCTTGTGACAACATTTTACATCCAGATCGAAGACTTTTTCTTTTTCTTTAATAATTATTTTGAATGTTATTATGTTCTGCCTGAAGAAGGCTGTATAGGTCGAAACGCGTTGTACTTGTTTTGTAATTTGTTACGTTCCTTTGTTTGGCGGCCCAGTAATTCTGTTGTTGCTTTGTTTGTTGTTGTTTTCTCTCTCATTTGGTTACATGTGAACACAATTTAAAGGTTTATCTGACAAGAAACAGCTTTCAGTCTGTCAGTCAGTCAGTTAGTACATATCCGAATTTTGAACTTTCTTCTTAAATAGGGAACTTTCCTTGTTTCTTCAGTGCCTGTTATCTCCATACGTGCTCCGTGAATGGGTCGAAACGCGTCGCACTACGTACTTGCCACAGACCGCAGTGCCTGGCGACTTGCTGTCCACAAAGGAGTAAACTGCTTCGAAGAGAAGCGTTTGCAGGAACTGGACCAGAAGCGCCAGGCCCGCCAAGAGAGGAGGAGACCTAACCCAATGACAGCTGTCCCATGCCCAGAGTGCGGACGTCTCTGTGTGTCCAGCTTTGGCTTGCGCTCACACATGCGGAGTCACTGACGTCTTCGTCGACCACGACGGACATCCATGGTGGTGCTAGGTGAATGGGGATCTACCAACCAGCTGCAGGACTGGTCTGGAGCGATGTCCAAGGAATGGCTTCACCAGGGGCATCAAAAGTGACCTTTGGTTTCGTCATTTGCTTGTTCTTTCGAATGGCTGGCTGACAGCAGTTCTGGTTTGGCTCTTGCCTCCAGTTTCCGTCTGCAGTTGCTCCTCTTTGAAATCTGCTAGGGGGACCGGAATAGCTCAGTTGGTAGAGCGCCGGACTCGTAATCTTGGGATTGCGGGTTCGAATCTCCGCCGGGCTGTTTCGGTACAGGGGAATTTTCCCCTCGGAGTTAACATTGGCTCTGACTCCATTTCCCATACAGTCCTCCGAATGAGACTATAAACCGAGGTTCCGTGTGTGACCGCACGCATAGCATCTTGCACACACGTAAAATCTCATCACCAACTTTCGGAAGAGAAGGCCAGTTTGGCCCGTTGGTATGGATGACACGTTACACATAGCACGCACCTTCCCCGAAGACGGAGTATGGCTGCCTTAATGGTGGATGAAAAACGGTCATACACACAAAATTCCACTTCTTTTGTTGGGTAGATGGGATTAATACCTGTCTGTCTGTACAGGGAGTGTCCGCAGGAGTATCAGCCTGCGTACGCAGAAGAGAAATCAGCTAGGCCCAGTTGTATCTGCTTTTACAGCGTCTGTTGTACTAGCCACTGGACTA
>CM031604.1:11831186-11841663 GCA_018398815.1 Conus ventricosus | reverse complement strand
AGAACAATGCCGCAATCTTCTCTCTCTCTCTCTCTCTCTCTCTCTCTGTCCTGCCTCCCCCTCCCCTCTACTTTAACCCCCCACCTCTTCTCCTTCCCCACCTTCGACGTGGTAATAAAACAATGGCGGATGAGACGACGGAGTGACGAGGGCCAGGCGATAAGCGGTCTTAACGGGTCGAGTTTCGTACCGTATCAGTCGGGGACAGCGCGTGCGGCCGGTGAAATTGACAAGTCCGCGGCGTGAGTGAAATCAACACTCCATACACGCGTGACTTGCTCCGACTTGTTGCTGGTCGACTTTTAACGTTTGTTTCAACTGTCTCTAACCTCTTCACTACCCTTCCTCACCCCCCCCCCCCCCCCCCTCTCTCTCATCCCAGTCATCTTTGCTTTGGAGTGAAGACAATCAGTTAACAACCCCCCCCCCTCCCCACCCCGAGGGCAAGAATCTAGACAACCAGCCAGAGATTCCCGAATCCCCTCCAGCCACGAAACTAACAATTAGGGGTCAATTTCACGTGCCACTTAGCCGTGTAAAGCACGTGGAGGAGGAGGCTGAAGAATGTGTTAATTACGTGGATACTTGATGAAGACGTTGAAGATGAGTGGGTTTGGGGGGGTGGGTGTTGGGTGACGGAGGAACAGAGAGCGGTAGATGCGTCACATGTCCACATTGTTTGCGGACGTTTGATGAACGTCAGAGGTCAGATGGAGGGGGTGGGGAGAGGGGGGGGTATATATCAGCCTTCTTCCTATGACCACCCCTCCCCCCCCCCCCCCCACTCCGCAGCTTGCCATGGTTAGGGGGTGGTGGAGGGAAGGGGGTTTGATTGTAGTAAGTATTCCCATCTTCTGACATTCTCCCATAGAAATTTCCTCAGTTCGATCACCTGATGAAAATTCTTCGTAAAGAAATTCAATCTTTCCTGTCGTCTCCTGAATACTCTGTGTGCAAAATTTCCTTTATCCTGTCACTTTCTGGGAATTTTTGCATCAGAAGTGTACTCTGTTCCGTTTCCTTCTAAAAACATTTGCGTACGAAATTTGCCCTGTTCTGTCTTATTTGAATTCAGTGAGGAAACTTCCTCTTTTTTTTTGTCACTTTCACAAGCTTCTAAATATAAACTGTTTCTCGTCTTAACGTCTTTTGGAAATTCTGCGTTAGGTGGACATTCCCCTTGTTTTTTCTTTTTCAGGTTGTCCAAGTGCTGAAGAAAATGCCTTTCCTGTGTTGTGCTTTCCAGACATTTTTTGCAGAAGAAATTTCCGCTGACTGTTGCTTTTGGCAAATTCTACCAGATATGTTGTCACGCGCCAAGCGTGACCTTTCTTTTCTACCCTTTTGAGGAGACTTTGTCCCTATTACTTTTGCCCTATATGCCCATTTTTCAGGAGGGACCAAATCTGGGGGGGGGGGGGGGGGGGGGGGGGGCAAACACTGCTCGACCGATTTTTGGGCAGTCACTTGCTATTTCACCCCAGCCCTTGCTGTGCACTGTCTTTGCACGTGCGTTCCGTTCATTTTCGTTCACCCAGTCTTCTCGCTCGCTACGTCACTGTTGGAAGGTGGGCAAAAGTTGGGTTTTGGGGTGGAGTTTTGGCACTCTGATTTGGGGGGTGATCGAGTCATCTCATTTTCTTTCATGAATCATTTTGTTTGAGAGGGCCTCGTCCCTGTATTCTAGGTATCAACTGGAGTGGGCAGTCAGCCCACTGGAGCAAGATTCGTCGTCTTGCTGGAGTTTATCCATCATCACCATCCTTTTGTTTTCACCCCCACATCATCTTTTCATCTGGAGGGCCAAATGAAGAGAAAGAAGAATAAGACCCTGAGAAGAAGACAGAAGAAGACCTTGAGAAGAAGACGGGGGAGGACCTTGGAAAGGAAGACTGGAGAGGGATAGAGGACAGGAGGGTCAGACTGGGGGCGACATCTTCCTGGGGGGGGGGGGGGGGGGGGGGGGGGGGGGGGGTCTACATGCCCTTTTCCTCTTCCCAGGCGTGGGGACCGTCGTCCTCGTCCTCCTTTGGCACGAGTGGTTTTGGTGAGTGTTGAAATTTAAATTAATATTTGGTGGTACACTGGTCACGTTGAAGATGTTTTTTTGTCAAATTTCGGCATTCATTTCTTTCGATTCGACTCTGGGGGTTCGTTTTCCAGGCAGTCACAGCCTCTTTAGTGGAATCCTACTTATTAAAAGTTGTAATTCATATGTCTCAGAAACTGTTTCCTTTCGTTCCCCTTTTTTCTCTCTTCCCCATTTTGGTGTCGACTAGCGTATCACATTTTGCGCTGAAATCGTTATTTATTTTCATTACTGTTTCAAAATTCAAAAGAATTCCTCATTTTTGTTTCAACTTTCCAGCGTAAATTATTATTTATGGCATTACCTTTTGGCGCCTAATGGTCGAGGTGGGGGAAGGTTGGTTGGTGAGGGAGTTGTTTTGGGGGTGTCTCCGTGTTCTTCCCCCTCTTTTCTCCCTCCTCCCTCTTTTCCCTTATGGTGACCAGGCGCCTTGTCTTGTCTGTTTTGTTGGGTTGCATGGAGAGTGAATGGTGATATCATTTTTTGTGCTTTATTTTCATACCATCCCTCTTTCAAAGATGCTTAATTGATTGCGATAGTTCAGGGCCAGTGGTTTTCCTTTTGCCATTATCTTGGTTCAATTCCGTACTTACATGTCTGTTGTTTAAATGTAACTATCAGTTTTTCTTTTAAATACTGTCATTCATAGGGTGACTCCGATTAGTCTTTTACCAGTTCAAGGTGATTGTTTTTGGTGTAATAGTGGACTGGCAGAGTAAGCTTTAAGTAGAGAGTTTTTGTATGTATGGCTATTGTCATGTAACTTTTCATTTCTGTCTGTTATATAATTTTCTTCTCCTATAAACTCTTCATTTCTGTCTGTCGTCTTCCTGCTTCATTATCTCTGTATTCTCCTATAAACTCTTCATTTCTGTCTGTCGTCTTCCTGGTCCATTATCTCTGTATTCTCCTATACTCTTCATTTCTGTCTGTCGTCGTCCTGCTTATTATCTCTGTATTTCTCCTATAAACTCTTCATTTCTGTCTGTCGTCGTCCTGGTCCATGATCTCTGTATTCCCCCATAAACTTTTCATTTCTGTCTGTCATCCCCTGGTCCATTTCTCTGTATTTTCCTGTAAATTTTCATTTCTGTCTTCGTCGTCCTGGTCCATTACGCTGTTTTTCCCTATAAACCTTATTTGTCTGTGCCTTCCGGGTCCATTACCTGTTTTTTCCCTAAACTCTTCATTTCTCTGTGTCCCCGGCCCCTTTTCTCTTTTTTTTCTTAAAAACACTTCTTTTTCTTCTGCCGTCTTCCGGTCCATATCTCGTATTTTCCCCTAAAAACTCTTCAATTCTGCGTCGTCTTTCCGGGTCCATTTTCTTGTATTTTCCTAAAAACCTTCTTTTCTGTCTGTCGTCTTCCCTACCCCTTCTCTTATTTTTCTAAAAAACCATTTCGTCTCGCGGGCCCGATTTTTTGCAGTGCTTTTCCCCTGTAAATTTGCCCATTTCGCGCCTTGATATTTTGTTCAACGATCTGAATGATGCGTTGCACTGCAGTCGACATATTGTGGTATTCTGCTGTTTTTTTCTATGGGGGAACGGGGCCCAGTAAATACTTTTTTGTTAGCATGGGGGAACTGCCCCATCAATACTGTGTTTTTTAAGGCTATGGGGGGAACAGTGCCCCAGTAAAATAGCTGTGTTGTTAGCTATAGGGGAAGAGGACCCAGTAAAATAGCTGTTTTTGTAGCTATGGGGGAAAAAGGGGCCCAGTCAAAAACGTTTGTTCTTTGGGGGAACAGGGGCCCCCAGTAAATAGCTGGTTGTTAGCATGGGGGGAAGATGACCCAGTCAATGCTGGTTTGAAGCATGGGGGGAAAACAGGGTTTTAGCAGTAGCTGTGTTTTTTAGCTATAGGGAAGAGTGACCCTCAAAGCGGGTTTTTTGTACTATGGGAACAGGGGCCCCGTCAAACGTGTTGTTAGCTATAGACAGGGGCCCCGTCAAAGCTGTGTTGTTGTTGCTTTTGGGAAACGTGGCCCATCAATAGCGTGTTGCTAGCAATAGGGAACGGGGCCCTATCAAAAGCTGTGTTGTTAGCTATAGGGGAAGAGTGCCCCTAAATAGCTTTTGTTAGTATGGGGAAACAGGGCCCATCAATACTGGTTGCTAGCAAAGGGGGAACGGGGCCCTGTCAATAGCTGCGTTTTTAGTACGGGGGAACAGGGGCCCTAAAAGCTGTGTTGCTTACGGGAAACAGTGGCCCCAGCAATAGCTTTGTTGTTAGTATAGTGGAACAGGGGCCCCTGCAAAGCTTTGTAGCAAAGGGAAAAACAGGGGCCCCCGTCAATAGCGTGTGTTGTTAGCAAAGGGGAAAGGGGCCCAATCAATACTTTTTAGCTCAGGGAAACAGGGCCCATAAATAGCTTTTTGTTATATACGGGGGAACAGAAAACCCAGTAAAAAAGCAGTGTTGTTAGCTATAGTTAAACGTGCCCAGTCAATAGCTGTTTTTTTAGCTAAGTGGAACGGGGGCCCCGTCAAACTGTTTTTTAGCTTAGGGAACAGTGGCCCAGTCAAAGCTGTGTTTTAGCACGGGAAACAGTGGCCCAGTCAATAGCTGTGTTGTTAGTACAGGGAAACATGGCCCAGTCAATAGCTGTGTTGCTACTACGGGGGAAAATGGGCAGCAATAACGGTTTTGTTAGCTACAGGGAAAACATGGCCCATCAATACTGTGTTTTGTTAGCTCAGGGGAACAGCGGCCCACAATAGCTGTTTTTTGTTAGTTTAAGTGGAACGGGGCCCCTGTCAAAAGCTTTGTTGCTAGCTAAGGGAAACAGGGCTCAGTAAAATAGCTTGTTGTTTTATCAAGGGAACAGGGGCCCAGTCAAATGCTGTTTTTGTTACTATAGGGGAAACATGGCCCAGCAATAGCTGGTTGTGTTAGTTACGGGAGAACAGGGGCCCCAGTAAATACTGGTTGCTAGCTACAGGGGAACAGTGGCCCGCAATCGGGTTTTTGTTGTTACTACAGGGGAACAGTGGCCCAGCCCAATACTGTGTTGTTAGCTCGGGGAACAGTGGCCCAGCAATAGCTTTTTGCTAGCTATAAAACGGGCCCAGTCAAACTTTGTTGTTACTATAGGGAAGATGGCCCCCTCAATACTGGTTGTTTTAGCTATAGGGAACGGGCCCCCTAAAAGCTGCTTGTTGCTATAAAAAACGTGGCCCATAAATGCTGTTTTTTGTTACTAGGGGGAACAGTGGCCCAGTCAATATGTGTGCCGCTATGGAGAACGGGGCCCTCAATAGCTGTTTGCAAGTATAGGAAACAGGGGGCCGGGAAATTTTTGGTTTTTACGACGGGAAACAGGGGCCCCAATCATAGCTGTGTTGTTGTTAGTACGGGGGAAACGGGGCCCAGTCAATAGCTGTTTGTTGTAAGGGAAACGGTGGCCCAGTCATAGCTGTGTTTTAGCTAAAAGGAACATGGCCCATCAAGCTGTGTTTTACTCAGGGAAACAGTGGCACAGTCAAAAGCTTTTTTTTTAGCTATGGGAAAACAGGGGCCCAGTCAAAAGCTGTGTTCGTATGGAAACATGGCCCAGTCAATAGCTGTGTTGTTGTTAGCTACGGGAAACATGGCCCAGTAAATGCTTTTTTAACTACGGGGAAACAGGCCCGTCAATAGCTGTTTTGTTATATACAGGGAACAGCACCCCATTTCAAAGCATGTTGTTAACTTAGGGGAACGTGGCCCAGTCAAAGCTGTTTTTTAGCATAGTGGAACATGGCCCAGTAAATAGCTGGTTGTTAGCTATGTGGAAAATGGCCCCATCAAAGCTGTGTTTTAGAAAGGGGAAACAGTGGCCCAGTCCCAATAGCTCGTTGTTAGTTCGGGGAAACGGGGCCCCAGTAAATAGTGTTTTGTTAGCACGGGGAACAGGGGCCCCAAATAGCTGTGGTTTTGTTAGCTACGGGGGAACAGGGCCAGTCAATGCTTGTTGGTTAGCTACAAGGGAACAGTGGCCCAGTCAATAGCTGTGTTTTTTGTTAGCTACAGGGAAACGGGCCCCAGTCAATAGCTGTGTTGTTAGCTAAAGGAAACGTGGCCCAGTAATAGTGTTTAGCTAGGGGAACATCCCCCCGCAATAGCTTGTTGTTTTTACTACGGGGGAAACAGTGGCCCGTCAATACTGTGTTTTTGCTACGGGGAAAAAGGGGCCCATCAAAAGCGGTTGTTAGCCAGGGAAACAGGGCCCGTCAAAGCTGTTTGTTAGCTACAGGGAAACGGGGCCCTGTAAATAGTTTGTTTGTTAGCTCAGGGGAACATGACCTGTCATAGTGTGTTGTTAGTACAGGGAAACAGGGGCCCTGTCAATAGCTGTGTTTTTTACTACAGGGAACGTGGCCCTGTAAATAGCTGTGTTGTTAGCTACAGGGGAACAGGGGCCCCAATCAATAGTGTTTGTTACTATAGGGAACAGGGGCCCCACAATACTTGTTTTTGTTAGCTACGGGGAACAGGGCCCACAATAGCTGTTTTTGTTAGTACAGGGGAAAAGTGGCCCAGCAATAGCGTGTTGTTAGCTAAAGGGGGAACAGGGGCCCCCAAAATGCGTGTTTTAGCTATAGGGAACATGGCCCATCAATAGCGTGTTTTAGCTCGGGAAACAGTGGCCCATTCAATAGCTGTGTTGTTACTACGGGGGAAACGTGGCCCAAAAAATACTGTTTTGGGTTAGCTAAGGGGAAAGGGGCCCCCCTCAAAAGCTTGTTGTTTTTTGCTACGGGGGAACAGGGGCCCGTCAATAGCGTTTGTTTTTACAAAGGGGAAACAGTGGCCAGTCAATAGCGTGTTGTTACAAAGGGAAAACGTGGCCCAGTCAAACTTGTTAGTACAGGAAACAGTGGCCCCAGTCAATAGCTGTGTTTTTTGTTAGTACAGGGGAACAGGGCCCAGTCAATGCTGTGTTTTGTTATACGGGGGAACAGGGGCCCAGTCAATGCTGTGTTTTTCAGGGTAACGGGGCCCGTCAAAGCGTGCTTTTAAGCTACGGGGAAAAAGGGGCCCAGCAATAGCGTGTTGTTAGCACGGGAAACAGGGCCCTGCAATAGTGGTTTTTAGCTAGGGGGAACGTGACCCTGTCAATAGCGGTTTTTTACTACGGGGAACTGGCCCTTCAATAGCGTTTTTGTTAGTACGGGGGAACAGGGGCCCTGTCAATAGCTGTGTTGTTATCAGGGAACAGTGGCCCAGTAAATAGCTTTTTGTTTGCTATAGGGGAACAGTACCCCAGTAAATACGTGCTGTTTTAGCACAGGGGAACAGGCCCAAACAATAGTTGTTTTTTTACTACGGGGGAAAAAGTGGCCCAGTCAATAGCGGTTTGCTAGCTTAGGAAACAGTGGCCCAGTAAATGCTGTCTTTTTTGTAGGGGGGAAGAGGGGGCCCGTCAATACTTGTTGTTGTTAGTTTGGGAAAAAAGTCCCCCGTCAATAGCTTGTTACTAAGAATGTGCCCTCAATAGCTGGGTTAGCATAGGGGAAGAGTGGCACGTCACGCTGTGTTGTTGTTAGCTATGGGAACAGTGGCCCAGTCAATAGCGTCTTGTTACTATAGGGAAAAGTGGCCCAGAAATACTGTGTTGTTACTACAGGGAAACAGGGGCCCAGTAAAAGCTGGTTGTTGTTACCTACGGGGGGAACAGTGGCCCAGTCAAAAGCTTTTGCTAGCATAAGGAAACATTTTCCCAGTCAATAGCTTTTTTGTTAGCTATAGGGAACATGGCCCATCAATGGCTGTTTTGTTAGCTACAGGGAAAAGGGCCCAGTAAATAGCTGTGTTGTTGTTAGCTCGGGGAACAGTGGCCCAGCAATAGCTTGTTAGTACAGGGAACATGGCCAGTCAATAGCTGTGGTGTTAGCTACGGGCAAAGAGGGGGCCCAGTCAATACTTTGTTAACTACGGGGGAAGTGGCCCACAATACTTTTTTTGTTATAGCTATAGGGGAACCGTGGCCCAGCAATAGCGTGTTTTTTGTTAGTTGGGGAACAGGGGGCCCAGTCAATAGCTGTGTTGCTAGCAAAAGAACAGTGCCCCTCATACTGTGTTTTTTGTTCGCTACAGGAAACAGGGGCCCAGTAAATAGCGGTTTTTTTAGCTACAAAAACATGGCCCGTCAAATAGCTGTGTTTTTTACACGGGGGAACAGGGGGCCCACAATAGTTTGTTTGTTGCAAAAGTTGAACAGTGGCCCATCAATACTGTGTTAGTTTTAAAGGGGAACAGTGGCCCAGTCAATACTTTTGTTGTTACTACGGGGAAACAGGCCCCAATACTTGTTAGCTACAGGGAACCCGTGGCCCCAGCAATAGCTGTGTTAGCTCGGGGGAAAGTCCCCAATCAATATCTGGTTGTTAGCTCGGGGGGAACAGTGCCCTGTCAATAGCGGGTTTTGTTAGTACGGGGGAACAGTGGCCAAGTAAATACGTGTTTTTGTTGCTACAGGGGAAAGGGGCCCCATCAATAGCGGTTTTGTTATACAGGGGAAACAGGGGCCCCTTAATCGTGTTGTGTTAGTACGGGGGAACGGGGCCCCATCATAGCGTGTTGTTACTATAGGGGAAAAAGGCCCCTGTCAAAAGCTGGGTTGTTAGCAATAGGGGAACAGGCCCCAGTAAATACTGTGTTCTAGCTACGGGAAACAGTGGCCAAGTAAAGGGCTGTGTTTTAGCTATGGGAAACAGGGGCCCATCAATACTGTGTCGTTTTTTGGGGAAACATGGCCCAGTAAATGCTTTGTTTTAGCAAGGAAACAGTGGCCCCCCAAATAGCTGTGTTGTTAGCAAAGGGGGAACAGGGGCCCCAAAGCTGGTAACTATAGGGGAACAGGACCCAGTAAATAGCTGTTTGTTAGCTATAGGGGAACAGGGCCCTGCAAAGCTGTGTTAGCTATAGGGGAACGTGGCCCATCAAGGGCTGTGTTGTTAGCTAAGGGGACCAGGGCCCTGTCAATAGCTGTGTTGTTAGCATAGGGGAACCGTGCCCTGTCAAAGCTGTGGTTTCTATGGGGGAACAGTGCCCCGTCAATAGCTGTGTTTTAGCAAAGGGGGGAAAGTGGCCCTGTCAATAGCTATTTTAGCTACAGGGGAAACCCGTGGCCCAGTCAATGCTGTTTGTTACTTGGGGGGAACGGGCCGTAAATAGCTGTGTTGTTGCTTGGGGAAACAGGGCCCCTGTAAATGCTGTTTTTAGCTAGGGGGGAAACAGGGGCCCAGACAATAGCTGTGTGTTCTATATGGCCCATAAAAAAACTGTGTTTGTTAGCTATAGGAAAATAGTGGCCCAGTCAATAGCTGGGGTGTTATTACAGGAGAACTTGGCCCAGTCAATAGCGGGTTTTTTTGCTACGGGGGGAACAGTCCCCCGCAAAGCTGTGTTTTGTTCGCTACGGGGAAACAGGGGCCCTCAATAGCTTGTTGTTTTTTTGCTACGGGGGAACAGGGGCCCAGTAATAGCTGTGTTTTGTTACTACGGGGGAACAGTGGTCACAATAGCTGTGTTGTTAGCTATAGGGGAACAGTGGCCCTGTCAATAGCGTGTTTTAGCTATAGGGGAACAGGGGCCCTGTAAAAAGCGTGTTGTAGCTAAGGGGAACAGGGCCCTAAATAGCTGTGTGTTAGCTATAGGCCCCAAATAAAAAAGCTTTTTTTTAAGCTATAGGAGAATAGTGGCCCAGTAAATATTTGGGGTGTTAGCTAAGGAAAAAAAAAACCCCAGTCAAAGCTGTGTTGTTGCTACGGGGGAAACAGGCCCAGTCAATAGCTGTTTTTGTTAGCATAGGGAAGAGGACCCAGCAATAGCTGTGTTTTAGCTATAGGGGAAATGGCCCAGCAATAGCTTGTTGTTAGCTATAGGGAAGAGGGACCCTCAATAGCTGTGTTTGTGCTATAGGGAACAGTGGCCCAGTAATGCGTTTGTTAGCTATAGGGGAAAGTCCCCCGTCAATAGCTGTGTTTGTAGTATGGGGGAACAGGGTTTTGTCAATTGTGTTTTTTGTTAGCTATAGGGGAAGAGTGACCCAGTCAATAGCTGTTTTTGCTAGTACGGGGACAGGGGCCCCCTCAATGTTTGTTGTTAGTATTGGAACATGGTCCAGTCAATGCTGGTTTTGTTTTAACACAGGAAACAGTGCCCAGTAAATGCGTGTTGTTAGCACGGGGGAAAGGGGGCCCCACAAAGCTGTGTTGTTGTTAGCTACGGGAACTGGCCCCGTCAATACGGTTTTTTGTTACTACAGGGACAGTGGCCCGGGGGGTCAAAATCTGTGTTGTTTGCTACGGGGGAAACTGGCCCTGTCATGCGTGTTTTGTTAGCAAAGGGGAACGGGCCCTGTAAATAGCGGGTTTTGTTGTTAGCAAAGGGAAAACAGTGG
>CM031604.1:11821186-11823686 GCA_018398815.1 Conus ventricosus | reverse complement strand
CTTAAATACATTATTTCTCTTAAACACCAAACAAGTAGGGTAACTCTTGCTCCCACAAGAAAACATAACTCCAAAGGAATGCTGCTTACGACAACCGAATCGCGTAGCAGACATGACAGCACAGAGCACACAGAACAAACACGGTATCATCCCCCCAAAAGGATGCTCCAAACACACTGTTCCCTGCCTCATTTCATATTGACTTTCGTTTCAATGAAATCGAGGTTATTTGTATTTTTTTTCTGTTCGTCCTTGTACTTGTCTGACTATATTCAAGTTTTAAAAGGCTATGCCAGTCTTGATTATCAGTTAATTTATATTTGTTTATTTCTCCAGTTCTTGTTGCTGTGTAGATGTGTTCGGTACAGGGTATATGGGCAAGCTTGGAACATCCTTTTTTGGGGGATGTTTCCTTGTTTGTTCTGTGTGCTCTGTGCTGTCATGTCTGCTGGGCGATTCGGTGTCGTAAGCAGCATTCCTTTGGAGTTATGCTTTCTTTTTTTTTCTTTTTTCTTTTTTTTTCTCTCTTTTCTCTCTCTCTCTCTCTCTCTCTCTCTCTCCTCTCTCTCTCTCTCTCTCTCTCTCTTTTTTTTTTTTTTCTGCCCCACCTCTGCGCCACCTCAGAGGCAGTGCACCCACGCCGTTCATTCCGACACCCCGTCCACAGCCACAGCCCGGTCGGCCCCGCCGCAGCCCCGGCACCGGCAATCCACAGGGAGCAGCCAATGTCAAGTCGTCAAGAGGCAACCCACCGGAGGAGACACTGCACCGCTGCCGAGTCACTTCGGTGGTGTTCAGTGGCGCCTGTTCTGATCTAACATACGCAGGACACCACCTACTAAGCCCTCTACTGACGACAATAATTGCTTAGTCGCGGAGCCGGCGTGAGTGAGCTCTCCCTCCGGAGGGCGCCACCACGTCCGTCCAACGACAGCCCCCATGGACTCGCCGATACCGGTGACCCCGATTGAACCAAACCAAGGCCACCGACGTGGAGAGGACATCGAAATTGAGGTCACCATGAGAGCAGGGCATGAAGGGCACAGAATTTGAGACAATTTTTTTAATGCTGATCGATGAGAATGGGGATGATTAAGATGATGCTGCGGATTTCCATTTAGGTCTGAGACTACATGACAGGGCTGTACTCTACGCTTCCTTTCATAATATATCCCGGCGTCAACCAGGCCCGAGAGATACAGGCACCTGCAGTGTTGGTCAGGAAATTTGAGCAACACTCTCAGAAACGCATCCATTAAGTGGATGAAACTCGACTGTGTGGTCCCAGTCTTCCCAACTGAGTCCGCAGCAAACTCAACTCTGGTAGGAGCCGGTCGGGGCAGAAAAACCCACATGACTCTGATGGGATTCGAACCCACGACCTCCCAGCCGGGAGTCCGCGACGCTAACCACTTCGCCACGGCGGCTGGTGGAGTTATGCTTTCTTGTGGAGCAAGAGTTACCCTACTTGTTTATTATTAATTGTTTACTGTTCCCTGCCTCATTTCATATTCACTATATTTTTCTTGTTGGAACTTAAAAGACGTTATTCAGTGATATTTCCCCTCGAATTTCCTTCGCTAAAATGTTGCCATGATGGTGAAGTGATTTGGATAAGGTTATTTGAACCGATCCCCCCTGCTTGTTCCATGTTTCTATTCATGAATTGTTTGCTTCGGGGAATAAAACGTGGTTTTTGTCCAGTTAACTGAATATAAACACGCAAAGAAGCGGCATTCAACACCTTTTAACTGTAACTAATGATAAACATGCTATATGAGGAATTCAATCTTGTAGTTAGCTGAGAGAGAGAGAGAGAGAGAGAGAGAGAGAGAGAGAGGGAGAGGGAGGGGGAGAGAGAGGGGGAGAAGGGGAGAGGGGAGAGGGGCAGACGGAGAGACGGGCAGGGGCAGACGGAGAGACGGGGAGGGGCAGACGGAGAGACGGGGAGGGGCAGACAGAGAGAACGGGGAGGGGCAGACGGAGAGACGGGGAGGGGGCAGACGAGAGAGACGGGGAGGGGCAGACGGAGAGACGGGGAGGGGCAGATGGAGAGACGGGGAGGGGCAGACAGAGAGACGGGGAGGGGGCAGACGGAGAGACGGGAGGGGCAGACGGAGAAACGGGGAGGGGCAGACGGAGAGACGGGGAGGGGGCAGACGGGCAGACGGGGAGGGGCAGAACGGGGAGGGGCAGAACGGGAGGGGCAGACGGAGGGAGACGGGGAGGGGCAGACGGACGGAGGGGCAGACGGGAGGGAACGACAGGGAGGGCAGACGGGAGGGGCAGACGGAGACAACGGGGAGGGCAGAGACGGGGAGGGGCAGACGGAGACACGGGGAGGGGCAGACGGGGAGGGGCAGACGGAGACACGGGAGGGGCAGACGGGAGGGGCAGACGGAGACACAGGACGGGAGGGGCAGACGAGACGGGGAGGGGCAGACGGAGCAACGAAACGGGGAGGGCAGACGGAGAGGGGCAGACGGAGACACGGGGGAGG
>CM031604.1:11798686-11816186 GCA_018398815.1 Conus ventricosus | reverse complement strand
CCTGAAATACAAAATCGCATACCGCCCCCCCGTTCCCGCGCGCCGTCTACCTCTCTTTCTCAATCATCATGGCGATCTCCCACAGGATAAATGTACCTTCTGTTGCATCATTTTAAGACAACGGGAATTAAAGCAATTTGTTTAAGTGTAAACTACGTGCATATCACAATGTAACAGCCACACTACACCACAGTTATACAATTTGTTCAAGTGTGATATAACTATGAATATATTATCACAACCTAACAGCCACATTACATCACAGTTAAACAATGACTTACCAGCATGACCAACAGGAGGAGAAGCAAAGAGCTTCTCTGTGTCTGGGTGTGCAACCCCCCCCCCTCCCCTCCTCCTCTTCTACTCCACTTCATCCTCTTCCTTCGTCCCTTCCCCATCTCCATTCTCGGCTCTCTCCTCTCCTCCCTCCCTCCTCACTTTCTACTCAGCACTGACACAGACTTCACATCACGGCACACGTCAGTTCTCTATGCCTTCACCGGACGTTCCCTCCATCACCCCCTTCCTCTTGCATGCATGTCTTACACACACACACGTTCGCGGGGCATTCGGTGTTAGCTTATACCACCCACAGAGAGAGAGAGAGAGAGAGAGAGAGAGAGAGAGAGAAAAACGGGTAACAGGAAACACTGCTTGGCAGTAGTATGCACGCGTGCATTTTGCTTGTTCTGGTATCTGACTGTCGTATTTTCGGCCAGTTTTCTTTCTACGAAACCCTTGTGGTGGACCCGAGTTTCAGTACGTCACTCTTGTGTTGGGCCAAATTTCATGTATTCTGTGCGTGTACACAACGTTTCTGTATTCCTTGTGTTAACACAAAGTTAATGTTTTCTTCGTGTACGGCCAAATCTCACGTGTCTTTTGTGTTTGTCCAGATTTCTTGCGTGTCTGCAGATCGTTTGGAAGAAAAGAGAGAGGGTGGAGGTAATGGAAAAACGGTGGGGGAGGAGGAGAAGGCAGGAAGATGACGAATCTGCACAGCGTCATCTGCACAGCGGCATCTGCTCTACAGATGATGCGAAACCAGGCAAGTAAACGACAGTCGAAAAATCACATTGAGTACCCAGAACACTGTGCACCCTAGTCTTCAAATAGAGTCAGAATTGCGATGACGCCAAACGGTTCAATCACCCTATTGACCATGAATAAACATCATATAAAAAAAAACACAATCAAACACCCGCCAACAAACAAGAATACAGTGCAAGGAACGAAACTGTCAACGCTAACAGAACAATGATTGAGACGATCCTGTTTATGATAACAAACAAAAAAAGTTGAAACTGATGAAGAACTGGACGAAACACTTAAATCACTTCATCCACAACAAGAACAAAACAGCCGGGGAAAAAAAAAGAATACACACAAAAACATTGAAAGAACCTCATTTTTTGTTTTTCACTAAAACTCTGAAGTTCAGCCCGGGTACGATTTTTTTGCATGTGACTTTTTTTAACACTCCAACATTAAGGTGGACAGGAAGTCTTAACTGAGGAGGGAATAATGAGTAGTAAATAACGAACAAGTACAGTAACTCTTGCTCCCGTGAAGAATTAACGTGTAGTGCATTTCTGCTTTGCAGTTTGGTGTCGAAAGCAGTATTCGTTTGGGGCTACGGGCGTGTAATTATTTCACCATGGGAGCAAGAGTTACCGTACTTGTTCGTTCTGCAGTATTCCACGGACTGTACACGTGACCCGAACCGCTGTAGTTATCAGACGACACTCTTTAGACAACAAAAGGCGAGGGAAAAAAATATGGTATTAAAACAACTGTTGAAATACACAGCTTTATGTTCTGTGATGTTTGGAAAATGTTGTTAGTAGACAAACATCCAATATGTCCTGTAAACTGCCTATCGTGTTTATATATTCAGCCTTAGAAGCTTGTTTGCTTTTTGAAAGACACTGAACATTCGTGGCATTTGAAGACATTGCTCTAAATGTTTCATTCATGTCGGCGTTTCTAATATGAAAGTATTCGATCGTTTTCTAATTTCAGTTTTTTTTTTTTTTTTTTTTTTTTTTAATACCAGATACATAAAAAACAACAACTTTTCACTCCTTTTTTTCGATACAGGATGTTATTTCACTTACAACTGACCAAGAAACCCCCTGGCACCTGTCTCGTACTAATGACGATTAAAAAAAAACCCCAATAAGCAGCATGAGGATATGTCCCTCTGGTTGAAATCAAACAGCACTAACAACCAGACAAACAGCTGTCACTATGGAAACGTCTGCTTGGCACCAAGCACTAACAACCAGCCGTCATAGTGGGAACGGCAGTCTACCATCAAGACCTCAACTCTTTTCCGTTTCTCACGTGCTTGCAGCGTGAATTCAGCTGCCAGGACTTGATATGATCAACAAGAGCAGCCACACATCAACACTGAACAACAACAATCACAACAACAGGGAGTGGGCTGAACAACCTCTGATTGATCGGACAACTGAACAACCTCTGATTGATCGGACAACTGAACAACCTCTGATTGATCGGACAACTGAACAACCTCTGATTGATCGGACAACTGAACAACCTTATTGATCGGAGTGTAAATGCAGCGTTGTCAACAACTGAACGCCTAGCGTAAAAAGAGCCTTATCAACCATTGAACAAGCAGTGCATGTGTGTATCTAGATACAATGTCAACAAACTGAACGACCAGTTGAGTGTAAACACAGCATTGTCAGCAATTGAATAACCGATAAATGTGTGTAAATACAATTGTCAACAACTGAACGACCAGTTGATGATAAAAGTGTAAACACAGCATTGCAGTGTCAGCAACTGAACCAATAAATGTGTTTAAATACAATGTTGTCAACTGAACGACCAGTTGATAAGAGTGTAAACACCGCATTGTCAGCAATTGAATAACCAATAAATGTGTGTAAATACAATGTTGTCAACAACTGAACGACCAGTTGATGATAAAAGTGTAGACACAGCATTGTCAGCAACTAAATAACCAATAAATGTAAATACAATGTTGTCAACAACTGAACGACCAGTTGATGATAAAGTGTAGACACAGCATTGTCAGCAACTAAATAACAATAAATGTGTGTAAATACAATGTTGTCAACTGAACGACAGTTGATGAAAAGTGTAGACACAGCATTGTCAGCACTAAACAAAAATGTGTGTAAATACAATGTTGTCAACAACTGAACAACCAAAGATATGTGTAAATACAATGTTGTCAACAACTGAACAACCAATGAATATGTGTAAATACAATGTTGTCAACAACTGAACAACCAATAAATATGTGTAAATACAATGTTGTCAACAACTGAACAACCAATAAATATGTGTAATACCATGTCAACAACAGAAACTGATCAGTGATCAGAGTGTAAACTTAGTACTGTCAACGACCAAAACAACCAACTAACGATTAGAATGTAAAAACAGTACTGTCAATAATCGAACCACCAGTAAATGATCAGAATGTAAACATAGTGCTGTCAACAATTAATAATCAACTCACCGATCAGAGTGTAAACACAATACCAGCAATGACTAAACCACCAGTTAATACGTTAACACGATGTTGTCAACAACTGAACAAGCAATTCATGCGTGAACACAGTACTTATCGCAAGTGCTCAACGAAGGAATCATGGATGGGCGACAGGGTGCAGGTGGGGTGGAGGGTGGGTAGGATCGGGTGCAATGACACCTATCACTGAACGTAGAATGTGGTCACGATGACGAAACTCACACCTGTGGTGAACACCTGTTAGCAACTGAACGAAGCTTCACAGAGTGTCAAAGGAAACGCACAGTTTCAACGCTGAACGAAGCTTCAGACTCTTAGTGAGCTAACACCACTGTTCAACGACTGAACGAAGCCCTACAGATTGTCAGAAAGCTATCACCACTGTGTCAACGACTGAACGAAGCCCTACAGATTGTCAGTAAGCCATCACCACTGTGTCAACGACTGAACGAAGCCTACAGATTGTCAGTAGGCTATCACCACTGTGTCAACGACTGAACGAAGCCCTACAGATTCTCAGTTAGCAAACACTACAGTGTCAACGACTGAACGAAGCCTTGCAGAGTCTCGGTAAGCTCATACAACGGTGTCAACAGCAGAACGAAGTCGCACGGACTCTCGGTAAACTAACACACTGTGTCAACGACTGAACGAAGCCCACAGACTCTCTGTAAGCTAACACCACCGTGTCAACAGCGAAACCCCTCCGAGTCCCCTGCACCAGCTAACTGCACGCGGCACACACACACGTGTCAATAGCTGAGCGAGGAATCAAAGTTGGCGGTGACGCTCTTGGGGTAAGTCCTGATGCTGGAGTAGGTGGAGGTCAGTGTCCCGGGCAGAGAGTAGGGCCTCTCGTACAGGAAGTCCGTGTCCACGCTGTACCCGTTCCGCACCGCCCCCTTCCTGTTGGCCAGGTCGTACTTGAGGCCTGCCACCATCCGCATCTTGGGCACGAACACCACCAACAGCAGAGCCCAGGCCGTGCCCACCAGCCCGGACGAGGTCACCAGCGAGGCGTACCGAGGGTGGACCAGGAGGAGAGTCGGGAGCCAGAAGAGCCAGAGCAGCACCAGCACCCAGCTGCCTGCCAGGAGGAGCCTGGCCTCGCCCATGTTCTTCTTCTCTCGCCGCACGCTCAGGCTGTACAGCGCGCACAGCACGAGCACGAAGAGGACGAAGACGAGGTTGAGGACGAGGTGGGTGGGGCTGAAGAGGCAGGCGACCTTGGTGAGGTCGGAGGGAGGGTCCGGGGTCTCCTGCAGAAAGGGGCCTCGGAAGATCCACCACTGTGTGCTGATAGAGATCTGAAAAAAAATGACGTCAATATTATGAATGCTTAAAGCAGACTTGTTTGGCAAGCGTCCACATACAAAAGCAGACTATGTCTACTAAAACAACACGCTCAGCTAAACATTGTTTATAGCTATTGCTACCGCTAGGTTCTACTACATCTTTTCATACGGCCCTGAACTCACGACGTTTTAATGAAGGTTACACCACACACACACACATACAATCTACAGCAACTTTCTAATTACCAGTTACGTGCACACGCATGTATACTCGCCCTCCCTCCTCCTCGTCTCTCTCTCTATCACACACACACACACACACACACACACACACACACACACACACACACCACCACACACGCGCGCGCGCGCGCCGCACACATACACATACACCCCCCCCCCCCCCCCACACACGAACACACACAAACTAATACATCTGGTGAGTAATAAAGAACAGGTGACATAGCACGGACCGTGGTGACGATGACGTTAATGATCCAAATGACTTGTATTCATAAAATCATATGTAAATAACAAAATGACGTGGAACAAATAATGACAATGATGATGATGATGGAGATGATACCAGGCTTTACCACTTCTGCTGTTGCTGCAGGTTCTTTATCGACGACGATAAGATACTCGCCCTGTCCCCCACCTCCCTCCGCCCCCGAGTCTTCTTCCCTCAATCATGGGACTACAAGACCCTTACCACCACCACTCTCTCCTCCTCCTTCTGCCTCCCTAATCTCTCTCCCCACCTCGTCTTTTCTTCTTTTTCTTCATCTCTCTCTTTGTCTGTCTGTCTATATGTCTGTCTCTCTCTCTCTGTGTCCGCCTGTCTCTCTCTGTTTCTGTCTGTCTCTGTTTCTATTTCTCTGTCTCTCTGTCTGTCTATCTGTCTGTCTCCCTTGTCTCTCCCTCTTTCCCACTCTCTATCTATCTGTCTGTCTGTCTCTGTCTGCCCCTGTGTTTTTCATCTCTGTCTGTCTGTCTCTGTCTGTCTGTCTCTGTCTCTGTAATTTGTCTGTCTGTTTCTCTCTCTCTCTCTCTCTCTCTCTCTCTCTCTCTCTCTCTCTCTCCCCACCCTCTCTCTCTCTCCCTCTCCCTCCCCAGCCCCATCCCCTGACCTGCACGAGGACGATGAAGAAGACGGTCAAAGCCTGGTTGGTGCCGGACAGCTCCCCGCCCAGCCCGATGTTGCGGTAGTCCTTCAGTGCCATCAGCTTGACCAGCATGCAGGCCAGACACAGGCACAAGGCCACCCCGGGGCACACGTACCGCAGCCCGCACACCAGCGGGGAGGCCGTGAACAGGAAGGGCAGGCAGGCCAGGAAGAGCAGCGTCAGGGACACCAGCAACAGGAGACCCAGCCCGATGTAGCGGCGCGCCAGGGCCCCCTGCCACACCTGCCCGCCCACAAGGGAGAATGACACTGAGGACATGAGGGTGTATTGACTGACGTAGGCAGGAGGAAAGAGAATGCGGGGGGGGGGGGGGGGAGTGCTGGGAAGGATGGATAAGAATCTTTGTCATGATTTTTAGTGTTGAAAGAAGGTGTAGGAAGAGGGAAGAGAAGAAGAAGGTTGAAGGAAGAATTGGAAGATGAAGAAGGAGGAGGAGGAGGAAGAGGAGAAGAAGAAGAAACAGAAGAAGAAGAAGAAACGAGGTCAGGAGGGAAGGAAGAGGAAGAAGAGAGAGGGGGGGGGGGGGGGAGAAGAGAAGGAGGAGGGATACGATAAGGGGGAGGAGAAAGAGAAAGAGAAAAAAGGAAGAAGAGGAGATGGAGAGAAGAGTAGAGAGGGAAGACAATGACGACGAGGCCAGAGGAAGAGCATACGAAAAGTCAGCAGAAAGACAAGAAAGAAAGAATTAGAAAAGAAGAAGAACAAGTACAGAAAATAGACAAACAGGATGGAGAAGAAGAAAAAGAAAAGAGTCGAAGTAGAAGAGAAGGAATGGAAAGTAGTCAAAGAAAGGAAGAAATAAAAAGAAAAGGAAACGGAAGTACGACAAGAAAAAGGAAGTAGAAGTAGGAGACGAAAAGGAAGAGAAGTAGAAGAAAAAGGAAGGAAAAATAGAATAAAACGACAAAAACTGGAAAAAAATTAATTGAAAGGAAAAGTAGGAGAATAAAAAAGTACAAGTAGAAGAAGAAAAGGGAGAAGAAGGAGAGAGAAGGACGAAGAAATAAGCAGAGATAAAGGAAGAAGTAGACGGGGAAAACGAAGGAGAAAAAAGGAAAAGCAAAGAGGAGAAGCAGACGAAGAAAGGAAAAAGAAGGAAAAGAAAGCGAAAAAGAAGTACAAAGAAGAAAAAGGAAGGAGAACCAGAAAAAGGAAACAAAGGAGAAGTACAAGAAAGAGAAGAAGGAATAAAAGGAAGGAGAAACAGAAGAAGAGGAAGCTGAAGTAGATGAAGAACAGGAAGAAGGCGCAGGAATGGAAAGAAGGAAAATGAAAGGAAGGAGGGGAAGAAGAAGAAAAGGAAGAAAAATGTAGGAAAGGAAAGAAAAGTAGGAGAAGAAAAGGCAAGAGAAGATTGAATAACGAAGGAGAAGTAGAAGGCAGAGCTAGCTGGAAGTCAGTTGAAAATAGCTCATCACGCCCGCACTGTGAAAGAAGAAAAGAAAGGCGAAGAGGAAGAGTAGAGGGGGGGGGGGGGGGGGGGAGCTAGAGAAACACGGAGAGGGGGTGATGAATGAGCTGTCAGTAGATGAGAAGGAAGAGAACTGGACAAAACCAAATGAGGAATGGGATCGAAGAAGAAGATGAGTGGTGGGATGGGAGAGGGGGGGGGGGGGGGGGGGGGTTGGAAGTAAAGATCAAGAATTGTGACGCAAAAAGAAGAAGAAAAGAAGAAGAAAAGAAGAAGAAGAAGGAGAGGGAAGTGGAGAACATTAGGCAGATTCGGCAGAAAATGAAAAGATGAGTAGATTCCCAGAGGATAAGAATAAATAGAATAGACGTGAAAGGGAATGAAATCAGCAAAGAAACAACAAGCAAGACATTGTCATCTATATCACAACTACGTGTATATATTATGTACGCGTACTTGTACTCTATATAATAATCACATGTGTATGTACGTGTTTTACTGTATGAACCTGCGTGTATCAGTATGTTTTAGTACGTAAATGGGGGCCGGAATAGCTTAGTTGGTAGAGCGCCGGACTCGTGATCCTGGGGTTGCGGGTTCGAGTTTCGGTACAGGGGGATTTTTCCCTCGGAGTTAACATTGGTTCTGACTCCATTCCCCACACAGTTCTTCGAATGAGACTATAAATCGAGGTTCTGTATGTGAACGCACGCACAACATCTTGCACACACGTAAAATCCTATCACCAACTTTCGGATGAGAAGGCAAGTTTGGCCGTTGGTATGGATGACGCGTTACACATAGCATGCACCTTCCCCGAAGATGGAGTATGGCTGCCTTAATGGCGGGATAAAAAAACGGTCACACACAAAACTCCACTGCCTGCCTATACAGGCAGTGTCCGCAGGAGTATCAGCCTGCGTACGCAGAAAGAAAGAAAGGAAAGCACGTAAATTTACATCTACTGCCCCTCTAAAATGAGTTGACCATTTAGGTGGGTCCTGTTCTACTTCATGCTGTTTACAGCCAAGCTGAGGGCTGAAGTCAGCTTGAGAGCGGTTGGCTGGACCAGAGATGAAGAGGATAGAGGATAAGTATCTCACCTCGCTTTCCCCACAATTCGCCTTTGTCGGAGTCCTGTTGGCTTGTTGTGCAGGTCCCCTACCACTTCCAAGAACCACAGTCACTGCGAGTCGTGGCAGAATTGTTAGACTAGCTGGGCCACCCTCTCAGGTTATTCCGTATACCAGATTGTTATTGTCTACTGTTCGGTGGAGGTAACCATACACGCAAACTTCAGTGTGTGTCTTAAAAAATCTGACAGTTTAACAGTGTCAGTGGCGAACTGTAGCAGAAATCCAACTAGTAAACAGGAGGGAGACAGATGGCTATCGGATCAACAGAAAGTGACAAATGCCTTAAATAAGAGCTTATTACATCAACAGGAAGTGATGAATGCCTTGAATAAGAGCTTAAAAACGTCAACAGGAAGTGATGAATGCCTTAAATAAGAGCTTATTACATCAACAGGAAGTGATGAATGCCTTAAATAAGAGCTTATTACATCAACTGAAAGTGTCGAATGCCTTAAATAAGAGCTTATCTATCAACAGGAAGTGATGAATGCCTTAAGAGCTTATTACATCAACAGGAAGTGATGAATGCCTTAAATAAGAGCTTATCACATCAATAGGAAGTGATGAACGCCTTAAAAAGCGCAATAGAACTCTAACAAGCGAATACAAGTCAGGGTTATGGTGGAGGGCAAGTAGTAACATGGCAGGTTGAACAGAAGGAAATGGCCTGCTTCTGTGAAAAGATTTTTTTTTTTTGAATGCAAGAAGACTTTGTTCATGCATTTGAGTTTAAGAAGTTAGTTCAATGCCAGATGTGAACAAGGATAGTGGAAACATGCATGACTTATGGACTCCTTATGTTACTACACTATTGTTGAGGCACAGGGATCTAGGACTGAAAAGCCTAACAGACGACAGGTAAAGAGGGGGTCATGGTGATTGTGCTTGCACATAAAGTAAGACAAAAAAAGAAGACTAGAACAGTCTCAGTCATACGCAACATGTCTTAAGGGCCGAACTGTGCAGCCAATTTGTCTTAATGAGGGTTGATGTCCTGAGAGATGGGTATGTCTAGCTTTGAGTGTTAGAGAAAAGAAATAGCGTTTGGGGACTAATTCATCACTGTGGATTTGGACTGAAAGACGAAGTTGTTATCCCCATTACCCATCCCCCTTCCCTCTATGTTTGGGACTGGACCAAGGGACCAACCCACCTTGAACATGACGTAGAAGATGATGCACAGGGCAGTGACAGTGCCCAGCATCATAACGGCCAGCACGCTCCACGCCCACACCTCTCCGATGAACACGCCCCGTTCCTCTCGCCACAGCCAATCAGGGAGCGTCGGGGCCACAGTGGTGGAAGGGGCGGGGCTCTGCGTGACGTTGGCCACCACGTTGACGCACGAGCAGGCCGGGCAGTGGCTGTGTGGGCGTGGCTTGGGCAGAGGCTGACCTCGTGGGGAGAAGAACTGCACGAGCGAGCTGTTGATGGATAAGCCTGAAGGGCGGTACGTTCCGGCCTGCAAAGAAAGCGACGGAGGAGGCGACAGTCATCATACCATATATCCCAAATCTTTAATGAATGTTAGCAAACCACCGAGAAAAACGTGGAGAAACGAATAATAATAATAATAATAATAATAATAATAATAATAATGAGTACTTATATAGCGCCTATTCTCGGCTAGAGGCCAAGGTCTAAGCGCTTTACAATCAACACTCGTTTACACAACGGGCTGCCTACCTGGGTAGTGCCGACTGAAGAGCTGCCAGCTGGCGCTTCATTCAGTCGTTTCCCGTGTCATCCAGTCAGTATCGTTCAATATCGATCACTCATTTTCCTTACTTCCTTCATTCTTTCCATTTCTCACGCAGGGTGCATGCTATGTGTAACGTGTCATCCACACCAACGGCCAAACTGGCCTACTCTTCCGAAAGTTGGTGATGGGATTTTACGTGTGTGCAAGATGTTATGCGTGCGTTCACACACGGAACCTCGGTTTATAGTCTCATTCGAAGGACTGTATGGGAAATGGAGTCAGAACCAATGTTAACTCCGAGGGACAAAACACGACGCGTTTCGACCTCTTAGGTTTTCTTCAGGCAAGATGCAAAACAATGAGGACAACGAAAATGAATGAGCAATCACTTATCTTCAATTACTTAAGCACAAGATAGGCGTTGAATCAGAACATGATTGAAGTGATTGAAGATAAGTGATTGCTCGTTCATTTTCGTTGTCTTGATTGTTTTGTATCTTGCCTGATGAAGACCTAAGAGGTCGAAACGCGTTGTGTTTTGTCTTGTGATTCGTTTGTCCACGTTTTTCTTAAAGGTTCACAAACATTTAAAAGATTTGCTTAGATTTCCACCTGCAGTCGTCTCATTTTGCAACTAGATCTAACATGTATTCCCAGTTAAGTCTGAGCACACCAGAGAACCATGTAGACATGAAATGCAGTTTTATAAAGATTTTTTAGATGACAAATGACCAGGAACTCTGCTCTTTTTCAAGCAGACAATGATTACATCCAATCTGAACATCAATGATTTATTTATAATAGCATTTAGACAAATATACAATTCACCGACCTTCCATTGTCAACAGTCTTGACATAGGTGTACGGATGGCATCTTCAGAAATGACATTCCACAATACGGACATATCTCTGTGAGATCACGCTAGAAAGATCTGTCATTGCTAGCAAATCTCTTCAAATTCTGATTCTTCCCTGAAAAGTTTGCTACTATCAACAGCTTCCAAATATAAGACTAATTAGTATTACTGCCCAGTTTTAAAACTGGCATGGTTCTGAATTTTTTTTTACAGACAAGTGGCCATTTCACTACTAGCAAATCCAGTACTACCGTGTATGAATGCAAACATAGTATCTTACACACACTTAAATTCCCATCACCAACTTCCAGAAAAGAAGGCCAGTTTGGTCATTGGTATGGACGTGTTGTACATAGCATGAATCCTTCGTGAATAATCAAAAGATTGAAGGAAGAAAGTCAAGTGAATAATATTGACCAAATGACATGGGAAAGACTGAATGAAGTGCCAACAGAAAGCTCTTCAGTCGGCTCTATCCAGGTAGACAGCCCGTTTGTAAGCGAGAGCCTGGTCTATAACTAAGAATAGGCGCTTAAAAGTAGTTGATAATAAAAAAATTGATAATAATATAATAATAGAATGATAATGATAATACTAATAATGAAACTACTGCTATTAATATTACTAATGATAATAGTAACACTAAATGGCAGACCATCTCTTACATTAAACGATCCATCATTAATTATGTCTCTGGTAAAAACAAACCAAAGATCACATAAAGCTACTGACCATCACAAGCTGTCCAGGCTGGTAGCTGGTGAGAGACAGCGTGACCTCCAGATCCCCATGGCCGTCCATACTGACCACTCCCTCCTCATACTTGAAGCTGGCACCGGTCAGTCCCAGCCTGCCTGCTGTGATGTCCATGGACAGGTTCCGACAGATGCCCTGACTGGACGGGCACCTGCTCTTGTGGCAGGCATCTGTGGCGTGCAGCAGAGCGTCCACCCCTCGGATCACACGTGACGCAGCTGCCGAGGGGAAGGTGGGTCCTGTGAGGAGAGGGTTCTCCTGGCACAGGTCTCCTGTGGAGGGATCGTCTGTGCCAGAGGGCGAGGTCTGGCAGCCA
Source organism: Conus ventricosus (assembly GCA_018398815.1). Lineage (NCBI taxonomy): Eukaryota > Metazoa > Mollusca > Gastropoda > Neogastropoda > Conidae > Conus > Conus ventricosus. The sequence continues at coordinate 11,803,994 of CM031604.1, read as the reverse complement.
AAGCGGAGTTGCAAGTAGTCCCTCCACCATGAGGGAAGTGGTGCCTGGCTGTAGGTGGAGAACTGCTCCAGAAAGACCTGGAAGTCGTCGTTGATTTTGCTCTGGACGTCGAGGAGGATGGCCCCCCAGGGGATGTTGATGCCTACGGTGGACAGCCAGTCATCGCCGATCATGGAGATGAGCCAAGGTCGGGTCACCGCCCCCACCTCCCTGTCCCGGAACAGCGTCACTGCGTCCGCGCGGGAGAGGAAGAGGATGACGGGTACAAAGGTGGAGGCGGGGTCAGAGAGGATTTCCGCCACTCTTCTGACGTTGGTGGCTCCAGGAATCGGCTGCAGGTAGCTGACCACGCACACCCCACGGTACCCCGCCTCGTCCACGAAGTACTCCGCCATGCTCATGAACTTGGCCTCTCCCGAAGTCAGAATGTAGGTGTGTCTCCACGAAAACTCACTGAACAAACTGAACATGGCGTCCACGGTCACACGTTCAGGAGAATTAGACCAACCCCGCTCTTTTTCATCTCGTGCAAAGACGTCACTGTGGCCATCTTGTTCAAACCTTGCACGGTATCTTTGAGAATGACGACCTCCTCAAAGGAATCCTGCAGAACATAGCCGACGATCTGAGCCGGGCTGAAGAACGGTGGGATGTTGCTGTCGCCGTCATCAGCGATTTGCAAGGTTGGTTCACACGATTCAAACTGCCCCAGAACGTGTAAAGCCGTCGCCGGGTTTGAACAAGAATCCAACAAGATTCCTCCAATCTCCACCCCGGGTAGAAGACCCGGGTACCTCTTCTTGGCTGTGTTCAGCGCAAACATGAAGGCCTGCTCCACCTGCCTCTCCTCTAACGAATCCACAAATTTTCCACACGTGAAAGATTCCTGGCCGGCTTGGTGTAACCGGGAAGATGCCGGCGATGAGGAGATCTCCAGGAATGGTGATGAAGGGCCGGTGGACGTGGGGCGCTGAGAGCGGACCGGAACTAGAGGCCGAGGACGGCGATCTCTTCAGGGAGGGTGGGGCCCAGGAGGTCAGGTCGGGCCGTGGAGGCTCAGAGGTGGATGAGGAGGCAGCGGAGGAAGAGGAGGAGGACGTCTGACAGCTGAGACATCGAGGACACCAGCCTGGGCACTGGGAGGGGGGCACGTCATGGATGCTGACCTTGTTCATCTGCACCCGGCCCTGCAGGTTCACCTCCCCGATCTGACGGCACACAGATGTTAGACAGTTAAAGGTTAAAGTCGCAGAGCAAAACGAAAGGGCAGTGAACTGTTCGAAATTTATCCTGTTTGGGGAGGGCGGGGCCCATCCTTTTCCTCCCACCGCCTGAATCTGTTTACATGTTGTCACGTGCCTATTTACCATTGGGTGGACAGAGAAGGCTTCAAGTCGTTAAAAATTTGACCACATCAGTGCTTTAAACTCACAACAGCTGACTCTGTCTGTGGACAACTGAAAACAGATTAAATAAAAACATATCACAGGTAATCAACTGTCTTTGATGTGCCAGCAGAGAGATATGTTTAAAAACAAACAAACGTCACTGGAAATAAACATATCCGACAGATCAGAAAATGATTTAAATACAATGAATATAGGTGACAATTAACTAACATAATCACAATGCATGGTCAGTCAGTGAGATTTAATAAAGACTGACAAGGTAATCAGTTCACACAGGATGATTCACACGTGAACTACGTCACAAATGTGATATATGAGAGAATCTGTGAACACGACAATCATCTGAAAGGCCGATTTCACCAACTGCTCCTGGTGTGACAGAAAATTTGTAAACAACGCAATCAGCTGGCGAAGTCTGACACAACCAACAAGGCAGGAAGCTTAGAAGCTAACTGTATTTGATGCAGCAAGTCTGTCATAAAAAATAAGTCGGCTAACAATGGCTGACAATGTCATCTACACGTGATCTAGAGAATGCATAAAAAGAATAACGGGAAGTGAACGATGACTAGACATGCTGGGTCAAGACGCCTTGTTCATAAGAAGTGGAAGTTCATTAGCCATTTCCAAAACTTGAAGAGGAAAATTGCAAAGGTCAAACGAACGAATCTGAGGTGAAAAGAGCAAAACAGTCGTTATAGAGTGAGTGAAAGAGCAAAACAGTCGTTATAGAGATGCATGCGGACACGGATGTAATTCAGCCGTGTATTAACCTTCTAAAAGGCAAACCGATTGGTAATAGACGAATGCAGACTAAAATCAAACATGCACACACACGCCCGTCCACGCACGCACGCACGCACGCACGCACCACACCACACACACACACACACACACACACACACACACACACACACACACACACACACACACACACACACACAACCTATCACTGCATCCCGTTCCCCGTCTCACCTTCACTCTGCTCCGTCCCCGGATCGCAAAGACGTCCTGCTCCAACTCCAGCACCCCAGACCCCTTCGCCTTCCTCCTCTGTGTCTTCAGCCGCTCCTTGAGCACGTTCAGGTCCTCCATGTCCCGACACACCCCTCGTCCCAGCGGACACAGCGCCCTGTAGACCTCATCCAGTGAGGTCATCAGACTGTCCACCGCCAGAGGCACCAGGGACAAGCCCTTGAGGCGGGACGACTGGTTGCTGAACGTCTTCTCCAGACTTCGGCTCCAAGGATCCGGACGATCTTGTGACCCCGGAAACTGAAAGTGGTCCGGAATGACCGGCTGGGTCACGATGGCCGTGCGGATGGAGTAGGACTGAGGGGCGGTCAAGGTCACGTCGGAGTTCCAGGGCAGGAACACGTAGTCGAGTCTGACGTTGGGATCTTCGAGGCGGACCGTTTCCATGATTCTTAGAGTCGTTGGATGGTCGGTCAAGAACAACACGGCAGACACGCTCTCCAGTAAGCGAAACGCTGCCGCGCTGACGTTGTTCTGACGGATGAGGATTTCTTCCGCGATGCACAAACTTTTAGACTTTAGAACGCGGTGAAAGCTGGAGCGGAGGATGTCTTCTTCACGAATGACAACTTTCAGGTACGTCCAACGCACCGCCGTTAAAATGTCTGCCATGAATCGTAGGTAAGTCACCTGGGAATCGCTGCTCACGGAGTACTCCTCATCCGTGATCTTCATCACCGTTTTGGGCGCGTCCCGATAGTCGCCGTAGTTCTTGAAATCCACGTAGGCAGCAACCGTGGACGGTTGAACGACAACGTCCTGGCCAGTGAAGTCTTGATAGGGGAAGGTGCAGTCTTCCACGTCTTGCTGGATGGAGTAGGCGAGTTCTTTGCCACCGCATGTGTCCAGGACTACCCCACCAACACTGACGTTGGGAAAACTCCACCGGTGCTCTCCACGTAGGTCTCCAGAGTGTTGAGAAACCACTGCGCCGCCTCCAGACCCTCCGAGTTCACCACACGGCACTCCTCAGCCCCTCTCCTCCCTTCCCCTCCTTGACTGACAGGGAACAGACCCACGATCAGCAGTGACGTCTCTTGTACCGGTGATGACGACGACAGCATGATTTTCCGCTGTGACGTCATTTTAGGGACACACACGTTGCAAAGGTGGCAGTTGACGTCACAGCTGTTGCTGAGGTGCCGTTCCAGAAGAAAACCCGGGAGAAGCAAGGAATCGAAGAGATGCATGACGTCATCAGAGACCAGTTGACCGTCCTCCCAGACCATGACGTCAAAGGATCTCTGGCGCTTCCCAACGTTCCCTGACCTTCCCTGTAGGACCCGATCCAAGGGATTGGTGACATCCTCGCCGGCAGAGCCGTTGCCGGAGGTCTTTGGCACCAAGTTGCTGCCCGTCACCATGGCGGCTGTCACGTGAGCAAAGGCGTCAGAGAGCGCTTCCAGAACTCTCGCGGTGCCACGCGTTAGCTGACAGGCTTCTTCGGGTGATGACACACTCTTCTTTTCATCGACGTCGTCGTCGTCGTCGTCGCTGATGTGGATCGAGGCGCATTGGGAAGCATTCCACAGCGACGCCATGCCTGCAACGCTGGGGGATAGAAAGATGTTACTGTTTCAGAAGGGGAGAATGAAAACCACACTGATGAAATTCGAGCAAGTCTGCAATGCGAGCTTGTAAATCAGTAAGTCTCTCTCTCTCTCTCTGTGTGTGTGTGTGTGTGTGTGTGTGTGTGTGTGTGTGTGTGTGTGTGTGTGTGTGTGTGTGTGTGCATGCATGCATGTGTGCGCGCGTGTGTCTGTGTCTATCTGTCTGTCTGTCTATCTCTCTCTCTCTTTCTCTCCGTCTCGCTCCTCTCGATTTGCGTGCGGGTGTGTATGGTTCGGGTACGTTTGCGTCGCGTGCTTGTACACCGCTGTGTGCACGTATATGAACGGAAACAAGAACAACAACCATCGACATCGTTGTCATCGCATCGATCATCACATCTCATCATCATCTTCATCATCATCATCGTCATCACCCTTATGCTAAACCTAGCGACATAAATGTATTCAGTGCACCTTCTTCGTTTGTCTATCTGTGTGCGTTTTTATATATACGTATGTATGTATGTGTGTATGTATGTAGTATGTATGGTATATGTATGTATGTATGTATGTATGTATGATGTATGTGTGTGTGCATAATGTATTATGCATGTATGTTGTATGTATGTCGTGCATTCGTTCACATGTGTGTGCGTATGTGTGTGTGTGCGCGTATGTGTGTGTGTGCGCGTATGTGTGGCGTGCGCTATGTGTGCGCGTATGTATGTGTGTGTATGTGTTGTATGTATGTTGTGTGTGTGTGTGTGTGTGTGTGTGTGTGTGTGGTGTGGTGGTGTGTGGGGTGTGTGTGTGACGTTCTTTCGTTTACACGCGCGCGCGCGGGTGTGTTGTGTGGTGTGTGTGTGTGTGTGTGTGTGGGGTGTGTGTGTGTGTGTGTGTGTGTGTGTGTGTATGCGTGGTGTTTTCCGTGCATACGTTCACGTGTGTGTGTGTGTGTGTGTGTGCGTGTGCGTGTGTGTGTGTGTCCCCGCCTGTCTTCTATCTGTAGCCTAAACACCTTGCTAATCATTCAAGCAAGCAACCAATCATTCTGTTGATGCAGCACACCAATCCCAACACGCACTCTCCCCACAACACACCACGGCAAAGACCTGCACCTCAGCCCAACAACCCCCCCCCCCCACCCACCCCGTCCCCCAGACAGACAGACAGACACGCCTGCCCTCCTTACCCTTCCGTCTGGTTCCCCCGAATCATCATCAGCTCCTCCACCTCCTCCAGGTCCGTGTTCTCTCGCAGCCACAGCACCGTTCCTTGGGGGTCACCTCTCCACCTCCTTGCCTCCCAAATCCC
>CM031604.1:11794860-11797360 GCA_018398815.1 Conus ventricosus | reverse complement strand
CACACAACACACACACTTTCTCTCTCCTCCTCTTTCTCTCTCTCACACATGCACAACACAACACACACAGACACACAGACACAGACACACACACACACACCACACACACACGACATAGATTATTTAAATAATTACATAAAAACCCAAACCAACAGAAGAGGCTAAATCAAAAAAGTAAACCGCCAAGACCCATCTTCTCCTCTCGGGGTCAAAAAGACACAAAACGACAAGTCATTATCTTAGAGCCCAGAAATCAATGACTATCAAGACTACTAATCCTGCTACTATCAGGGAAAGTTTCTGGCGTGAAAAGGTCTTCTTCATTTGGCCGCCTCTGTCTTCGCCACACTTGACTCTTTGGAGATCATGACCACACCATCGTGGTCCAGTAATGGTGCCTCCATCTGTCCTGCACAATTCTGGAACGGTCAGAATGGTCCGACAATGCCGTTACCACACTCTGTCTCTAACGCTGGGTGGCTTTGGGAGAGAACGGGGGGGGGGGGGGGGGGGGGGGGGGGGAGAGGGGAGGTGAGGATGGGGGGGGGGGGGGGGGGGAGGGATAGGGGGGATGGGGTGGGGGGGGGGGGGGAAGGAGGAGATGGATGGAGGGGGGTGTGGATAAGTTGCACGGTCTTGCGGTGTGTATGGATGGGTTATTTTTTTTGACTAAGTTGAAAGTCGTCGGTGTCTCTGCTGTGTGTATGTAGAAGCCTGTTTTGTTTTTTGCTTTATGCTGTGTTGTCTGTGTGAATGTATTATGTTGTTGGGGGGGGTTTTTTTTTTCTTTCTGTATTTCATTGTAAAGTATTACGATGTGTCAAAATGCATCGCAAATATAAAGTAATGTTCTATACTGTATTGTAATGATTTGTATGGTGAGGATATCGTATTCCATAATACATAATGTAGATCAATATGTCACAACAAACTCATATAAACAGGCCGATAGATAACAGACGGTTAGTTAAGCAAAAAAGAAAACATACTCCCCCCCCCCCCCCCCCACACACACACACACGCGTAAAGATAACTTTTTAAACGTGACAGCGGGAATGCTGCTCTGTGCCAGTCCCTTTTCAAAATAAATTTCTTACAATATATTGCCAATTACGCATATGCCTTATGTAAATCAACTAATACACAGCGCTACATAAAAAGAAATATTTTTCACCCAGCTTTTGCTCGGACTTTAATGTTTTCCAGGTCAACAATTACGAGTTATCCTTTTACATTTTATCACTTTGGATTAACTATTTATGGTATTGCGCTTTTCTGTGGAATTTAGTAAATCCTATGTTTACAGAAGCAAAGTTTATTAGGTTTAAAAACGCAAAGTATTTTTCTGCTTCATATCTGATGATCGATATGTTCTTGAATACATCTAAATGGTGCATTTATCCTTTAATTTTCACATCTGTCAAATTGAAATGACGAACACGTATATAATCGAACATTGACTTGTCTGTTTTCTACTGTGTATTCAAGAAGCGTTTCTTTACTCTCCGTTTTTGTGCATACATTTGTATTTAGGCTCATTTTATATAATGCCGCAATCTGTTGTAGTCTTCTTAACATAGTTCAGGTATGAGGAATGTCTTGAATGTTTTGATTAATTGGAATAAATTAAGTCAAATTAAGCGCAGGCTATGCCTCGTTCTGTACACATAGGCCTATATCTAATGCAAGAGTTTTAACTATAAAGGGGAGCGCGAGCTTTAGAAGTAAAGTACTTATTTTTCTCAACGCTATATTATAATCTTGAGACTGACGGCTTCTTGGGTGGCAAGTAGGGGTTGGACGTGGGTTATGATTGTCATTTTTTTTAAAAATGGCCGGTTCCAAAGTGGAGCGACTGCAGGCGGGAAACTAAAACGGGATCAAAAACAGAATGACTACAGGCTGCCACAGGAAGGAACAAACAAGTTAAATTTCCGCTGGCAAGACATCTATCTGATCAAAATGTATCCAAGGTTGTGCTCCAGATTATCTGAAGGACTTGGTCCATTTAAAGCAACATCATCATCAATACAAATTGCGCTCATCTGTTGACGCTACCGCTTTACAAGATCGTCCTGTCAATGGCCCAAAGACATTAGGTGACAGATGCTTCTCGCATGCTGCCCCCTCCATCTGGAACACTATCCCAGCAGAAATAAGAGAAACTAGTAACTTTGACTCCTTCAAACACTCTCTGAAAACCCACATCTTCCTGAAAGTTTACAATTAGTTCATTTCGCTCTCAATCTGTGGGCGTGGGCGTCGTGCGTGCGTGCGTGCGTGTGTGTGTTGTGTGTGTGTGTGTGTGTGTGTGTGTGGTGTGGGGGTGTGTGTGTGTGTGTGTGTGTGTTTTGTGTGTTGTGTGTGTGTGCGTTGTCTATTATTGCTTTAACTGTTTATATATATGGACTGTAATGGGCCACGTGCTCTGTTCAACAGAGAAGTGTGCACATAAAAATGTTCATTATTATTATTATATTATCAAATAACATTCAAAACA
>CM031604.1:11759860-11784860 GCA_018398815.1 Conus ventricosus | reverse complement strand
CAGGGTGATCAGGCTCATCTGACAGGGATGGAGACTACAGGCCTTTCAGGGTGATCAGGCTCATCTGACAGGGATGGAGACTACAGGCCTTTCAGGGTGATCAGGCTCATCTGACAGGGATGGAGACTACAGGCCTTTCAGGGTGATCAGGCTCATCTGACAGGGATGGAGACTACAGGCCTTTCAGGGTGATCAGGCTCATCTGACAGGGATGGAGACTACAGGCCTATCTGGGTGATCAGGCTCATCTGACAGGGATGGAGACTACAGGCCTTGCCGGATGATCAGGCTCATCTGACAGGGATGGAGACTACAGGCCTTTCAGGGTGATCAGGCTCATCTGACAGGGATGGAGACTACAGGCCTTTCAGGGTGATCAGGCTCATCTGACAGGAATGGAGACTACAGGCCTTTCAGGGTGATCAGGCTCATCTGACAGATGGAGACTACAGGCCTTTCTGGGTGATCAGGCTCATCTGACAGAGATGGAGACTACAGGCCTTTCTGGGTGATCAGGCTCATCTGACAGGGATGGAGACTACAGGCCTTTCAGGGTGATCAGGCTCATCTGACAGGGATGGAGACTACAGGCCTTTCAGGGTGATCAGGCTCATCTGACAGGGATGGAGACTACAGGCCTTTCAGGGTGATCAGGCTCATCTGACAGGGATGGAGACTACAGGCCTTTCAGGGTGATCAGGCTCATCTGACAGGGATAGAGACTACAGGCCTATCTGGGTGATCAGGCTCATCTGACAGGGATGGAGACTACAGGCCTTGCCGGATGATCAGGCTCATCTGACAGGGATGGAGACTACAGGCCCATCAGGGTGATCAGGCTCATCTGACAGGGATGGAGACTACAGGCCTTTCAGGGTGATCAGGCTCATCTGACAGGAATGGAGACTACAGGCCTTGCAGGGTGATCAGGCTCATCTGACAGATGGAGACTACAGGCCTTTCTGGGTGATCAGGCTCATCTGACAGAGATGGAGACTACAGGCCTTTCTGGGTGATCAGGCTCATCTGACAGGGATGGAGACTACAGGCCTTGCCGGATGATCAGGCTCATCTGACAGGGATGGAGACTACAGGCCTTGCCGGATGATCAGGCTCATCTGACAGGGATGGAGACAACAGGCCTTGCCGGATGATCAGGCTCATCTGACAGGGATGGAGACTACAGACCTTGCCGGATGATCAGGCTCATCTGACAGGGATGGAGACTACAGGCCTTGCCGGATGATCAGGCTCATCTGACAGGGATGGAGACTACAGACCTTGCCGGATGATCAGGCTCATCTGACACGGCTGTTCCTTTCCTGCCTGACTAGAACATTTAGCCCAGCTGGCGTGACCCGCTGACCCCGACCGAGTTCAGCGATGCTAGCGTTGCCACGTTTGCTCACTATCGCACCCTTTCTTTTGTGAGACGTGTAGCAGAGCACTGTGCTTGTGACTGATTTTGTTTGTTTTCCAAACTTCGGATACAACTAAATCCCAGATGTTTTGTTTCATTTCGAGTTGCCTGAGGATTATGTGAAGTCAGCTTGTGTCTGTGTGTGTTTTATAACGAGATTAGGTGCTTTAAAGTGTGATTTTGTGTGTATAGTTTGACGTAAGTGACTCATCAGTTTTCCTCTTAGAATGGCGTCTCAGCAGTCAGTGGTAAGTGAGCACCACGATTACGGTGTGCACTGTGCTAGACTGAATTCTATGTGTCGAGTTTGTGGAGAACGCGTGTTACGAAAGGAGAAAGATAGACTTTTTGTGTGAGAGTATGTAAACACTATGCCACAGAACTCTCACATTGTTACAATTTAGACATTTTGAATGATGAAGAAGGCAAGCAGTCTACAGCCATCTGTATGAAATGTTACCAAAAACTCATGGGGCTCAAACGCGCTAGCAACCTGTCCGACTGCAAAACTACGATCGACCGTGTTGCACTCGATATTCAGAAAATGTCAGAAATCTGGACAACTTTCGATCCAGAGCTGTCAATCAGTCAGTGCAAAACATGCAGTTATCAATCTGCTAAAGAGAAGGGTGTGGGGTCTAAAAACAGAGCAGGAGAAATTGCGTGTCATGATGTCAGAACACATGGCTATTGTCTCCCCCCTTCTTCAAGGTCTGATGCCACTGGCCTCGCGGAAGCAGTGTAAAGTTAATAAACAGTAATAATGCTCCTGTTCACAGTACATGCACTCAGACAGTGTGTATACATGTGTGTGTGTGTGTGTGTGTGTGGTGTGTGTGTGTGTGTGTGTGTGTGTGTGTGTGTGTGTGTGTACCCGTGCTTGCCCGTCCCACCGGCTCCCAGTGTTTTTACATGTTTATAAAATTACTATGTTTGTGTGTACAAAATATGAATTCACATCTGCTAAAGATTTTGAGGGTGCATATCACAAAGTTATTCAATATCTTATTGTCAACTGATCATGAACTGTTGATCTGGAGTGACAGAAGCACATATACACTTCTAACATATTAGGCAACACAAGCAGCAAAGGGCGCAGGTGTGGACCTTGTAAAAAAGAGACAAGTGCACAAAACTTGTGCCAAATTAACGCGTGATCAGTGGACAATTGTGTGCCAAATTAACGCGTGATCAGTGGACAATTGTGGCATAGGCAGTGTGATTTAGATGTGCATGGCTTTGGACAACATGAAGGAATCCCAAATGTGAGTATTAGCATGGTGTGTGTGTGTGTGTGTGTGTGTGTGTGTGTGTGTGTGTGTGTGTGTGTGTGTGTGTGTGTGTGTGTGTGTGTGTGCGCTTCTGTCTGTGTCTGTGACAATGTGTGTGTGTGTGTGTGTGTGTGTGTGTGTGTGTGTGTGTGTGTGTGTGTGTGTGTGTGTGTGTGTGTGTGTGCAAATCCTGTAAATTTGTTCTGTTTCTTCAACTTGTATCCACATTAATCTGTGTGCATGCAAATCCTTTACATTTCTTCTGTTGTGATTCTGTGCTCTCTCTCTCTCTCTCTCTCTCTCTCTCTCTCTCTCTCTCTCTCTCTCTCTCTCTCTCTGTGTGTGTGTGTGTGTGTGTGTGTGTGTGTGTGTGTGTGTTCATGTTTGTGTGTGTGTGTGTGTGTGTGTGTGTGTGTGTGTGTGTGTGTGTGTGTGTGTGTGAGAGAGGAGAGAGAGAGAGAGAGAGAGAGAGAGAGAGAGAGAGAGAGAGAGAGAGAGAGAGGAGAGAGAGAGAGAGAGTGTGTGTGTGTGTGTGTGTGTGTGTGTGTGTGTGTGTGTGTGTGTGTGTGTGCAAATTTTGTAAATTTGTTCTGTTTCTTCAACTTGTATTAGTCTGTGTGCATGCAAATCCTTTACATTTCTTCTGTTCTGATTCTGTGCTCTATATATCTCTCTTTGTGTGTATGTGTGTGTGTGTGTGTGTGTGTGTGTATGTGTGTGTGTGTGTGTGTGTGTGTGTGTGTGTGTGTGTGTGTGTGTGGTGTGTGTGTGTGTGTGTGTGTGCGTGTGTGTTCATGTGTGTGTATGTGTGTTTGTGTGTGTTCATGTTGTGTGTGCGTGTGTGTGTGTGTTCATGTGTGTGTGCGTGTGTGTGTGTGTGTGTGTGTGTGTGTGTGTGTGTGTGTGTGTGTGTGTGTGTGTGTGTGTGTTTATGTGTTCTATTGTAAGGTTTGTACCACAATGCATGTTACATGCATATCAGATTTTTGACTGCTGACCACTGTATCAGTGTTAGAAATGAAGCATGCTACATGCACATCATGTAAAAAGGCATGCTACAGGCAAATCATGTTTTTGGCTAAGGAATGCCAGGATACAGTTCATGAGAGAGGAGAACTGAAACAGTGAGTATTGCATGTTTATTTATGTATATATTTATGTGTGTGTGTGTGTGTGTGTGTGTGTTGTGTGTGTGTGTGTGTGTGTGTGTGTGTGTGTGTGTGTGTGTGTGTGTGTCTCTTTCTTGTGTTATGTTTTCTTTCAAGTAAGAGAGTCTGTTTATATTCTAGTTTTCTTTTAAATGAATACATTGAGACAAGTAAATGAAAGTACATGTTTTTCCCCTTAGTTACATCTGCCAGCCATCAAACCCCACTCTCCTCTCCTCTCACACAATATCCTCGGCAGGGGCATCTCATCTAAACCCCCTTCCCCCCCCCCCCCCACCAACACACACATCCCTTCCCTTCATTTCCGCGCAGAGCATTCTTGCACAGAACAGCTAGCTGTGAAGGTAAACCTCATGTTCCTATGTATGTATCTGGACAGTGTTGTGTGTGCAGCGAGCACTGTTCTATTTCGTGAGCCAGGGTCACCCAGCGAACTCAGTTTGCAGCTGGTTCACTGGTCTTCCACAGTGGGGGATACTGATGCGTGTGTGACCTATTTGGACATGTGTTATCTATACAGCTCATACTGCTGTCTCTTGGGCACAGGCACGGTGTGTTCTATAGGTCAGCCGGGCTGGCTTGGAAAAACATGCGCGCGTGCGCGCGCACACACACAGACACACACACACACACACACACACACACTCACACACACACACACACACACATTGTTTGCAGCATATAGTCATACCCAGTGTGTGTGCCTAGTTATAGTGTGGTGTGTGTGTGTGTGTGTGTGTGTGTGTGTGTGTGTGTGTGTGTGTGTGTGTGTGTGTGGTGTCTGTGTGAGTGTGTGTGTGTGTGTGTGTGCGCGCGCGATGAAAAAGAATCAAAAGACTGTTTGATTTTGGATTTTATTACAGAAGAAATACAGGGTTAGAATTGTTTGGAAAAAAAAATCACTTACTAGTTTGATGCAAAGCTTGAGACTGGTCATGTCATGTGCGTGTGGCTGCCAAAGTTCAGCTGCATGAAACTGTCATTGTCAGTTACATTGCGCATTTTGGATCAAACAAGCTTTAAACGCATCTAATCTGACTTTTTTGTTGTTGTAGTCTGAGCAGAGGCATGTATCAAACTTGTGTACTAATCAATGTGGGAAAATCATCTTGCCATTAAGCGCTGATGTGAGTTAGTTTTGATCGATTTTGTGTGTATTGTCATTGTTGTAATGTTGCCTGACCGATTACGTACACATGTTATGCGTTTCTTCTTTCTCTGCAGGAAAATAAACCTAGTCGAGTTTGGTATTAAAAGAATTGTCTGCAATTCGTCAATACAGTCGTCTCGGGAGCGTATAAGTATTATATTCTTCACGACAACAACGGATTGTCAAACTGACAACCCCTTTTTTAACGGCCGCTCAGCAAGGCCGAAAACATGGCTGCTAGACTGGCTGTACACACAGCAGACAGGCAGCGCTGTGTACAGCGCAGTTAGCTAGCGGGTAGGGAGCGGCCTGCACAAAACACTGCCTTCTCTGACCTTGGCCTGTGCAGCAGAGGGAAGGTGTAAGCTCCCTTGCTTCGCTGAACATAAAGATCTCCCTCTGAACAGCCGTGCTGACAGGGATGGAGACTACAGGCCTTGCCGGATGATCAGGCTCATCTGACAGGGATGGAGACTACAGACCTAGCCGGATGATCAGGCTCATCTGACAGGGATGGAGACTACAGACCTAGCCGGATGATCAGGCTCATCTGACGGGATGGAGACTACAGGCCTTGCCGGATGATCAGGCTCAGAGAACAGGGAAATGTCTGTTCTGGGCCACTTGCTCCTCCACCAAGTTTTTGGGCGAAAGTGCCCAGGATTGGCATTTATACGTTCTCTAACAAGCAAGACTTCAATAACCAAAAATAACGATTATCTACAAACAAACATACTGTGTACGGTTGTCCGTTTTCAATACTAATTTACTAAAGTTTTCATAGAGTAGCGTAGGGAAAGTAGCCAGGACTGAACACGCCCCATAGAGTAACGCAGGGAAAAATTAGCTGCGACTGAACGCGCTTCATATACAAACGGTGTCTGTTCCCCCACGGCTTTCTTTTCAGTACTGTCAACTCTGCCAGGGCTCGGTGTAAGCTTTTATTTGCTAGTTGCCGGCCTACCTGCCCAGCACTCGGTGGCGTCGTTTATTCACCCAAGTGCTGTGGTGGTGTAAGTTTGCGTATGGCAATAGTAGACAGTGGGGCGGGATGTTAAGATACGAAAAAGTTTTGAATCACAAATACTTTTTCCACAGCTTTATAGATTAATTGTGTGGAAAGACATGGAATCAGCTACAACTTTATTATTTAACCACACACACTCCAACTACACACTACCGCGCGGCGTTGCACCACACACACAACACACCACACACACACACACAACACACACACCACACACACACAAACTAACCACGGAGGGGACACATGCACACACAGAGAAACACTCAACACAGGCAAAAAATCATACTGCTGCACCTCCTTCTACCCCTCTTCCCCCCGCCTTCCTGCCTAGCATGACATCCAGCCTTCCTACGCAAAAACACTGCTCGCGTGGCAGCGCTGTCCAAGCCTGGCCAATCTGCGGCCGCTCACACCACATTGCCCGTTGGGACACGCCGAATCGAGGGCTGTCGTCGTTGACACGCTGGGGTGTTGCCATTGTTGCTCGACTATGACAAGAAGGCTGTGTGTTTCGATGCCGCTTTGTTGTGGCCAACTGTGTTTTAATTGTGTTATTTTTAAAATGGCCTAACTAAAAGTACTGAGACAGGTTTGTTGCTATTCGTGACCTAAGTTTTTCTTTACTGCATGTTAGGTATTTGTTTTTGAAGAATTAGTTGAGTCAGGCAAGTGAAGGCAAGCCAACTATTCAATGTTCTGCGCCACAGGGGCGTGTGCTAACACGTTCCTCGCTATACAGCGAGGAGCCGCCACTTTCTCTGTTCTTATTGCGCTTATGGTAGTTGTTTCTTGAAGTGAGGTAGCAAGCATGTTGTTTGAACGGGAGGACTATCTTAAAGGTTTGGTGGTTCAAGAACTGAAACAGATGTAGCCAGTTTAATAGTGTTTGACTATTGTGAGATGGTTCCTTATCTAATAAATGGCGCTGCATTGTTGATGAAAGTGGCCGCGACGGCAAAACAAACCATCACGCGTTTGATTGTTGGGAGCTGGCTTTGGCAGCTAAAGCCAAGTTTAAAAATACATGGGAGTTCATTTCTTAAGGCGGAGGTATAACCACGGCTGATTCGTATTATTTGACAACATTTTTGCTGATTCTCCCAAGTAATATATGTTTCAGTTTGTATTAGACTGATTGATTGTTAAACTACAGATTCAGTGTTTATGTGGCAAGCTGATCTGTGTATTAAGATTGTGTTATACTTTTTATTTCTAATTCTAACCAGTTTCATCTGCCTTCAAGTGTGCCCTTATGCAATGAATGGCGATTTTCGAATGTTTGGCAAACAAACTAGATTAGGAGTTAGCAGGCCTTAAGTACTTTTACAGTTTGGTGAGGAGTTGTGTGTGGCCAGCACGATTTCATTAAAGGCTTCAAATATACAATGCTGGATGTATACTACTGGCGATTAGAGCCGCCATAAAAAGCTTGGTACAGCAATTACTTTAACTCTGCTAAACGCAGTTGCAAGCCCGGGTTAGCAGGAAGAAAAAGAGGGGGCACAGTCCAAAATACGGTCAAGCGGATCAGAGAAACTAACGCTCCCACCCTAGAGCGGCCAGGTCCAAGGTCACAGTAGCAAGCCTTTTCCAGCGATCCACCCTAGAGCGGGCCAAGGTCACAGTATACGCAAGCAGTTTCTTAGCGCTCCACCCTAGAGCGGCCAATGGTTGCAGTGAAAGCCGTTGACGTTTTCCAACGCTCCACCCTAAGCGGCAAAGGTTGCAGTGGACGAGCTGTACTGTTTGAGAGATTTAGCGCTCAACCCTAGAGCGGTTTTAAAGGGCTATATCAGCAGTGAGGATCAGACTTTTTTTGCTGCTTTGTCGCTTTGCTGTTCTACGCTTCATGCTTAACGTCCTGTGGCTTCTACGCCCCTGTTACAAAACTTTTAGGCTGCCCTTTTGTACTTTATACACTTGTCTTGTTTTATTTAATAGGCTTTTGTTAAATTGCACTTGGTGGTGCTTTGAACTTGCAACTAAAAGAGCCAAGCATCACAAAAAACGAAGCACTGTCTTGGCACCAAGTGGTGATTTACACACTGACAAATAAGAAAGCTCTGTGTACACCACCACACATCCCTCCCCCAAGTACCCCAAGTTCTTAATTATGTTTTTACTTAAGTCTCCCCATGTTTCTTAATTAAGTTTTTAATAAGTTACTTCAAGTTCTTAATTAAGTTTTTAATTAAGTTACTTCAAGTTCTTATATTAAGTTCTTGATTAAGTTTCCCTTGATTATGTCACCTCAAGATCATAACTAAGTCATCCTCTAAGTAATACCACAGTTCTTATTCAAGTTCTTATAATTATCAAAAATATACAATCTATGTTTTTATCTTAAATAGCCAGATGCTATTATAGTACACACAGCCTCAAAAAAACGCGTCATCGTTGAGTCATGTCTTGCTCAGGCGTTCTCTGCATAGATCTTAAGTGAAGGCCTTACATCCAAATGCAACCGCATTGATTACAATTCGGGTCTATGGATATTTCTTTTATAGACTCCAGGTCTTTATTTATTGAACTTCATCATTTTTATAATACGCCATGATCTATTTTTATAAAAAATTAAAAATTATTATTTCCATTATAAATGGATCAAATGGACGACTTTGTTATTGGCGGTTTTGGCGTTCTGGTGTCTTTTTCTGCATTTAGTGGGCTCAGATTTTTTTGATAGCTTTCGTTCTGTTGCCATTGTTGTATATATTTTATAGCCATAATAACTCCCCTACAGCAGCAATGGCGCCAAAAATGGCACCTGTTTTAAGATTTCAATTTTCCATGAAGACTTTGGTGCCCTTGTTCACATTGGAGATGTTTTTATAGCTTGGCATTGAATTAAACTTGTTATGGCGTTGGGCGGCGCGGGGGGTGTTTATGTTTTCATGAAGAGTCTATTCTGCTAACATTAATTTTTTTTGTCTGTTCCACTCTTCTAATTTTTCCTTGCTTCAACACGCCCAGGATTTTTAATGGCCTACCACCTGATTCAGCGTTTTCTGCTGATTTTCTGGTCTGGTTTACTTTCTCCACCTGATTCAGTGTGTTCTGAGTCTGTGATTTTTCCAGCTCGTCATTTTGTAAGGGGAAACATAATTTTATGATTAACAGTCTATTAAGCCCTGATCGTGGCGACTTATATTGTTCCAAATCTGTATAATAGTTCACAGCCTAGAGTCTCTATGACCTTGTTTTAAAACAGGATCTTGTCGTTAAATCATTACGTAAGATCTTGTTCAGAATCAATGGGGGGAAATCTATGGGACTTGTTTAGTGTACAAACTAAGAACGCGTTTGCCCCACACTTTTTCACCATTCTAGACCCATCTGGCTTCATACCTGTTATGATACTTTATAATGTCTGTGGCGACATCTGTTGACTTTGTTTCAATTGCTGAATTCAAGTTCCGAGGAACAAACTGTTTTGTTTTCCCACATGCTGCCAAAGAAATACAGGCCCTCTTGTTGGGGCATAATAGCTTGGTCATCAACTTGGTCATTCATAAGTTCAGGCAGGTTTAGGCCGCCTTGTAGCTGTAGGAGATCATCACTGTGCATGTTTTTAATAATTATAATTATTTTATTTTCTAAAAATGAGCACCGAAAAAAACTGTTGCTACCTTGTTTACCATTTCTGCTTGTTATTGGATGGTCTAATGTAGGATACTCAATTGCTTGGTTTATAAGCTTGTTAAGAATTAAACCCAGCAGTTCTTGGCCACAACTAGACCTTTGAGGATTCAGCAATGCCAATTGCTATCATTGCAGTTCGAGTTGCTACGAAGATTTTTTTAGTTAAGCAAGGAAAATTCAGACTAAATAAATATGTAAGACAAAAAAATACATTTAGAAAAAATGGCTTCACTGCAATAATGATAGGCGGCGCTTGTGTGAATGCGCTTTGCCTTTTAGGGGAAAAAGTAATTTCCGCATTTAGTAAACTGCGGGATGACGGCGCGCTGAGGGAAAAAGACATAAACAAAGATATGGAGCATAGCAGCTGCACAAGACGCCTATGAAATGCAGAGATTGTGCAGTTAGATTTATTAATGCACACTGAAAGAACAGGGGCATGCAGCTTACATATTTTAAGATGTTGATCAAGCAATATAAACCAATAGTATCTAGTTAAACAGGCCAAACCAGTCCACGACATTGCCCCCACCAAAAATTCAGCAACTTTTATCAACCATCAGAAAAACCAAAAAAGATGCAAGAAATCGCGTTTTTTGTCGTTGGTTATGACCGTCGTGTATTATGTTTGCACATAATACTTGGCCTGAATAAAAAATGACAAAATCTATTATTCGCAAAGGATATTGGAAGGGCATCACAGCAATTAAAAGCTAAGCCAAGCAGCGGGAGTGGAGTTAGTGAACTAAAACAGCAAAGAATGGTTATCTTAAAACAAGCGATTTGCAATTTTATTTACCAGCGCCCAAAAGAATACCGAAGAGACCACACTTTGTCTATTCAACTCCAAACGAACACCCAATCAAAAGGATTTCATATTTACCCTCTGATCGGATTTAGACGAAAAAGATTAAGTACGCACTCACAGTTCATAGTCATGGCTTCAAGATACAAAGATGCAGATGGCGGAACCTTAACACAAAAGAGTGCTTCTGCTGGTTGCGTCGCTATTACAAACTGATATACCAAGAGGCCCGCTCTTAACTAATCCTCGCATGATTCAAGTCGACGATGGAAAAGAATTTAAAGGCCAAGTGACGAATCAATTATTGTTAAAACATAGAGTTACCATTAGAAGAGCATTCCGGGGGGTTCTCAGATCACAGGCTTTATTTGAAAACTTTAACAAACAGTTTAGCCGAACGACTTTTTTTCTTACCAGTTATCACAGTGAGCTGATTGACAATTCTCGCAACACAGAATGGGTTAGAGACTGCCCTCAGGTTTTGCGCGCAATGAATAATGAAGAATTTTAAAAGGGCTAAAGCAGTTCAAGCAATCAAAAGAAAAAAACAATAGATGATGCTGACAGTAGTAGAGTCTTCATCCGGCAAACTATTGCCGTTTGATTGAAAGTAAGGTTCTTTATTTACCGCGGGGAGCAGAAGGGGGACACTCGCATCAGGGCAACAGATCAGTTTGGAGAGTGTTGACCCGTATTGAAATAGATAGAAATTGTAAAGATGAACCGCCCCGTGGGATTATTACAGGAAACTGACACAACAAAACAACCAGCTCCTCAAAGATATTTTGTGAAGGCAAGAACTGCAATGAATCCCCCCAGACACAGTTCCGCTTTTTAATTAATTACGTAAACATATTTGGATTAAACATGGAAGACCCAGAAGGAAGCGCAGAAAGAAACAAGAATGGTAAAGGGAAGAGACCCTTGGAAATGATACGGAATCATTTCAGTCGTGTAATGCCTATTAGGAAACATTTTTGAGGTATCATCAATGCATGCTAAATCATCCAGATCTCCTACAACTCAAACCCCCAAATTGGGGGAAAAAGAATATCTTGAAATAATAAAAAAAATTCGAACGCATAAGCCAAACATGAGAAAAGATTTAAATGAAATGGATGAAGCTATGATTGATGTATAATAAAAGTTGATGAAAAATATAAACCCCCCTGTTTATGCGGTCTCTCCAGTGCCCGATTGCCTATGAAAACACTGGTTTATAACAAACACACCGTTTTGTGTTTGTTCTATCTAATGACTTCTTTGTTACAAACAGTTGTGGTGATCTCATGTAGAGTAGATCGCTGTTTTACGTTGTCATTGATGAAAAGTCGTATTGCCAAACATATGCTTCTTTGTCGTTGTCATGTGGGATATGTTTGACGCACAACACTGCGAGAGATATTCCCTTTGCTTTCTTAATGATTTTCTCTGGCTCGAATACTGTAAATTTCGATCTTAACCCAATACTCCTTGATCACCTTTCCGTAATTCATCTTCATCTTGCCTTAAACCTTCTTTTATTGTTTAATTGAATGTAAAGGCGAGTCTTTTAGGGTAATCGGATTGTCATCCATCCTGCATGCCCTTTAGCCACTTCGGTTTTCCATGTCTTTATAGATGTCTTCAGTTAGGGATATCTATAACAAAACATATCTGTATCTGTGTAAACTGTACTCTGGACTCAGGATACGAGGGCCTTAATGTAGTCATAAAGAAAACTCAACATCAAAGCTTTGATAATTCTAAAACACAGTAAACCCAATAATACAGGCTTGTCTAATTTGACTTTCTTTTTTTTCATTCATTATGCCAAAAAGCTGATCATGAAATCTTTAAAGTCCTGATAATTAGGTTTTGAAGTTAGCGTAATTGCTTCGTCTCTTTGTGACCAATCTGACATCTTTACGCTTGTTGCGGATTCTCCATAGTCTTTCCATAAAGTGTTGTTCCTTCAGCTTGAAAAAGTCTTTTTCTGAAGCATCTGTGGATTTAGTTTCTGAGGTCAGGTTCTTCATGATGGTATGGGTTTCATGAACTGTTCTTGATCAAAAGCAATTATGCGATGAACTGCTGTCAACTTCAAACCATGTCTTAAATAAAATAGTAGAAGTCTGTAATGACCAGACATAATTTTTTTTGCCTCGAAGATTGGGCACACGATTAGGCGGCTCTCTTGGATCCATCTTTAGACTTTCGGCTGATAATGGGTAGTCATTATGTAGGTCATGGAGTTCATGAGGATATTCTAAGTCATATTCTAGAATGAAACCACGCTGTTGATCAGGCGTTTTTTAAACATTGCCCCCAACCACTTTAATGCCTTTTGAATATATTCGGAATCGCCGCCTGTGTACATTTTAAAGTTGCGTAACTGGAAAGCGAATTGGCCAATAGCTGCCATCCTACAGATTGTTTGCGTCTAAATTCATGAGATTAGTTACGACTTTTACTCGGTTCATAGTCGTCCAAGTATTTGTTGTTTGCATTACAGTATTAATGATGCGGAGCCCATACTTATTCCTCCCACGCAATCCTTTTTTCAATCATCTGAATCTTTGGCAGGTCAGACAAAAAATCAATCTGAAATCCAAGAAAACTTTAAAAAAGGGCGCCCCAGTCACCCCGGGCGAAAAAAATTTGAAATGCGCGGGATCCGGCTATAATGTTTCTTTGCAGGTCTTTCTTTATTTTTTAAAAAGGACGCCCGCCAAAAAACTACACCCACCCATCAAGTAAAAATTTCTGATAGTCCCCCATCGTTTTACACTCAAAACTTCTGCCACGCATTTTTGAGCATGTGGAAATTCTGAACACTGATTTTCCTTTCCTTTTAAGGGACTAGAAAAGAACGCACCTTTAGGGGGAAGTTTTGTCTTCATAAAACCCTTTTCCCCAAAACGGGTTATTATCATAAGGGGTAAAGGGCCCTTTTAAAAGATTTGGGTTTCAAAATATTTTTTCTTTAAATTGGGCAGGATTTTAAAGGGGACATAACCCAAAGGTCTAATGAACCCATCATTTTGTTTGCTTTTGAGTCAAAAAAAGAAATTGTTATTTAAAGTAAAAACACATGTACTTTTTAATGACTGTCCAATGCATGCTCCCCTGAGGCCCTCGTCCACTGCTTTAAAATTATAAGGTGGGAGTCGAAACCTCGCAAGTTATGAAAGAATACGGGCCCTTTTCCATTCTTGGATAAAAAACTTTATTTTGAAGTTTGCATTTTTTATCCCGGCCGCCCCTTAAAAAACTTTCCGCAAATGTGTCAGGGTTCTTACTGTGGGGTTTACATCTTGGGGGGTTAGCTCAAAACCCGAAAAATCCAACAATGGGGGGGTGAGTTTTCCTGTTGTTGGTCTTCGGCGCCATTATGATTTCAGAAAAATTTTAGATTATTAAAAACATTTTCATTGCGCACTGCTGCATGCGTTTAAAAATGTTTCTGCAGCATCTGGTTCTATAAATTCGGGTTTTTGAATAACGCCCTCCGGGCCTAACAATAATGAAAGGGAAATGAAAAAATCTGATGATTACTCATTAAGGGCTGTTTTTCGAAGTTTTTGTGGTTTTGGCCCCTTTATAAGGAAAAATAAGCGATCGAGTCTGGTACACTACGTTTTGGAGAATTTTTTCCCAAAGGGGGGGTTTCCCCCTTTTAAAAAATAACTTTTGATCCCGGGGGGGCGTAGTTTGTTCGTCTTACAGTCTACGAACTTTTACAATGTTTTAATGTTTACTCGCGGGGTTTTCCGATGGAAAATTTTTGTTAAACTTTTTTTTGCAGATTCTTTTTATGTTAGTGTTTTTTTAAGTATGCGCCAATAATTTTGCTCATTTTTGCGTTTTCAATGTGTAATGGGCAGCCCTGCTGGCGAAAACATCAGGGTAAGTCCACTGAAATTTTGGTGGTTGCCCTTTTTTGGCCCGTTCTTGGACACTTTAATTTGGGACCAAATTTGTTTCCTATTTCCCCCCGGGGTTTTTCCAAAAACAGTTATTGGTTTTTTTTTTTCTTCAAAAATGTCCCAAATTTTTGGGCACCCTAAAAGGAAAAGGGTTTCCCCTTGAAGTTAAAAATCTTTGGGGTATTTTCGGTAAATTGTCAAATTTTTGCGTGTTCCGGGAAAGTTTCAGCCTTGCAAAAAACGCCCCCCAATGAAAAATTTTTTTGGTTTAAATTTTTTTTGGGTTTTAAAAAATGCTCTCTTTAAAAAAACCCAAATCCCCAGGGGAGCAGAATGTAAGCCTTTCCTACAATCGGTGCATACTTAGCCTGTTTTTTAATTTTAATCCTAAGCTTTGCCCTCTTTACCAAACCCGAGCCCCCTCATTTTAGTTCTTTTGCGGCCACATCAAAATGTGTATGCAAATTCGTTTTGCCCCAAACCCGGGGGTTTTAAATCGTTATGGAAAGAATTTTCTGCTGTTTTTGTTAGGGCCCCCGACTTTTTAGTTTTTTTTCATTTTTTTGTTTTTTAGTCGATTAAAAAAGCTAACATTACTTTAACTGGGGGGGTTTATTGTTGTTTACTTGGAACTTTAGAAAAAAAGCATGACAAACCCTTTCCTGAAAGTTTGGTTTGGGGCAATGGCTTCTAAATCAAAATCATTCAGTTCTTGAAAAAACGCTCTCTCTCGAGATTCCTTCAAACAATTCGTTTGTCCTTCATATATTTACCCCTGCTTCTTTTTTTTTTAAAGCCAAAATATTTTTTTAAAATTAAAAAAAAAATATTAATCAAAACCCAATATAAAAGGTTTTTTTGCGCTTGGATCTTAACAAAAGTATAAACACCTTTGGCGTTGTTAATGTGAGCTGTTTAGAAACGGGTTTTAATGTTCGTTTATTTTTTTTAAGCTTTCCTTTTTTATCTGCCCGGCGTCTGGCTTTTGAGAAAAAAGTTGCCCCCGCCTTTCTTTTGAAGATCAAACTTTGTTTTTTGTGTCATAAAAATCGGCCTTAACTTTTTAAATTCTTCACCCGTGATGTTTGGTCAACAAGGCTTTTTTATTGTCATTTTAAAACGAACAAAGTTTAGCGTTATTGTTGAACCTAGCTGTGTGCTTTTGGAGTTTGTTTTTTTTTTTTTGTAGCCCCCCTAAGAAAGAACAAGGCCAAGAGCTAAAGAAAAACCACCTAGAGGTAAAGCTGGGGCGCCCCAATACCTTTTGCTAAGAGCCCAACACTCGTTCCTGCTGATAGAGCGCTTATGTTGATGCCCCGTTTTAACATATGTAACAGCTTTAAAGGCCGCCAGAATCCCTTCTTTTGGGTTTTTTGCTGTATTTTGAAAGGCCTGTTAGTTTTTGTTGCTTTTGTGTAATTTTTGTTAATCTGAAGGTTTTACTTGGGGGGGTTTCTATAACGCAGAATTGCCTGCATCTCTTTCTTGGCATCTCCGGGTGTGGCACATTTGGAAAAAACCTTAACAGACATGTTTTTAAAAAATGAAAATAATTTTAGTATAGTACCTCTTGTAATCTGTTATTTTAAATATCAGCTGGCTATATATTAAAAAAAAATGACATTAAGGGTTTTTATCGGCTTTTCTCTTTTCAATTTGATGTTTATTCGTTTCACTCCTCTCCCGCTTCCATACAACTTTTCCCTCTGTTGCCCTTAGGAAAAAACCATAAACCTTTTTTGTTGTTAAATAATCATCAACCCTAACATGTGAAGATGTAATCTTTAGACACTAGGTTGCTGTTGGTTTTTCCCCCCTCCCCCCCCAAAAAATTTTCTTATTTCGTCAAAATGATGATAAGGTCAACCCCGCTAGCGTAGTTTGGTTAGGACTCCCCAAAATTTACTTTTGCCTTTGTTTTTTTAATTAAACAAATTTTTACTTCCTTTTTAAGGTTTTTCTCTTCCCGAATTCCCTTTAAGCGTATTGTAAGACGCTAAAACTAAATTCCCATATAGGTCTCCCCTGTTCTGGGATAGTTGTATGATAAATACTCTATGTAAATTATTGTAATCTTGACCATATGACCCTTTAAATCAGCTCGAAATTGGGTTTTTGGTTTTAACAACGTCAAACTCAAAACGGATGTAAAAAAATGCTGTACTTTGCTTCGGTGTTGATGATTTAATAACACGTTTTTATTCGTTAAAAAATTAGTTATATGACAAACGTCTTTTAAAAACCCTTGAAAGTTGGGGCATGCGCTTTTAACAACTCAAAACTTTAAGGGGATGGAAAAAAACGATTTCCTACGCAAAATTTTCAGCGCTACTTTTTACCGTCTTTAGTATCTGCGGCGCCTATTCTATGTTTTGGCTTTTCCCTTTTCGATTCCCTTTAAACGCAAAAATCAGCCCTTTTCATTCCCGGGGTTTGCCTAGATCAGAATAGGTTAAAAAAATGTTGCTTGTGTAAAGAAAATTTCTTGCCCCCCAAGTTTTATAGAATTTTCTTAAAGATTTCCCCCCCCCAGATTCTGCACAAAAGTCCTGTTTGGGTCGTTGTTGAAGCGAGCGCTTTTTGAAAGTAAGGGCGAGCCTGGCACAATCACTTCATCCGCCCTAGGTCTGGAAATTTGACGTAAGAATTTGATCCGCATCAAAAGTAGATGGATTTTTTGGAACAGTAAAATTCCCCTTTTTCCCTTCCGCCACGGGTTTTTTTCAGTCTTCTTTACGGGTTAAAAATGAGCCATGGCTAGTGCCTTTTTTTTTAAAAAAAAATAAAAGTTTAAAATTTTTTAAACTGGCAGGAATTGAAGTGAAGAAGTTATGTGTTTTTTATCCTGGGGACGAATGAGTGAATGATCCTTTTAAACCCGGCATCGCCCCGCGCTCTCAAAGCGGCTGTGAATTAACAGAAAGTGCGGTTGGAGCTTTTACAAAAATTTAGGCCCAAAAACTCCCGAATTTATAGACCCCAAATGATTTTTTAAAATTTGAAGTGGCATTTGTTTGTAAGGGGAGATCAAGGAGAAACTGTTGGCTTACAACTAAACCGACCCATCAAAAATTTTGCCAAAAGTACAATTTTACAAAAAAACCGTGTGAAAGATCAAAAAACGCCTTGGGGATTGTTAGACCAAAATTAGAAGGGAGGCAGTTTCTAAATTCAAAAAAACACTACAAAAACCCCAACGTAACCAAATACAAAACATGGAACTTAAAGAATTAAAACATCGGGATGAATAATAAATCAAAAGAAGCAGAAACCCGTTTTTCAGAAGAAACAGCTTTAAAGCTTACACGATCCCGCTACCCCCGCGAGAAATGCGGCCCTTGATCTGCTTTAAAAAGATCAGGGCGAATTAACAAAACAATTTGCAAAAAATAGGTGAAAATAGTGAGCTATAAAAAGAGAAAAAGAAAAACTCGTTGAGGCTGATGACGCCAACTTAGGGCCTAATATTAAAGAAAGAATAAGACAAAGACTAAAAAATCTTGAACAAGAAAGATCAGCAAGACTAGAAGCGCTGACTACTAACCGAGACCAATTACGAACTCAAGTGAATAGAATAGAGAACTATCGAAAAAATTTTATATGAAGACACGACACTAGCAGAAAGAATACGAACGCTGTTTAGAGAGCATGGAGTCACATTAGCAAGCGTTATAACTGCCTTAGGATTTGCAATAAGTACACTGGTGTTGGCTATTACAGGCGGCGGTGGTCAAAGTTCAGTGCCTCCACCACATCGCTCCACCTGATAAATCATGGGTAAAAAAACAGCTTGATCATCTTGCGAATTTATTAAAAAAATTAGCTGGTAAAGCCGTAAACGCTTTACCAGGAATATTGGGGAGTATTGTCAGCTGGCTTTTGTCTACTGCAAGCAAAGTAGTTGGCTTTATGGCCGAGCACTTATGGACATTAGTTCTTGTAATAGTTGGGTTATATTTAGTAAAATAAAGACCAAGTAATCCTATGCCAGTTAATCCAAGAACAAGCGCTGTCTTTTCATATTCATGGTCATCGCGAACAGAGTCCGCGATCTTTGCTGAGTCTTTAATGACTTTGGGGGTTTGGACTTCGGGATTAGATGACTTAATCTTGGTGCGTTTTTTTATTGTTTGTAATATTACTGGCTCAGAATTTATGTCGTTTTTCCCAACCTTCTGTTCATTGCCTGCTATAAGAATTTCATTATTATAGTTTATTATTATACCTATCTGGAGTCTAAGGTCAGAAGGCAGCATGTATAAACCAGTGCCAACAGCAAAGTCTACTTTCGATCTTGCGTATTGTAAAACGTGTTGGTACCTTTGAATACTTGAAGGTAAATCAACTGTAGAATTAATGGCGTCCTCTAAATTTGCTAAGTATTGTTTTTGTGCGTCAAAGCCAGTAGAAGGATCAGTTATGCTTGATCTTGCCTGTGCTTGCGAACCTAGCAAACACCAAACGTAAGTACGAATAGAGTCGTTTATTCGTTTCTATTCCGCTCTAGTTAGGCCTTAGAAGTGTCTAAGATAAATGTTGTCCATGCTGTTTTATGCTCTTGCTGTAGGGACCCGGGCTCAACAGTTTTACCAAAAAAGAAAGATTTGAAAGGAGGATGCAGTCATAGTTATACTTTCTGTGCGTGCCCCGAAAATAAAGGTCGCCTAGGCCATGATTATGATCCAACTTTTGTCTAAAGCCTGTCTTGATGTTAATATTGAATTTCGTTACAGATCCTTTTAAAAGCTTCATGTCTATTATGTTGCTGAGTGGATTAAATGGTTTGTCATTTGGCAATGGAGCTTGCAGTTCAGTCAAAATACGTCTGAAGGTGTAATAGAAATGAAATCTGTACACTGACCTCACCAAAGGATCATGGTGATTTAAATGATCAGCATACGACACTCCACACCCAGTTGATGCGCAAAACACGGCAAAGTTTAACTGGTTCTGATAAAACTGCATCGGATGACTAAACCACGCTTTCTGGATGTGCTCGTCTTCAATAGGGGGGTTAAGATATCTGCTTAATGGAGTACTCACCTTTTTCATGAAAAAGAGGCAGTCTGGGTCACAGCAATGTCAAGAGTATCAGTTGCTATATTTTTAAGATTGTAGTGCGGCCCAACAGAATATTTGCGCCAGTATATTTGAAAGCACTCATTTTTAATTTGTTTTAAAAAATGTTTGTAACAATAACAACCCAAGACCGGCCTTCGTTTTTAGAACATGCTATTGATAACAATTGCGGGGTAAAAAACGGTCGCGCTTCATGAAATATTTTACAAAGTCGTATGGTTTATTATAAGCGAAGCCAAGGAGAATAATACGGTTCTAAAGTTGACAAATCAGGGAACAAAGTTAGCCAGTTAACAATACCTGATGGTTATTATGGGTTTTGCTCACTAAAAGAAGCAATGAGTAACTTTGACATTACTCTCAAACTTAACAATGCAAATCTAAAAACAATGTTAACATTCAAGCCTGAAGAAGAAGGAGGTTACTATTTTGATAATGAGCTAGCTAAAATGTTAGGCTTTACGGCTAACAATTATAGATTTAGAGTTACACAACCAAAACTACTTATGAGGGGGAAAGTCCGCTCGATCTTGCATTACATTCATTACTCTATGTTCATTTGGATGAGCTGAGCACTGATGAAAACTTATATGACGGAAGGCCCTCAACTGTTTAAGAGCTCTTCCATCAGGGAAAGCTGCATATTGCGATTATGAAATTATACAATTCCCTAATTTACAGTTTAAAAGATTAGTTTGTGGAAGGGTCGGATCATTTAATATAAAATCGCAGACAAAACAGGAAAAGTCGTGAAATGTGATAACCTGCACATTGTTTTAGAAGTAAAATAATTAGCTGTTCTAAAACATGTCGCGCGGGCCAGAAGAACGGGAGTTACATTAGCTCCTGTGAGGTGTATAACTTTAGAATTAAAAGACCTTGCAGACGTTGCGGACTTTGAACAAAATGGTGAAATAGGCGCTTTGTATGGTTTTGAGTACACTAAAGATGGTGATTATAAACGTAAAGAGGTTGGCGACAGCAAAAAAGTTTCTAAACTAGAACAACTGCGCAATCTAGAGGCAAATAATGTTGGCCAGTATGAATATAAAATAGTTCGAAAAACCTGACCTCAAATGGCACTTAGAACCATATTTAGAATGGGAAATAAAATTTGAATTCATAAGCCCATTTACATATTTTAGCCGTCAAAAAAGTTTCAGAAAAAGCATTCAACTCTGGCCCTTTACATGTAAGTCTATACCGGACGACAATAGTCGGAAAGAAATTGAAATAACGCCGTATGGGAAAAAGCAGTACATCCTCCACAGAAAAGAAACAGTTGTAAAAAAAGCTTCTACAAAATTACAGTTCTTTCCAAGCAGAAAATTAGGAGACACGTTCACAATGATATTTGAAATTTCTGTCTTTAAAGATGTGGAGAGGGATGGGGTTTGTGGGCGTTTAGTGATGTCCTTATAAAAGGAATTAATATTAGCTGGCAAAACTTAGACGTTAAACGCCTTAACGTTACATCGTCGTTCTTCACAATGGTGAGGATATTAAGAATCATAACAACAAGCAACAAAATCACTGTTGACTTAAATAGAAACAATCTTACAGAACTAAATTGGATTAATCTTACACATTTAGGTCTTGTAGGGTTTTATTATACTGAACAAGTTTTAACAGAAAGTATGATAAAAATAATAACTGGATTAGATTAAATTCTGCTATAAAACCATGGAGCAGTTAAACTTTATGACAAAAAACTCCTCATTGCTCATTGATTTGTGGGCAGACTGGTTGTGGAAAAACAATATTTGTCCTAAACCTGTTACAAACAGTTTATCGTTATAATTTTAATCATATTTGTGGTTTTCTGTCCAACACTTAAATGGAACAAAGCATTCATAATAGAAGGTTTATATGGACAGATAATGACATATATTTAGTTAATCCTAGCAATAAACTTATATGGACAGATAATGACATATATTTAGTTAATCCTAGCAATAAACTAAGTGAGTGTTTAGAACATGTTTTATAAACTGTTTGAAGGAACGCAAACACTATTTATTATAGATGACTGTTCGGCAGAAAGAGACATAGTTAAAAAGAGAAACACTTTGTCAAAACTAGCTTTCAGTGGAAGGCATGCTGGGATAAGTGTGTGGATTTTATGCCAGAAATATAACTCGGTTTTAAAAGACTTTAGAGAACAGTTAAAGACTGTAGTTTTATTTCACATGAAAGACAAAGACTCATTTGAAGAATGTTTGCGCGAAAATGATGTTATTGAAAATGACCAGGAAAAACACAGGATTAAGCAAAAATTAAAATCTGAAAAGTTTAGTAAATTAGTATTGAAAACGGATAACCCTACACAGTATGTTTGTTTGTAGATAATCGTTATTTTTGGTTATTGAAGTCTTACTTGTTAGAGAACGTATAAATGCCAATCCTGGGGCACTTTCGCCCAAAAACTTGGTGGAGGAGCAAGTGGCCCAGAACAGACATTTCCCTGTTCTCTGGCTCATCTGACAGGGATGGAGACTGCAAGCCTTACCGAATGATCAGGCTCATCTGACAGGGATGGAGACTACAGGCCTTGCCAGATGATCAGGTTCATCTGACAGGGATGAAGACTATAGGCCTTGCTGGGTGATCAGGCTCATCTGACAGGGATGGAGACTACAGGCCTTTCTGGGTGATCAGGCTCATCTGACAGGGATGGAGACTACAGGCCTTGCCGGATGATCAGGCTCATCTGACAGGGATGGAGACTGGTCTGGGGGACACTACAGGCCTTGCCGGATGATCAGGCTCATCTGACAGGGATGGAGACTACAGGCCTTGCCGGATGATCAGGCTCATCTGACAGGGATATGGAAACTACAGGCCTTGCCGGATAATCAGGCTCATCTGACAGGGATGGAGACTTCAGGTCTTGCCGGATGATCAGGCTCATCTGACAGGGATATGGAAACTACAGGCCTTGCCGGATGATCAGGCTCATCTGACAGGGATATGGAAACTACAGGCCTTGCCGGATGATCAGGCTCATCTGACAGGGATGGAGACTTCAGGTCTTGCCGGATGATCAGGCTCATCTGACAAGGATGGAGACTTCAGGTCTTGCCGGATGATCAGGCTCATCTGACAGGGATGGAGACTTCGGGTCTTGCCGGATGATCAGGCTCATCTGACAAGGATGGAGACTACAGGCCTTGCCGGATGATCAGGCTCATCTGACAGGGATGGAGACTTCAGGTCTTGCCGGATGATCAGGCTCATCTGACAGGGATGGAGACTACAGGCCTTGCCGGATGATCAGGCTCATCTGACAGGGATGGAGACTTCAAACCTTGCCGGATGATCAGGCTCATCTGACAGGGATGGAGTCTACAGGCCTTGCCGGATGATCAGGCTCATCTGACAGGGATGGAGACTCTGGGAAGAGTGCAGACCTCTCTGGGTGATCAGGCTCATCTGAGAGGAATGGTAGAGGAGAGAAGAGGGGAGACGGGAAACATGGAGGGGGGAGGGGGAGGAGGAGAAGATTGGAAACCATCCAGGAGTTGTTGCACTCCAGACTGGTAAGTACACTTGATTTCTCTCTCTCACATTAAGGGAGGCTATGCTGGATTCAGGGACTTTCTTTTTCCGCCGCAGTGACCGCCCCTTTCATGTCCCAAGTCGGGGGGGGGGGGGGGGGGGGGGGGGGGGGGGGGAGGGAAGGGGGGGGAATCCCACGTAACTCGTAAAGAGCGGAAGGCGGCAAGCGTGCCACACAAAGACAGCAGACAGGGGACCGTATCACCATCAGCACAGAGACATAGGTCATGGGACTGGATCAGAGGAGAAAGCCAGCCGACGTTCCACTGTCTTCCCCCCACACCGTCACTTCATCATCACTCATGAGGATCTCAAATCATCAGCGGAAACAAGAGTCCACTGTTTCACTGAGTAGAATATCTCACTGTAAACTGCAGTATACGAAAACTTGTTGTTATACACGAAGACTTGTTGTTATACATGCGTTACGTACGAAGACTTGGGTGTTATACACGAAGGCTTGGTGGTATTATAAAAGAAGACGTGTTATAAACGAAGACTTGTTGTTACACCCGAAGACTTGGTGTTATAAACGAAGACTTGGTGTTACACCCGAAGACTTGGTGTTATACACGAAGACTTGGTGTTATTCACGAAGACTTGGTGTTACACCCGAAGACTTGGTGTTATACACGAAAACTTGGTGTTATTATAGAAAGAAGACTTGTTATAACGAAGACTTGTTGTTACACCCGAATTACGTGGCATTATAAACGAAGACTTGTTGTTTTACAGGAAGACTTGGTGTTATGTACGAATGTTTGTGGCTATAAACGAAGACTTAACATTACACACGAAAACTGGTTGCTATAACACGAACACTTGTTGTTACACATGGAGACATGTTATACACGGAGATATGGTTTAACACGAGGGCTTGATGTTATGCACGAAGACGTATTGCTGTATACGAAGACTTGCTGTTACATATGAAAACTTGTTTTCACATATGAAGATTTGCTGCTTTACACGAAGAAATATATATATATATATATAATACTTAACAATATAATACAAAAGGAATACTATGATAATTACTTCGGCAATCATATTATACAATATTATGAGGCAGCCTTTTCTCTAAAGTGAAAAGCTTTACAGAGAAACAATGAAAAATGACATTTCAGTTCAGATATGCTCAGGTTTAGTAATGCCGTTAATAAACTTAGTTTAGATAAACAAAGTGCTCCGCAATCTTTAGACTCTGGAGGTTTTTTTTTCTTTCAGTCTTGGGCTACAGAAAACAAAATGCCCCTATTATCTTTTGAACACTGGCATAACGGACATATCAGATGCAACCATTACAAGATTTACGTCTGAAACAACGTACACTAATACACAACACTAATACACAATACACTAATACACAATGTAAACCCAGTGATAACACATTTCAGCTTTCCGTCATATTTGCTTGCAAATATTGCTTAATATCAAGAACATTAAATATGTCACTTAGTGTCAATGTAGTTTTTCCAGCTTTGCAATCTACATGTCAATCAAACGCCGACGAACTATTGCTATGGAGCCATTTGCATTTCCCACACCTTGCTTTAAGCACGCATCACCAAAGCCATTGCTATATAAATATAAGCCACACATTTGATACCCAGTTCTTCTTTTGTATGGTGTATACATCTTTCAGCACTTTACAACAGCTTAAATCGTTATCGAATGTAGCTCACCGCAGAATTCACATACGTGGGAAATTTCATTCATCATAAACAAAAGATGTCATTGGGGGAGGTTTGCAGTACTTTTGAAGAGCAAATATTAGAACTGATTTAATGGAAACCACAGCTTGGTTTAACCTTAATATTTGTGATGAGTTTTGAAGAATCCGCTAAACACACGTATATAAAAAAAAGTTTATGAGCAGTTCAAAGAAATCACTATTTAGAGCGTGTTAGCTACTGTAGCATAGAGGAGCAAAACATTCTTGGCTCTGCCGGCAAGATCTGTACAAGTAGC
>CM031604.1:11744860-11757360 GCA_018398815.1 Conus ventricosus | reverse complement strand
CGCACACGCAACGCAACGCATCCACAGCACGCACCGCACACGACAGCCACACACACACACACACACACACAACAACACAGCGCAAACACAGGCACAAAAGCCAATTTTATACTTCTTTTCAGTTGTATGTTCGATGCTATCTTCTTCTCCCCCTCTTCTTCGCCTCCCCTCCTCTCTTGTATGCTTCTTTTTCCTCCTTTCATCCTCCTCCTTCTCCCGCCCTCCTCTTCTTCTTCTCCTTCTTCGTCTTCTTTCTCTTCTTCTTCTTCTGCCTTTCTCTTCTTCTTTCTTTTTCTCTTCTTCTTCTGTTCTTCTTCTTTCTCTTCTCCTTCTTTTTCTATATCCTTCTTCCTCCCTCTCCTCCTCCTTCGTCCCTTCGCCTCCGCCTTCTTTACTTCTTTCGTCGTCTTCTCGGTCTTCCTTCTTCTTCTTCTAACTTCTACATCCCTCCTCCTCTCCTGTCGTCCTCTCCCCCCTCTCCCTCCTTCCTCCTCTTCGTTTCCTCCTTCTCATTTTCCTCTCTTCCTCCATCCTCACCCTTCTCCTCGCTTCCCCGCCCCTTTCTCCTTTTGTTCCTCGCCCACTTAGCTACTGTTTCCTTTTACCCTGCTTCCTCCTCCTCATTCCTCTCTGTCCCGTCTTTCTCCCTCTCCATTAGTCGTCTTCTTCGTCTTCTTCTTCTCTTCTTCTTTTCTTCTTCTTCAAAGTAATTCATGTCCCTGATTGCGAACAGTTTTCAGTGTGGTGTTAAAATTTCAACGCCATTTCATTGTACGTTCTTCTCCTAATATTAAAGCCAGCGCCATGCTAGTGCCCGCTGCTCAACTGATTGCAGTCTTATGAAGAGCACACAACCAGCTGCCGGAAGGTCACCCGCCTAGAGATGCCAGCCTAACAACACGCCTGAGTACCGACAAAAACTGAAACCCTAAAGACAACAGGAGATTGATGTACAATTCTTGTGTTTAAATAAAAAAAAAAAAATAAAAAAAAAATAACTAAACGAAAAAAAAAAAACAAAAAAAACGCCATTGCCGTCAACATGTGGCTACCAATAGCGTGGCTACATTAAGAAGGAACGGAAACGATCATCTTAGGGCAAAATATCCCACTTTATGACAGTGTGGGAGCTGTAACCGAGAAAGGAAAGATCAACTCTTATTTTATTTTCATGTACAACAGCACGGAGTTTAAAAACTCCGACTTCCCTTTAAACAAACCGTTCAAAGAAAGTGATCCGTTTTTGGTGTAAAGGAAATAAAAACGCAATTATAATTAGCAAGGATTTCCTTTTTTTTTTAAACCCTAAAGGGGTCATCATTTAACTGGTTTGGGTTTTTTGAAGGTAAATGATATCGAGAACGGAGAAGGAGATGAATTAAAACTACTGTTAAAAATAACTTCGTCGGTGTTTGTCACCTCGGTAAACCCCCTCCTTGACTTAGACAAGAAGAGTTACTCCGGGCAAACGTATCCATCTTGCTTCTCCGTAAGACCTACTTGCTAGTGTAGGACAAAGCGGTCACAGCGGAATTCACGATGTTGCAAGACCTTTGCGTTGCTCCACCTTACCTTGGCCTCCCACCCATCTTCTGTCATGCCCTTCCTTACCCCTCCTCATCATCTCCCTCTCCGCTCCTCTCCCATGTAAAGAGGATGTAGAAGTATAGAGGGAGGGGGGGGGTTGGTAGGGAGAGTGGATAAAGTTTGAAAGAAAAAGACAAGAGAGAGAGAGAGAGGAAGAGGAGAGAGGAGAGGAGAGAGAGAGGGAAAGAGAGAGAGAGAGGGAGAGAGAGAGAGAAGAGAAGAGAGAGAGAGAGAGAGAGACAGAGGGAAGGCGTGGATGGGGTGGGGGTGGGTGTATGTGGGATGAAAGAAGCCATGTCGTGCAGTTGGGGGCCTAACATTTCCCACTGATCTCATTACCTAATGCACGGCAGTGGTGTGGCTTGTTCCCCTCCAACCAGAGGCATAAAAGACAGGATGCAGGGAAAGAAACAGAGAAGCACAAGGACAGAAGGCATTTCCCTACGGACCCCTAGCTCCGTCTCTGTGTGTGCAAATGGCATTCATCTGTGCTGTGCGGGCGGTTGGGAGAGAACAAAAAACCACCATAAGAAGCAGGACCAACGATGAATAAAGCAAAAACAAGAAAAAGAAGAAATGGATTGAAAAAAAAAATGGGAGGCAATTTTTGGAAATTCAACCATAGTTTATTAAGAGATAAGCAATATGTTTCAAAAATTAGAGAGCTTGATCAGCGGATACCCAGAAACAGTAATCATTACCTGTAACCAACTTAGAATACAACTTAAGATTAATATACATAAAATTAGTCATGACAACCCTCTTTTTCAAATTGATGATCGTCTCTTCTCTTTTTTTTTTGAGACATTAAAGCTGGAAATAATGAGGCAAAACTATCAACCTCTTATAAGTACTTATAAGAAAAAAAAAAATGGATACGCAAAGAGAACATATCCTAGAAAAAAAAACAAAAATAAAAAAACCATTGCAACAGAACTTTTACAAAGAGGAAACTATTCTCATTTAGAAAACCTAAAAACAGATTAGCAAGAAACCAGAATCCACCGACTTGAAGGCATGGCAAGAGCGCACGGAGTTCACTGGCTAGTCAAGGGGACAAGGTGAATAAATCTTGTTGCACTCTTGAAAATCGAAGTTTTAAATTGATAAATCAATCCCTTTTTTTGTTTTTTTTAGAAAAAGAGGATGGTACAAACAGTCATTTCTGAAAAAAAAGTATCCCTCCTTGAGGGATAATTTTTTATGAACAATTATACAGCGTTAAGAGATGTAACTGATATGCATATTTCTGAAGAGCTTCCCGGATCTCCCCAAGCATTAACTGAGGAGGACGCTCCTCATTAGAGGTTGAAAACACTGGAAGAGGACTGCAACTGGCTTTGAAAACAGATGAAAAAATTTTGAAGAGGTCCTGGGCCTGATGGGTTTACTGTTAATTTTTAAGTTTTTCCACTTTGTATGTTTTGGAACTTTCCCTTGTACGTTCTATTCATAGGTTTTTGCTAAAGGCCAGTTATCAACTAACCCCGCGACAGGGAACCATAATATGTATCCGCCAAGGAAGGAAGCCGAAACGATTTGAAAAAACCCCTGGGCGCCCCATCTCTTGTTGAACACTACATATAAGATGCTTCTGCTTGTGTTGCTAACCGAATACGATTGAAAAAAGTTTTTCCAAAAACACATAACAATGAGAGTCTCAAAGAGGTTGTGTGGAAGGGCAGAGTTATTGGAGAAAATAAAGTTGATGAATTGACATGTTATTGACACTGAGAAGGAAAATGTTCCAGGTATGCGTTGTTTTTAGTTGACTTTGAGAAGGGCCGCTTGATAGCGTCTCATGGTCATTCAGTCTTACATAACTGCCGAAATTTTCCAAGTTTGGACCTCACTCTTATTAAGTTGTATAAGATCATTATTTATTCACAAATTTCTAACGCAATAATTATGTCAATGGCCAGTACTTTCCCCATGGTTTCCCGATTGAGAGAGGGGTGAGACAGGGGACCCCCATTATCTCCTTACTATACCCTAATTTGTGCTGAGGTTCCTGTCATAATGATTCTCTAATGACATATGACAGGAATTAAAGTTGATACACGGAACACATTACTGTCACAATTTCTGACGATACTAGTTTTATTGTCTAGAAGGTTTCAGAAGGATCTTTTACTAAACCGAGCGGTATCAGTCCTTACTAATTTTTGTATAACAAATTTCTCAGGTTTAAAAGAACAAAAAAAAAAAAAAAAATCAATTTTTACAATCACAATAAATATCGTTGGGGAGTAAAAAGAATTGTGGAATTAGCTTTATGAGGGCCAAAAATTTTTGTTTGGGATCCAGGACTTTCAAAAATTCTTGTAATCAAATCTCCACTAACACAAATATTATTGTACCGATTAACTTTGAAAGATAAACTTTTTGACATAAAAAAGAGTCCTAGCTTTTTGGAAAAAAGAAATATACTCCTCTTTCGGAAAAAATAACTATTATTAAAACTTTAGGCATTTCTAAAATTGTTCAATTTATTGAGTATAATCTACCAAACCCCCCAAGGATTTTAATTGTTGCTTGGAGAAAAAGAATGGTAAGTTTTCCTTTATGGAACGGTAAAACAAAGTAAGGTAAAAAAAAATCCTGTGGTTCGAAAGCCGTAACTGTGAAGGTGGATTAAAAAAGTTAAATGTAACATTATTTTTATTTCTTCTATGAAAGGTAAGTTGGCGGAGAAGGGGGGGGGGGATTAATGGATGATCCGGGTTGCGGAATTTAACCATTAATATGTTCCCTAAGCTGGACAATATACAAAACGTTTGGTGCTGAATTTTCTATTCTAATGTTATTAGCCAGATGTCAAAATACCCCAATTAAACCCATTCTGGAATGATGTATGAAACACTGCAAGAAAACTGTTTCAAAGTGCTGTCCACTAACAGTAATGATTTCATGTCAGAGGGTAATTCATATTTACAATTTAAATTTAAAGATAAAAAAGTTAGTTTTGTACAAGGAAGGGTGGGTAATTTATGGCATTTTCTTTCCCTTCATTAAACACCTTGATTAATGAAAATGGCATGGATGACCTATCCCATGAATTTTTAAAAAAAATTAACATAATAACAAGGTATAGAAACACACTTTCTCCCTTGTATGAAATGGCATAATAAATGCCACATTCGTCGCAAAACTAGGCCAAAACTTAATATTATATAACTAACCAATAATAAAACTTCTTTAGAGCCCAAAAAGTTCTGGTTTGCACATTCAAAAAAAGAGGCAACATATCTGTTACAAAAAACCTTTAATCTGAAAATTATGTCTCTCTCCTGCTGCGATTAATAAAAATGGAACTAACTTTTTTCTCTGTTGTAAAAATCTGAATTGGAAACAAAATATTCCCTTCAATAGTTATACAGTTTCTACTTGAACTGACGGTCTCAGCTTAATGGTTCCAAGTTTCGACTTCTACAACAAGATTGCAGCCAAACCCCAGAAATTAACCAGTTTCATACCCTTTTTCAGTTTCATGCAAAAATTGAGGATTCACCATTATGTACATGTTGTGATCAGGAACAACAGACGAATACACACATGCTTTTCGTTCGAGACTGTAATATTGTGCAGGTGCCGACGGTTGTTTTGGAGAAATCTTAAAACATGCAATGAGAAATTCAGCCACGGCGCTACTAAATATCTGTTTTTTATGAGAAAGAGTTAGTTTCTGTTTGGCATGAAACAAAATGTGGAAACTGAACAAAGTTCTAACTTTAATCTGCTGTTGCTAAGTTTTATTATGTTTACAAATGTCCACAACAAAATAACTACCCGACCTTCATGTTATCCTTTCTCCTCCTAACCAACTTAAGCTATAGGAATTTAAAATTGGACAAAAACTTAGCCATTCTGAACTATGAATTTCAGAATCAATTTGACAACACCTGGTTTCCTCCCGATTCCTCTATCATTCCTAGCGTGAATTGTAATTCTTTTTCTTTTTTTTTGTATTTTTTTTTGTTGACAATCTTATGTACACTTGTCCCCCCTTGAGTATCTCCCAACCTAGATAATGCTAAACCAAGTTGAGAAGGTAAACGCGCTGGTATCTTTTTAACAAATAACTAAACACATCCCCTTCTATTGTTGTAATTAACCCTCTTAAATTTTTTTACACCTCTCATCTCAGCCTCTCACCTAGTCGTACACCCAGTCCATGCCACCCCCTGGTATTTTTCCTTGTTTTTTTTTTAAAGGATATTTTTTGTATATTGTGTGTTGCCGAGGTGTGTTGTGTAGTGTGCAAGTTTTTTCAATATCCTGCTTGACAATTCCATGTAATGAAGTATGTTTGTGTGTGCGTCTGTCGCCCTTTTTTTTTTTATTATGTGGGGGGGGGGGGGGGGGGGGGGGGGGGGGGGGGGGGGGGGGGGGGGGAGGGGGGATATGCGTGTTTGTTCTCTATTGTGTCCCTGCTTCTTTTGTGGGTTTTTTTTTTGGTACCATTATTATGCACCGTAAGTCTTTTTTCATGTGTGTGTGCATGCTTGTTGTTTTAAAAACCCCAAAAAACGCTCTTTGCTAATCCTTTAATAGCACACTTATACAATTCCCAACCTACATGGGGTCAGTTATTTCAACTCATTCTCATTCTTCCCTTTCATATAATTCCTTCAAATACAAAGAACACCCTGGTCAAATATGTCATAGGATATCTTTTGATTTTGAACTCATTTATTGTAATTCTACCTTTATGTCTAGTACATACAAATGAATTTATAATTAATTTTGTTTATTAAGTAAGTAAACCTTGCCAGGTTTTATGTTGAGACCGGAAGAATTGTGAGACACGCCGGCCTGTTGAGTGTGGGGATGAGAGCGGAGCCCTTCAACACATTGAAACAAACCACCAGACAAAGAAATGGCGGCACAAGTAAGCGGCCTCTAAAGCACTTGGAACGGGCAAGGAAAATGGAGACAACATGGCCAAAGCGGAAAATGTGACCGCACCACCCCCCACACCACCGACACCGCACACGCCGTTGACGCACCCCTGCCACCCCGCTCTCACCACCATCCCCGCAGCTTGCTCCCCCCCCGGCCCTACCGCCCCCCACAACCGGACCCCGCCACCCCCACCCCCCCCCACCCACACCCCCCACCCACCCCCCACTACCCCCCCCCCCCCCCCACCCCTACCACATCGCTCCGGCGCACACAACGCACGGCCGTCCACTCCCGCCCCGTCACACACAAGTACGCCAGAGCCGCCCATACCACATAATAAATCTCACAGACAGACAGACAGGCAAACAGACAACAGACAGACCGACACACACACACACCACACACACACCACCCACACACACATACACACACACACCACACACAACCCACACACACACGCCCATTATCAACCCAACACATCCTACAAAAGCCAACACAAAATTAACCTCCCCCTTCCCCCCATCGACAAAGTCACAATGTTTTGCAGATAACTCTTTACATAGTAGCTAACAGATACCACCCAATACTCCTTTACAACTGAGGTTTCTCTTATCTGCCACTTCCCCATCGAGGAGATATCGGCAGGCAGAGATAACCCTCCCAAAAAGTAAACAGTGTGGGTAGGGGTGTTTATAGAGACCACAACCCAGCACACACCCACGAAACACACACACCACACACACACCCACCCCCACACACAACACCCAACCAACACCCGACGCACAAGACACGAACACACACACACACACAACACACACCCACACCAACCACACACACACACAAAACACAGAACACACAAACACCCACCACCACCACCAACCCCACGCAACCACCACCACTAGATCCGAGATCAACATCAAGATAGGCAACGCTAATGTCCATTTCATTGTATGATGCTAGTTTCGATTCAAACTGCGGCAAAAAACCGGGACTTAACTTGTCGAAATTTGGTGCTCCTTCAGACTGAGAGCCACCCGGCCCCAAACCCCCTGCCAAGAGGAATGCGGGGGGGGGGGGGGGGGGGGGGGGGGGGGGCAGGCGCCCTGGTTTTATAGAAGAACGGACAGGGCAGAGAGGTCGGCAGTCCCCCTCCGGACCAGCAACGTGTTGGCAGAGGAGGAGAGAAGCAGCGGGGTTGTTTTCTGGTGCGGGTCCAGGCTCCCAGCACTTAGCAGTCCGGTTATGTCCAAACTACAACTCTGTGTACCTGGGTCCGCTGGTCTGGGGACCCTCGTGAATGGACCTTCCTCTTAAGTAACAACAGAAGTGCCATTAGACACAGACCACAGTCACCAGACACAGCTCACACAACGGCCACACGGCCACACACACACACAACACGCACCATGCACTGCACGCACGCGCACGCACTCACACCACACCTAAATAAAACGCAAACCCCTCGCACGCTCCGAGTGCGCACACGGAGCAACAACAGCACGCAAGCAACAGCACGCATACAACACACTCACACACAAACGCTACGCGCACCCCAGACATATAACTCAGACAACACAACACACACACACACACACACACACAACACACAACACACTCACACCACAGCAACACACACACACCAGATCGTCCGTGAGCGCTCGCACCATGAATTGGACAGAATAAGACCAGATAGAGAGAGACAGAGAGGCGAGCGAGAGAAAGAGAGAGAGAGAGAGGACAGAGTGGACAGAGTACAGAGACACAGAGAGAGACAGAGAGGCACTAATAAAGCCTTCGATTAAAAAAGAAAGAGAGAGAGCGGACTGTGCTTAACGCACTAACATCGTCGCCTTGTTGAGTGTGTGTGTGTGTGTTGTGTGTTGTGTGTGGGTGTGTGAGAGTGTGTGTGTGCGTGCGGTGCGTGGCGGGTCGTGCGTTGCGTGCGTGCGTGCGTGATGTGTTATGGTCTTACATAAGGTACGAGACAGGACAACAATGGGATCCAGACCTGAGAAACAAACCAGAAAATAACCTAATCCAGGACCCGAAGGGAAAGCAAACTTCTAAACAAAGAAGCAGTTTTGTTCATAAATCCTCAAATCCCAAAACATTAATTAATGTTAGACCTAATAGGATGAGAATAAACTAGCCCTGCCATGCAAAACATCAAAGTAAACAAAGGCAGGAGTATTTAAGTTAATGACCACATCATATGAAAACAAAGCTACTGTCTCCCGATGGCTTCCCATGGCAAAGGCACTTAAACATTAATGCCAATGAATTGAGTGAGAGAACCCACCACTTTACCAAGCTTTCACTGGACCAGGGAGTAATACCAGATGAGAGGCGAGATGCGCGCATTGTATCCCTTAATTCAAAATGGGGTGACAAAAAAAAAAAAAACAAAAAGCAGAGAACTATAACCTGTATCTCTTACAATCATCCATATCAGCTAACCTACATGAACACATAATATATACGGTAACATAATGGACCATCTTGACAAATATGCCTTCCTTAAATAACGCCCAGCAGGGTTTTACACAGCGAAGGAGTTGTGAGACTCAACTATATAACAATTCCTCAATGATGTTAAATAACGTGTCTTAACAACAGACAGCAAATTAGATGCAAATATATTTATTTAGACTTTTTCATAAAAGCCCTTTGAAAAGGGTGACCATAGGGCCCTGCTGCTTTAAATTAGAAACACATCGGGCATTGGCGGTTCTTTGGCTAACTGGGCTAGATCATTCCTCGTTGGGAGAACGCAGAAAGTTGTTGTGGACGGGGTCGAACATTTCCATTGTAAACCAACTCTTGTCATAACCACAGGGAACTGTTCAGGGGCCCCTTGTTTTTCTTAATATATATAAATGACATAAGTAGAAATCTCTCTCCTGGAACTATCTAATAATGGATATTGGCAGATGACAGCTTAGTAATACGAACAATACAGAAGCAAGAAAGATACACGCCATTCGACAAGAAGATCTAAACGCTTTTACAAGAGTGGGAAAGAACTTGGAAAATGGAATTTCAATTCCCATCATCCCAAAAGTCCAATTTTTTGCGTTAATGTAACAAACGCGATCAACCATTTAAAATCAGATTCTTCTGTCTGTCCAAAATAATATTCTTCAAGAACTAATGCTGCCAAAATAGTTAGGCGTGATTATAGATAGTCGTCTCAAATGGAAAGAACATTAACAATTTAGTATGTAAGAAAGCAAATAACCATCATACATTCTTATACAGGGAATATCAATGACTTGCCCCCCAAAGGTTTAAAAGACGACTGCTACAAACACTGGTATTAGGAGACCATACTGGAATATGGTTTGCTCATTGTGGAGGGGTATCACGGGGGGGTGGGGGGGGGGTCTTGGGGGGAGGCCCATCTTAAGGACATGATAACCTCGAAAAGATACAGAAGACAGAGCAGCAACGTTCGTAACAGGGCCCACATCAGAAAAAGGGGAATACTCTGGAAGAAACCACATGAGGAAGATTAGAAATGGAAACACTTAGAAGAAGAAGAGCATTTAATCAACTAACATCTTCTTACAAAGGCAGAGCTAAAGTCCATAATTGATCTTCCAATGGACCACTAGTAATTGATAAAAGTAGCACCGAGGAGCGGGCGGACACTGTTATAAGTATACCTCTACCTGCATCAAATATTGACAAAGCCACTTACATGTCTTTTTTATATATCCCCGCCAAATCCAGTTCTGTACGGCTTGTGGACTCACTGCGCCGGGGGGCCATCAAGATTGCCACAAATGCAATCTCATTAAAAAAAACACCATTGATTCGACAGCTTTAGAGATCAGCCTATTACGAGTTTTCCTATTTTTATTACTTTTTACATCCCCAGATATTTTACTATTACCTGGGCCAGTGAATTTGGCCATTGCTTTTAACTTCTTTGGAATATCGAGGGCGAACCCCGTGTTTTGCCAAATTTGCTCCAGGGGCCCAACCGATCTGAGTCGCGCACTGTTTGTATGTTATTTTATTTTACTTTTTATTATTAACATCGCGCTGGTGACCTACTCGTTTTTTTTGCGTGAACCATATCTTAGGAAAAGACGACGGGTGTGTGTGTGTGTGTGTGTGTGTGTGTGTGTGTTGTTTGTTGTGTGTGTGTGTGGGTGTGGGTGTGTGAGGGTTCAAAGGGAAGGGGGAAAGCTGTGTCTTCAATGGAGGCCAGCATGCCACTGATCTCAGTAACCAGAGCACAACTCTGCCTGCTTCCTGCAACAAGAGGCATCACAACGACAGATGGCAGGAGGAAGAAGAGAGAGCGAGGCAGAAGGAGGAGGGCAGTACCCCTACGGAACCAGCTCCACCTCTGTGCGCAATGGAAATTTCTGTTGACCGTCCGCCACTGGGAGGGGAAACAAGAGCGGAATCAAAAACACGCCAAACAACAACAAAGACCAAAAGCTGAAAGGATAAGGAGAACG
The DNA here is from genome assembly GCA_018398815.1 of Conus ventricosus. Classification (NCBI taxonomy): domain Eukaryota; kingdom Metazoa; phylum Mollusca; class Gastropoda; order Neogastropoda; family Conidae; genus Conus; species Conus ventricosus. Next base: position 11,746,396 of record CM031604.1, on the reverse strand, counting down.
AGAAAATGTAGGAGGAACAATCAATCACATGGGACAAGGAACGGCTAACAGTGACGAAATCCAACGGTTTGCCAAAAACACCAACTCCAATACACCCAAACAAAACACCAAAAAAAAAAAAAACAAAACGGACATACTGACACCCGTACTTCCCCTCACAAACGTGCGCCACAGCTGATGTTCCTCCTCCCACACGTCTGTCAGCCGCTCTGTACGGGGATCGATTCCTCTCGACATTCCACTGAACCATCGCCAATCCACAATCCCCAACCCGTCAACACACAACATACATATACCCTCCCTCCTTCGCTCGCATGCAATGCACACACACGCACCCACACTCCAGCCACAAACCGGCCCACAACCTCCAACCCATGACCCAAACACACACAACACAACACACTACACACACACACACTACACTACAACACAACAACACACACACATCCCCACACACACAACACGCACCCACACACCACCACACGAGCACCGGGCCACACCCAGACCAAACACACACACACACACACACACACACACACACACACACACGCACGCACAACGCAACGCACCACGCACGCACGCACAGCACGCCACGCACGCACGCACGCACGGAACGCACACACACATGCACACACACGCGCACACACATACACACGCAAGCACACACACATACACACACCCGCGACGACGCGCAACACACAGACACACACACGTACACACACACGCACACACATACACGTACAACACACATTACCCACGGGGACCAAACACAATCACACACACACCCACACCCTCATACACATCACCACACACACACACACACCACACACACACCGTCGCGCGCGCGCGCGCACGCGCCGACGCGCACGCGCACAACGCCCACCGACCACCAACCCACCACCACCATCAAACCACCAGATCGAATCACATCAAGATAGGCAACGCTAATGTCCAGTTCAATGTTTGGATGCTAGTTCGATTCAAACTCGGCAACCCCGACTGCGAATTTGGTGCTGGCTCCATCAGCTGAGCCAACAGGCCCAACCCCTGCCAGGAGAGGAGATTGCCGCCCTGGGTATATAAGAAGAACGGACAGGGCAGAGAGGTCGCCGTCCGGAACAGTGCAACGGTTGGCAGAGGAGGAGACAAGCAGAGTGTTTTCTGGTGCGGTCCAAGGCTCCCATCACTTTGCAATGGACCGGTAGGGCAACTACACTCGTGTACCTGTGCCGCTGGTCTTTGGACCCCTCGTGAATGGAACATCCGTCTTAAGTCGATTCACAGAAGTGCCATTAGACACAGACACAGTCACAGACACAGACACAGACACACACAGACGCACAACGCACGCACGCACCACGCATGCACGCACGGCACGCGCACGCAACACACAACACACACACACAACACACACAACACACACAAACTCGCCCGCTCGAGTGCGCACGCACGCAACACACGCAATAACACACACTCCACCACAAACGCGCGCGCACGGACATATAGACACATTAGACCACCCACACACCACACACC
>CM031604.1:11737360-11739860 GCA_018398815.1 Conus ventricosus | reverse complement strand
GTGTTTTTGGGGGCTTTCAGGTTTTTATTTTGGGTGTGTTCACTAAACAACGATTTCCATTTATGCCTGCAGTTGTTTACTATTTCTGTTTTGGTGTTTAAAGTTGCTAAGTGTGGTTTGCATAGTATTAACCATTTTTCAGTTAAACATAGGTTGCACCTTTTTGAAACATTGCTGTATGGTGTGCTCTTTTTATGATTTTCCAGGATATATTGTAGCTTGTTTTTGCGTCTTTAAGTTTCCAGATATATTTGCTCAGTTCTGTTTGGTTTTTATATTTTTCTTTATTGAATGACTGTGGTTTGCATATCTGGTTTTGAAGTGGTTTTCAGTGATCCTATGTATGTTTCTTTTTCATTTTCTGATGTTACAGTAGCCTGGTATACAATGTTGTTTTGGAGACATTTATTGTTTAGTGGGCACTGCTTCTTTCTCGTGCAATTGCAAGATTTCCTTTCTTCACCCTTCTTTGCTGTGTTGATTTTCATTTTGTTGGATGCGTCATCAGGTTTTTGAGGTTGGGCATTCATGTGTACGATAGTTTGACAGTGTTTTTGTTAAATATTTTGGACAGTTTGTGTTCTTTTGGAAATGAAGTTGCTAGGATTTTGAAGAATTCTTTCCCTATGTTTGTTTTGAGTTTCCCGTCGTATGGGGGGTTATACATATGATTTTTCTTTTCCTATTTTTCTTGCTTTTATTTGTGTTGTTGTCCGGGTTGTATTGTAGTTTGTAATTGTATCCACAATTTGTAATTGTATCCACGCGATCACGAGTTTAGTATAGAACTGAGCACGCATTAGCGTGCAAATGCGCGCTCCCAAAACCACATCAATATAAATACATACATATTTAAACACACAGAGACATATACACACGCTCGCGCGCGCGAAACACACATACACGACCGCACACACACACGCGCGCCGCGCGGCACACACACACACACACTTACACACAGTGGATACAATTACAAACTACAATACAACCCGGACAACAAACACAAATAAAGCAAGAAAATAGGAAAAGAAAAATCATATGGTATAACCCCCATACGACGGGGAAACTCAAAACAAAAAATTTGGGAAAGAATTCTTCAAAATCCTAGCAACTTCATTTCCAAAAGAACACAAACTGTCCAAAATATTTAACAAAAACACTGTCAAACTATCGTTTCTCATGTATTTCCCAACCCCAAAAACCTGATTGACGCATCCCAAAAAAATGAAAATCAAAAACAGCAAAGAAGGGTGAAGAAAGGAATCTTGCAATTGCACGAGAAAAAAGCAGTCCCCACTAAACAATAAATGTCTCCAAAACAACATTGTTTACCAGGCTACTGTAACATCAGAAAATGAAAAAGGAAACTACAAGGGATCACTGAAAACCACTTAAAAAACCAGATATGAAAACCAAAACGTCATTCAATAAAGAAAAATATAAAACCAAACAGAATTGAGAAAATATATCGGGAAAAACTTAAAGACGCAAAAACAAGCTACAATATACCCGGAAATCATTAAAAAGGGGCATCACATACAGCAATGTTTCAAAAAGGTGCAACCTTGTTTAACTGAAAAATGGTTAATATATGCAAACCACACTTAGAAATTTTAAACACCAAAAAAACAAAATAGTAAACAACTGCAGGCATAAATGGAAATCGTTGTTAGTGAACACCCCAAATTTAAAAACCCTGAAAGCCCCCAAAAACACGTGCAGCCAACCCGCACGTGCAATACACGCAAACGGGAGCCCACACGCTATATAACATCGGCGGTGGGCAAACCAAAAACATCCTGATGACAGCCCCACCCCGCTCGAAACAAATTTGTAGAGTCTTAACTCGGTTTTAACCCTTCTTTTTTAACTCATTGACAGATATTATATATATATATATTTATATATATATATAAAATATATATTTATATTATATTTATATATTATTATATTTATATATATTATTATCACAACACACACAAAACAGGCACACCACACGCGTCATGGTTTGTATTGAACTGGCACGCTTTAGCGTGCAAATGCGCGCTCCCAAAACCCACTAAATATAAATACATACATATTTAAACACACAGAGACTTATACACACGCTCGCGCGGGGCGAAACACCATACACGACCGCCCACACACCGCGCGCGCGCACACACAAAACCACACTTACACACTGACACACACTTTACACACTAACACAGACACAGACAGACACACACATACACACTAACACGCCACGACAGACACAGACAGACACACACACACACACACACACACCACACACACACACACCCACACACACACACACAAACTACGTGTACGCAGGCGCGCTGGGAGCACACAGCACGTGCACATCTTTTATCTTTTCTAGTTTATTCCTTTATTGTTTCTGTAAATTTCCCCTTTTTCATCGTCACACCATGTCCTGTCCCTGCATTTCCATTCTCAGCCAGTTCCTCCCCACCCCCCCCTCCCGGACCATAATCCGATC
>CM031604.1:11730150-11737260 GCA_018398815.1 Conus ventricosus | reverse complement strand
CCGAGGGGCAGACCGAGGGGAGGACAGACCGACAGACGGGGAGGACAGACCGACCGACGAGGGAGGACAGACCGAGGGGAGGACAGAGACAGACCGAGGGGAGGACAGACCGAGGGGAGGAGAGACAGACCGAGGGGAGGACAGACCGAGGGGAGGACAGACCGACAGACGAGAGAGGGGAGGACAGACCGAGGGGAGGACAGACCGAGGGGGGACAGACCGACAGACCGAGAGAGGGGAGGACAGACCGAGGGGAGGACAGACCGACAGACCGAGAGAGGGGAGGACAGACTGACAGACCGAGAGAGGGGAGGACAGAGACAGACCGAGAGAGGGGAGGGACAGACCGACAGACCGAGAGAGGGGGAGGACAGAGACAGACCGAGAGAGGGGAGGACAGAGACAGACAGAGAGAGGGGAGGACAGAGACAGACGAGAGAGGGGAGGACAGAGAAGACAGACAGACAGAGAGAGGGGAGGACAGAGACAGACCGAGAGAGGGGAGGACAGAGACAGACAGAGAGAGGGGAGGACAGAGACAGACCGAGAGCGGGAGAGGACAGAGACAGACTGAGAGAGGGGAGGACAGAGACAGACGAGAGAGGGGAGGACAGAGACAGACCGAGAGAGGGGAGGACAGAGACAGACCGAGAGAGGGGAGGACAGAGACAGACCGAGAGAGGGGAGGACAGAGACAGACCGAGAGAGGGGAGGACAGAGACAGACGAGAGAGGGGAGGACAGAGACAGACCGAGAGAGGGGAGGACAGAGACAGACCGAGAGAGGGGAGGACAGAGACAGACAGACAGAGAGTAAGTAATGTTGCTTATAGCCCAGCTGACCGCAAAGGGCCATATCACATATCAGGGCTGGAAAGAGAGGAGAGAGAGAGAGAGAGAGAGAGAGAGGGAGAGAGAGAGAGAGAGAGAGATGGGGGTGCTATAGGTGAAGGTAGTCAGAAACGCAGACACAGACAAAGTCGGAGACATACGGAGAGATTCAGTCACCGAGAAAAACATGGCTGGTAATGCAGAAAGAGAAGAAAATCCTCCATCCTCTTCCTCCCAAATTTCTAGTCGATCGAAGGAATAAGAGAGCAGCAAAATAAATCTTTACAAACTACGCAAAATATCCAAACCAAATTACTTCACAACATAGAACACACCAACGCACTGATCAACGCAACCAAGTTTGTTCAACTGTCAGCCAGTCAGCCAGCCATCAGCCAACCGTTGAAAACCAAACAGCCATCAATCAACAGTCAATCAAGCACCCAACCAACCAAACCAACCAACCACACACCTCAATATTCTCCCATACATTCACTACCCACCCAACTACAACGGACTCATCCTCAATTCTACTGCAAAAGTTACAACGAAGATATCGCAAATATCGCACACCTTCTTCCCCCACCGAAATGAAAACTGCCTCCTCTTCTCAGTACATAGTGATAGAGACGTCAACAGAAAATAATATGGCAATGCTTCATCATTAGGTCTGTTTATGAATATCGATGAAAAATGTGAATTAACAACGACGCAAGAGAAAATTACAATGTATCCCTAAAGAAAAAACTATTCTGCCGCCGAACTAAAGACATAAACAGATTGAACTGGGAAGTTTCTCTAACATTAGTGCTTGTCTTGTGAATGACGTCAACACACGATTTAAAATGGCATGGAGAGAGAGTGAGGGGAGAGAGGAAGAAAGAGAGAGAGGGGGGAGGGAGAGAGACAGACATGCAGGCAAACAGAGACAGCGACAGACAGATAACAGACAGACTGATAGCAACAGGCAGAGACAGATAGACAGAGATGGGGAAGGAATCCGAACAATCCATTCGTTTGCATTATTCATTGTGCTCGCGGTCAAAAGCCAACAAAACAGAAATGTAGCCGGCGTCCACTCAACATTTACAGTATGGACTCTGGCTAGGCGAGCAAAATCTAGATCAGACATCCCACTCTCTCTGTCCCCGCTGGGTCCAATCTGATGAAAGAAGAAAGGAAGGAAGGAAGGAAGAAAGATCGCACACACAAAAAAAGTCATCGGAAAGAAGGAAAAGAAGACACAAGAAATTCAGGGTGAAAATCAGAAAGAAATAAAGTATTGGAATGCTAAAAAAAAAAACCGGTGAAAATAGTTAAAACAGAAGAAAAAAAAAAAAAAGAAAGGAAGAAAGATAATGAAAGACAAGAAAGAAAGAAATTCGAAAAAAGGAGAGAAAAAAAATGATAGAAAGAACGAAAACCGCAAAAACAAAAAACAAAAAGTAAAACAATAAATCAATAAATGGCTAAAAAAAAAAATAATAATAATAACAAAGAAAACAAAAACGAAAAAAAAATTGATGAAGAAAGAAACCAGCAAGAAAAAAAAATTTAAGAACAGAAATAAAATTTAAAAAAAAAACAAGTGGAAAGGAAGACGGAAATGCAGCAGCATGCAGAGACGTTGGGGGGGGGGGGGGTGTAGGGGGGGGGAGTTGGGAGGGGGAAGGGGGAGGGCTGACAGAAGAAAAACCGGAATACTGCAAGGCAAAACATCAAAGGCAATCTACACCAGTGGGGCGATTCAGGAAAGGGAGTGGGAGGGCGAGGGGAATGGAGGCGGGGGAGGGGGGGGGGGGGGAGAGAGAGAGAGGAAGGGGGAGAGTTAAAGGGTGGGCGAAGAGCTGGGTTCGACATGAAGCATATTCCGCGGCCATGGATGGTGTCCCGGGAGATGGCGCTGATAGGCTGGTGTGCAGTGTGCACAGGTTTGACTGGGATATTCCCTCCCGTTGCCCGCTACCACCTCCCCTCCCTCCTCTCTATCCTAATTCTATTTATGGTTTATTGATACGGTTTTCTTTCTTTTAAAATCACTTACTTCCCCCAGCATTCACACACATACACACACACACACACACACACTCACACACACACACACACACACACACACGCACTCACACACACACACACACGAGCGCGCGCGCGCACGCACTCGCACACAAAAAACAGATAGATAGATAGATAGATAGACAGACAGACAGACAGACAGACGTATAGATAGATAGATAGATAGATAGATAGATAGATAGATAGATAGGATATTCTCGCGCGTTTCACGTACTTACAATTACGAGAGAGAGAGATGGAGCGAGGGGGGAGAGTGAGAGAGGGCAGGGGAGAGAGAGAGAGGAGAGAGAGGAGAGAGACAGACAGACAGACAGACAGACACAGAGTGTTGGATGGGGAGGAAGGAGAGAGTGTGAAAAGAACATAAAAGAACTTGGCTGTAAACACGATGTTTTTTGTGCGGCCATTCCCCACACAAGTTACCTCCCTTAGCACTAGACGGTAATCCATTCCTGCCAGGTCCAGCAGCGAGAAGTTGGCACGACGACATTGCACGCAACATGTTCAATGTGTTGTCAACGGGGAAGGGAAAGAAACAGGACGTCTTCATGGATGTAAAACCAAAACCAAAACAAAAAGTGAACGTGTCCGGATGAGAGTGGTAGATAAGATTTCTGGTCTCTGCTGGTTCGCAGTTGTGTTAAATAGTTCATTTTCTTTCTTTCTGCGTAACGCAGGCTGATACTCCTATGGACACTGCCCTGTTATATACTGACTTCCATAAAAAACGCGAAAGCAAAACAAGCTGAAGGTTAGGGGCGATTTCATTGGTCACAATTGTACAGAGTGGAAGCGAGAATTCAACGTGATTTGATTCATTACACCGGTAATGTGTGAAAATGTCATCAGCAATATGTCTTTGTGTGGAAAATCCAAGGTCACGTGACAAACCAGCTTGAAGTCCTAATACTGTGTGTGGCCACCATTTGCATGGACAACTGCTTGACACCTGCGGCTCATTGAGTGGACCAGGTGGTTGATGCGTCCCCTTGGCACACCAGACCACACATGGACGATGGCCTGGTGAAGTTGAGCCGCTGTTGCTGGTCGTGGACGCAGGAGGTCCAACTGTCTGCCAAGTTCATCCCAAAAATGTTCTATTGGGTTTAAATCGGGACTGAGGGCTGGCCAGGGCAGCACATTGACGTTGTTATGCTGAAGAAATTGCTGGGTGGCCCTGGCTGTGTGTGGTCTTGCATTGTCCTGTTGGAATGTCCAGTTTGGGCGTTGCGCAAAAAAAAGGATCGACATGGGGTCTGAGCACCTGGTGGATGTAGCGCTGTGCATTGACACCCTGTCCCCAACCAGGACCAATGTTCTGAAAGATGACTGGTCCTATGGCATGGTTAATGCCAATTGCACCCCATATCATAACGTTCGGGCCTCCCCAGGGGTTCCGCTCTACCACACAGGAGTCAGCATAGCGTTCACCAGGTCGACGCCATATTCTGACACGACCGTCAGCCATGTCAATACAAAAACGGCTCTCATCTGAGAACAGTATGCGTCCCCACTGCTGCCTGCGCCAGTTGATTCGGGCTTGTGCCCACTGCAGCCTGTCCTGCCGGTGTCTTGGTGTAAGTACCGGACCTCTGTGAGGACACCTACATGCCAGCCCTTTCTCCTGAAGACGCCGCCGCACAGTGTTGAGGCTGATTCGTTGCTGGAGATTCCCAGGCACCTGTCGAGCAGTGTTAGCGGCTGTTTGCCGCCTGTCCCGCAGATGGGTTCGAACAAAATGGCGATCCTCTCTTGGTGTGGTGACCCGAGGACGGCCTGGCGGGGACGATCATCAGTGGTACCAGTGACTCGCATGCGGTGCTGCAGACAATAGATGGTTGAGATGTGGACGTTAAAGATGTTGGCGACCTGCCTGGCATCCACACCAGCCTCCAGATGGCCTAGGGCCACGATTGCGTTCCTCTGCTCGTAGTCTTGGCATCTCTGTAGCGCTCAGACGGCAAGTCGTTATCTGAACCTTGTAGCGCGGCTTTATAAAGGCTGCATGCCTGCGTACTTGTCGCTGGTTAACTTTGCTCTGCATGGTGTGCACGTGCCTCACATGCAGCAACCAGTTTGCCATTTTTGTTGACCCTCCAATGCCGGGAATGATGTGTTGCTCACACAATTTTTCACTGCACGTGAGTCTTGGACCCAAACAACTTGCCACAATGGTTCAATATTGTATATTCACCCCTTTTCACCCGAAAAATAGCCTTTCAATTTTTCGCGTTTTTTATGGAAGTCAGTATAGTTCAGAATAAGGCGAGAAACCACAGGAAAGAAGACGGTTGAACTAGTAAAGTGCATGCCACAAGAGTTCAACACAAGGCGGCATACCCTATGGAGCAAACCATGTTGTAGATACATACAATTAAAAACAACAAAATTATAACAAAATTTGAGTTTCTCATGCTGTCGCTTCTTAACTCTTTTTTTAAGCATAATATAAGCATTGCCACTGAATGAGTGAAACATTTTGCTTCCTTCAGCAACAATAGTGCTAAATGAGTGTTGGTCTAGGTTTGCTAAAACTTTTTTGTTAAATAATGTTTCTCTACTTGTCTGATATACTGGACACACCGACAGAAAATGACGTTTGTCTCCTGTAACATTTCAAAATAGGAAGAAAACTAGTTGAGACTAAAAATAAATGACTTTTATTACCTTGTTTTTGTGATATGTGTCTACAAAAAAGGAAATGTCTAAAAACTGAAACTAGTGGTCTTGAAAGAGATGCAAACCATGCGCGCTTAAGGCTCTGCCTTCACAATCAAAACCACGCCCCCTCCAGAAATCGTTGTGACACTGTCAGAGGGATCGTGTAGCTATTCCAGTCATCCCTGTTATTGGTCCTGTTGTGTCAGGGGTATTATGTCTTTCTATTATGAATCGTTTTCTTGTTTGGAAACGATGTTTTGTCCTCAGTCTGTGGCTCCGAGAGACCCCATAATGTAAATCGTTTGTAGACAGTAAGCTATGAACAACCACTGTACTGGTTTGTTAATACTCACCCTAAACACCGCTTTAACTGTTTGTAGATTAACCTTACAAGCTACCTCTGCAATGTTTTGTAGATACTGACCCTGAAACAACCTACTGAATGGTCCGCGGGTGCGGAGCCAACAAAGCAACCACTTTACTTGTAGATATTGATCCTACAAACAATCTATTTAATGTTTTGTGCATTCTGACCCTACAAACAATCCATCTAATGGTCTGTGCAAACCTATCCTACAAACAACTGCTTTCATTGTAGACATTGACCCAACAAACAACTACATGAGTTTTAGATCTTGACCCAACATAGAACTGCTATAATCGTTTGTAGATATTGATTCTACAAACAGCAATTTCAATGGTTCGTAGATATTGACCCTGCAAACAAATTTGCCATCATCGTTTGCAGATATTGATCACAGAAACTAACATTTTAATGTTTGTTGATATTGACCTTCAAACAGCCATTGATGATTTGTAGATATTGGACTTATAAGCAATCACTTTAATGGTTTGTAAATATTGAATCAGCAAAAACTATTAATGGTTTGCAGATAGTCACTGGGTTTTTAAAAAGGTGTAGATAATTGACCTTACAAATGACCCCTTTTATGGTTTGTAAGCCTTGAACCTGCACATAACCATCAATTGCTTGTAGATATTTGCCACGTTTAATGGTCTGTTGATACAGACCCTAGAAACAAACATAAACGGTGTAAATATTGGCCAACGTTGATGGTTTGTTGAGGTAACTCAAGAAAACAACCACTTTGATGTCCCTACAAAAAATTTTCAGATTAGATCAAGATCAGCTCACATGTTTTCAAATTGTCTGGCAGACGGACAGACAAACAGCCAGCCATCACAGAACCGCAAACAACATTCTGCTTCTCTGGCTATATGCTGGAGCTCAGAATGCTTAAAAAGCCATGAATCAATAGCCTCTTAGGGGATAGAATTCAAACAAGTTATCCTCCCTTTTGGCATCTCTCTTCCTGTGCAGCTGGTTCCACGGTGGCACAGAGACAGATTTGATGGAGGCTCGGGAAATGATCCCTCAGATTGTCCATAAAGAAAATCAGCCTGGATCCGACCTGCCCCAGCCACTGCCTAGGGACTGACTCTGAGAGGAGAAATGTTGAAGTAAAAAGTAAAGGTTAGGATTTGCAATGGATGGGGTTGGGGAGGGGTGAGGTTTGGGTCAGGG
>CM031604.1:11702650-11725150 GCA_018398815.1 Conus ventricosus | reverse complement strand
TTCTCATTTATCTTAATGTCATTTATTCAGGCGCTAAATTCATCCGTCAGGTACGATAAAAGGTTTGGTCAAAATGTCAAAAACAGTCTCAGATTCAGTTTTATCAAGGAAAAGTGCGGCGTGCGGGTTAGTCCAAACACTCTACACCACATCTGCTAGTCCATAAATCTACAACGTGCTAGGGTGACAGCCTGATAACAGAATGACCAAGTCCAAACACAGGCACCCTGAACAACACCGAGTTGAATCAGGTGCACTGCAGGTCCTCCTCCGGTGGGCTGCCCCACGCCGACTTTACATTGATTGCTTCCTGTGAGCTGTTAGAGCTGGTGCTTCAATGGCACAAGCCCAGGTGCGCTGGTGCCAGAAGGATCAGGAATGAGCAGCGCAGGAGTAAAGCTGCTGAAGTGGAGGTGGGAGATTCATGAAGGATGAGACAGCAACAGAGAAAACAGAAATGGATAAAGAAATACGGAAAGAGTCGAGACATGGGACTCGTGGACCCCGAAAATAGAAACAAACCACAGAAACGCCAGAAGAGCACAGCCTTCTTTGAACGTTGTCCATCAATCTAGTATTGACGGAGAAGAAAAAGACAGGCACAAAAATATGTTTGGAACCATTATGGCCATGCTTTGGATGGAGAAAGACAAACAAAAAGGAAACGAGATTGATCAAGAGTTTGTCGTTTTCTTGAAAAGAAAAACAGACAGTTTGAATGGGGGGTTTTCTGTTGTTGTTGTTGTTGTTTTGTCAGCTAGATTGGGAAGAGAAATGAAACGAAAAGACAAAATGAGCAAAGCTTTGTCGTCTTCATTTTGTTTTGTTCTTGGCGACAAAACATCGGCAATCATGAGGTGAATGGCAACACAATTTCTGACCAATCACTTAGAAGCCGAACGAGTTTGACGAGATACGTAGCCCAGCATCAACATCAACATTCACACATAAATGAGACGGATATCGAGAACAATGACGAAGCTAAAACAAGAAACTTTCTAATTAACCTTCTTTCACTTAAAATCCACTTCATTTTCGAAGTGAACAGGTCAAGTGTTGTCCGCAAGGGCTAGAAATCCAAAAGGAAATCTTTTGTCATAATGTTCAACTATTGTTTCTGTCCATAGGCATTAAAATCAAAATAACGTCCTCTGATTGGTAGACAGGGTCGTCGGCATTTTTGCCTCGATGGCAAGTGCGTGTTCTATAAACCAACAGATGTGAAGGGTCACTCTAATTTTGTTGTGCCAGCAGACCCAGGGCAGGGTATGGGGTGGGTCAATGGATGTTGAATGGCTGACTGTAAGCCAGGGACGTTGTTGGCCCCTCTGTGTTAGCACGCCCCAGGAATGGTATGGGATCGATCAATGGGATCGATCGATGGGATCGATCAATGGGACCGATCGATGGCTGATTCAGTGCCAGCGGCAGGTGTTGGTCTCTGAGGGCCAGTATAGCTCTGTCAGTGATCAGAATGCGGACAGTCCTCGACAGTCTGTGCAATCTCTTTGAAAGGGCATCATCAGGCCATTGAAATGTCAGGGGCGAGGGAAGGTGGGAGATGGAAGATTAAGTTGGAGGCTGCTAGGGGCATGCATCATTCGGGGGGATGATTTCATCTGTCTCCTTTCACACACACACACACACACACACACACACACACACACACACACACACACACACACACACACACACACACACGAGCGCGCGCACGCACTCCCACGCACGCACGCACGCACGCGCACACACAATCACACATACGCGCGAGCACGCACTCACGCGCGCACACACGCATGTGCGCTAGTGCATATACATACACACGCGCGCACATACACATGCATACGCAGATATAAACACACACAATTCTCTCTCTCTCTCTCTCTCTCTCTCTCTCTCTCTCTCTCTCTTCTCTCCTCTCTCTCTCTCTCTCCTAACCACACACACACACACACACACACACACACACACACACACACACACACACACACACACGCGCGCGCGCGCGCGCGCGCGCGCGCGCGGCACACGCACACAAACGCACATGTGCACACACGCGCGCACTTTCGCACAAACTCACACACACACACACGCGAACACACACATGAGCGTGCACACACATATATAGAGAAAGAAGAGATAGAAAGAGAAAATGACAGAGAGAGAGAAAGAGAGAGAGAGAGAGAGAGAGAGAGAGAGAGAAGAGAGAGTCAAAGACAGACACAGAGAGAGGGAGAGATAGACAGAGAGAGACGCAGGCAGACAAGGAGACAAAAAGAGACATGAGTGGATGCATAAGAGTGAGAAACGAAAAACAAAACTGATAATTACAGTGACAATGTTTAAATCAGCATTATTCCCTAAGCCATTATAACAAAAATGGACAAAGAAAAAAAGCAAATCAAAACGAACAAAGCAGAACAATGCAAAGATGTCATCGAGGAATTCGTTGAATTTATTAGAATCCATGCAACATATGTCGTATGAACAATTTCAACATTGTTTTAAACAGATGGAAGACAGAGAACGGAGACGAGACAGAAACACAACACACACGACACGAAACGCAACGCGCACGCAAGCACGCACCAAAACGGCAAACGACACAACAGACTCAGGACAGACAAAACAGACAGGGATGCAGAAGACAGGAGCAGCGGAATAACAAATGGAATTATGAACAAATGCGCGTTATAAACACCAAAAAGCAAGAACACAAAACAAAGTGGAAAAAACGCAATCAAACGAACACAAAACAGCAAAGAAATTTTCGGCAAAATCTTCTAGGAAATTAAAAAAAGTCAGCTACAACAATACTTCCTTGAAAGTTCACATTGTTTCACAAGGGAAGTATTGTAGATGTAGTCGTGACTTTATGGCAAAACACTGACACGCCATTGCGGGAATCGCCATCGCACGCACGCCCAACACACAACACTCGCACACTACGCAACACACACGTACAGACTGACAACAGCTGGTTGGTGCCATGCATGCTTCTGTGTATGTAATGCATGAACAAGAGAGAGCAGAGGGACTGTTAAGTCAAAATGATGCAAAATCAACCAAGGAAAAAAAAATCTCACAACTAATGAAACATTTAAAGCCCGGAATTGTCCCACAGGTGGAAAATTGCTTGCGTTTGACGTTTGTCCCCTGATTCCTCATTTTTGTCGTTTTTTTTTTTTTTTTTTTATTAGTGTGTCCTTAATTTTTATGCATTTCCATCTTTCAATCACTTTTCATGAGTTTTCCTGCTAACGTTATTTTTTGGTTTACTTGTGGATTTCACTTTTGATTTTTTTCCTCATTTGTTTTTCCTGCCTCCTTTCATTTTCGTTAAGTTTTTACTGTCCTGTTTTTTTTTTTTTTTTTGTGTTATCTTTATTTTGTTTTCCATACCCCTGATTCTCTCCCCACCCCCATTCCCCGCCCCCCTTTTTTTCTTTCTTTCTTCGCTTTTTTTCACTCTTTTTATCTTACCTTCATTTCTGATCTTCCACTCTCATTTCTCTCTATTTTTTCAGTATTCATATTCCTGATTCAGTTCCCTTTCTTCATTTCAAACTCTCTCTCTCTCTCTCTCTCTCTCTCTCTCTCTCTCTCTCTCTCTCTCTCTCTCTCTCTCTCTCTCTCTCTCTCTCTCTCTCTGTGCGTGCACGCGTGCGTGCGCGCGCGCGCTGTGCGTGTGTGTGTGTGTGTGTGTGTGTGTGTGTGTGTGTGTGTGTGTGTGTGTGTGTGTGAGGCATGCAGATAGGCAGACAGAGAGGCAAACACACAAACACTGGAGGGTGGAGGCTAGGGGGAGTAAAGAGGTTTCCAATCAATATGCTGCTGTGCATTGTTTACTGCCGAGCATTTAAGAACCAAACAGGAATGACAACACACACACACACACACACACACACACACACACACACACACACACACACACACACACACACACACACACACATCAAAGACTCAACAGCTTTGAGTGGTTCTGCAAATTCCTTCAGTCAGAATTACATTCCCTCCACTGTTGACGATGTGTCCATGAGCAATAGAGAGAAAGACTGACAAATGCTGAGGATGTGTCCATGAGCAACAGAGAGAAAGACTGACAAATGCTGAGGATGTGCCCATGAGCAATAGAGAGAAAGACTGACAAATGCTGAGGATGTGCAATGAGCAATAGAGAGATGACAAATGCTGAGGATGTGCCCATGAGCAATAGAGAGAAAGACTGATAAATGCTGAGGGTGTGTCCATGAGCAACAGAGAGAAAGACTGACAAATGCTGAAGATGTGCCCATGAGCAATAGAGAGAAAGACTGACAAATGCTGAGGTGTGCCCATGAGCAATAGAGAGATGACAAATGCTGAGGATGTGTCAATGAGCAATAGAGAGATGACAAATGCTGAGGATGTGCCCATGAGCAATAGAGAGATGACAAATGCGAGATGTGCCATGAGCAATAGAGAGAAAGACTGACAAATGCTGAGGATGTGTCAATGAGCAATAGAGAGATGACAAATGCTGAGGATGTGTCAATGAGCAATAGAGAGAAAGACTGACAAATGCTGAGGGTGTGTCCATGAGCAATAGAGAGATGACAAATGCTGAGGATGTGTCAATGAGCAATAGAAAGACTGACAAATGCTGAGGTGTGTCCATGAGCAATAGAGAGATGACAAATGCTGAGGGTGTGTCCATGAGCAATAGAGAGATGACAAATGCTGAGGGTGTGTCCATGAGCAATAGAGAGATGACAAATGCTGAGGATGTGCCATGAGCAATAGAGAGAAAGATGACAAATGCTGAGGATGTGTCCATGAGCAACAGAGAGAAGACTGACAAATGCTGAGGATGTGTCCATGAGCAATAGAGAGAAAGACTGACAAATGCTGAGGATGTGTCCATGAGCAATAGAAAGACTGACAAATGCTGAGGATGTGTCAATGAGCAATAGAAAGACTGACAAATGCTGACGATGTGTCCATGAGCAATGGAGAAAACGACTGACAAATATTGATGATGTGTCCATAAGCACTGCAGAGACTTCACTGACACCTAAATACTTTCTGGATACGTGGTGCAGATCTTTGGAGTGGATCTGTGGTAGGATCTGTGGAGTGGATATGGGATCTGTTCAACCGTGGCAGGGGTATGCGCTCTCGAGAGAGCTCTTCGAGTTCTGGGGCTTTCTGGTGTCGCCTCTCTCTTCCTTTTAGTTGGTGTTGTATCTGTCAAAGTCTCTCGAGGGGCTTAATGGTCGCAGCTTTTATGGCGAACGGGATGAATGAAATTTGACAATGAAAAGTTTCGAACTAGAAAGGTTCTCGGGGGAACCAAAGACTCCTGCCACGATTGAGTGGATGTTTTTAATCTCCCTTGGATCTGGATTAGCGACCAAATTTAATAGGTTCGACTTTGGCTTCGGTTCCATTCCAGTGAATGTCATTCAATTCCATTTAGAAGTTTTTGCATGCTCTCTCTCTTCTCTCTCTCTCTCTCTCTCTCTCTCTCTCTCTCTCTCTCTTCTCTCTCTCTCTCTCTCTCTCACACACACACACACACACACACACACACACACACACAATACACATACACACATACACATACACACATACACACATACACATACACACATACACTCACACACATATACACACATACACATACATACACACACATACACAACACACCACACACATACACACACACAAGCACGTGCACACACACACACACACACACACACACCACACACACTGAAAACTTTCTGCTTCGCTGGCTGTGCTGACGTTCAAAATACTTAAAAAGCAATCCATCAATGGCCTCCAGGGGAGAGAATTCAAAAACAGGCCCTCCCGTGGCATTCCTCTTCCTGTACAGCTGGGTCCACGGTGGCTCAGCGACAGATAGGGAAAGGAGAGGGGCGGGAGCCGTGGGAGGGGGGGGTGGGAGCAGGGCAACGATCCTCAGATTGTCCATAAAGAAAATCAGCCTGGATCAGACCCACCCCGGTCAGCGCTTGGGACTGAGTCTGAGAGAAGAATGTAAAAGGAGGAGGCAGAGGCCGGGGCTTTGAGCGGAACGCGGAGATTAGGGTTCGAATCTCCGCCGGGCCGTTTCGGTACAGGGGGATTTTTCCCTCGGAATTAACATTGGTTCTGACTCCATTTCCCATACAGTCCTTCGATTGAGACTATAAACCGAGGTTCCGTGTGTGAACGCGCGCACAACATCTAGCACACACGTCAAATCCCATCCCGACTTTCGGAAGATGAGGCCAGTTTGGCCGTTGGTATGGATGACACGTTACACATAGCATGCACCTTCCCCGACGATGGAGTATGGCTGCCTTAATGGCGGGATAAAAGAAACCTCCACTCCCTTTGTTGGGTAGATGGGATTTATTCATGCCTGTCTATACAGGGAGCGTCCGTGGGAGTATCAGCCTGTGTGCGCGGGGAAAAAGAAAGAAAGAACGGAACGAAGGGTGAACAGGGAAAAGAGAGAAGATTCGATGGTGATGGAATACTTCTGGGGATTGTGTCACTTCATGCAGACTGGTCGATCTGCTCTACAATGACCAGGCCTTTTTTAGAAAGTGGAGGGCAAATATTACATTTTAGGAAAGAGACTTCCATAATGGGCATGTCTGAAAATGTGCGACAGGTTTTGAACACACTGATCCCTGTACAACCATATGGATACAAATCAGAGAGACGGGGAGAAAGAGAAAGAGGGAGACAGACATCAGACAGAGGGAGAGACAAACACGACGATAAAGTTTGCGCTTCCTAACCGTGCCCGCCACTGACAACATCAGTCCGTCATGGAGTCACCTGTTCACCACTACTGCCACGTTTCCCACCTTTTCCTTTTTTCTTTCTTTCTTTCTTTCTTTCCCTTCTTCCCTCTTTTTCTTTTTCTTATTCTTGTTGTTGGTTTTCTTCTTCTTCTTTCTTCTTTTCGTCTTCTTCTTCTCTTCGTCTTCTTCTTCTCTCTCTTCTTCTTCTTCTTCTTCTTCTTCTTCTTCTCTTCTTCTCTTCTCTTCTTCTTCTTCTTCTTCTTCTCTTCTTCTTCTTCTTCTTCTTCTTCTTCTTCTTCTTCTTCTTCTTCTTTTCTTCTTCTTTTCCTTCTT
This sequence comes from Conus ventricosus, assembly GCA_018398815.1. Classification (NCBI taxonomy): domain Eukaryota; kingdom Metazoa; phylum Mollusca; class Gastropoda; order Neogastropoda; family Conidae; genus Conus; species Conus ventricosus. The sequence continues at coordinate 11,718,023 of CM031604.1, read as the reverse complement.
CTTCTTCTTCTTTCTTCTTCTTCTTCTTCTTCTTCTTCTTCTTCTTCTTCTTCTTCTTTTCTTCTTCTTCTTCTTCTTCTTCTTCTTCTTCTTCTTCTTCTGAAGTTGCTGACGAAGGATCAGGTGTGCTGCCTCTGGACACTGAAGGTGGGGAAAGGACTGCTGGAACTTTAGTGCCAGTGTCTGTTGGTGGGACGGCGGAGGGAGGGGGGGGAGGGCTGTTCTACACGGACATTCTTTCCTCGGGCCTCACGAGTGAAATCTTCGGGCCGCAGAGGTAGGGACTAAAAGCTGCCACAGACGAGGGAGAGCAGGAAAAGGGAGGGTCGCTAAAGAAAATGCACCTGCACGATCTGGTCTGTTTCGTCACTGCCTGGAGATGACAAAACAGGAAGAAGAGGGGGGTGAGGGTGAGGGTGAAGTGTGTGTGTTGTGTGTGTGTGGGGGGGGGGGGGGGGGGGGGGGGCAGGCGGGAGCAGAAAATGGAGGAAGAGAATCGAAGATATGAATATTGGTGCTGCTGAGATAGGGGACAGTGTGGTGAATTGATTAGTCAAGAATTCTTGTCATTTACGACAAATGGAGGACAATGCAGAAAATGTTTCCCGTCAAAAGACAAAGACTCGCATTTATATGTAACATGATGATTATAGGGTAAGGAACTTAGAAATAAAAGAAAAATTTAAATTTTCTTGGATTATGTAAGTCAACGTTAAAAGAAAACTCAACTAATAGATAAATACATGCATACAAGGTGTACAAAAAGCATTGTAATAATAGTTCCAATACACAGAGAATATTCAAAATGGGTATGAGAAAAGCGAAAATAATTGACAATATAAGACAGCATGCTGCTTCACAAAACACCACACAGGTGTGCACTGGAAAAAAGCGTTCAGTCATTCTCTTCCTGACATACCCATGGGCGAACATGTGGCTCAGTACATAAGGCGGTCGCTGACAAAGCGAGACTTTCATGTTTCGCACAGAACGAGTTCCCCCTCTCCCCCCCCCCCCCCCCCCTTTGATTAACAAAAATATCTGCAGACAGAAAAAAATGGCACTGTACGTTGGCGATGTGTCGGTTCCGGAGAGAGCAGACCGCACAGAGAAATGTATTTTGACAATGAAAATATGTCATACAGGACATCAGAATACATTTGGTGGGATCCATTGCAACAAAACACCAGGCAATGCACGATGATGCAATTCACTCCAACGCCAAGCATCACTATGCAACACAGCACAGCACTGTTCCACCTACACACACATAAGTACAATATATCAATGCAATACAATGTTACACAGGAGGATTCCAGCATCTCCACACCCTCAGCAGACAAATCAAGGCTGACAGAATGAGGGGGGAGAGGGGAAGGGTCACGACAGGGTGGAGTGAGGGGGGGGGGATATAGCAATGGAAGGAGGGGGGGTTAAGGTACCGGCGACAAGACCAACTTTTCCAATCCCCAGCAGAAGACATCAAGGGAATCATTAGGGATGGAGGAGGGGAGGGAGGGCAACGACTTTCAGGCCGATGACCGCACTGGATCAACATCGCCTCTTGCTGTCGCCCATTCATCGTCCGAGTCCATTCCGTGTCTGAGCCTCCTCATAAGTCTTTGTTCATACCACTTCCCATCAGTAGCTGCCTTTACCACTTACTGCCAGTATATTTCGAACTAGTACCTACTCCTACCATTTACCATTTGTATACACCTTTGCCACTTCCCATCTGTATCTGTCTTTGCTATATGCCAACAGTAGCTAACCCTACCACTTCCAATCAGTGTCAATCCGAACCACTCCTCATCAATATCTACACTTGCCAGGTCGCATCAGTCTGTGTCCCTACCACGTCCCATATGTATCTACACATACGACTTCCCATCAACACCTGACCTTGCTGCGTCCCATCTGTATCTACCTTTAGCGTTTCCAATCAGAATCTAGACTTGGTGTTTTCCATCACTATGTACCCCTCCCATCATCATACACTTTAGACAACATCTCCGATCAAAACAGTACCGTAATGCACCAGAAAACAGCACACACACAAACAATGGAGGAAAAGAGGACTGAAAGAAACTTGAAAACCTGCAACCAGTTATACTCCCGGACAAAAAAGACACCCTAAATAGATTTTAAAAAAAAAGGACCCGTCAGAGAGAGAGAGAGAGAGAGGAGAGAGAGAGAGAGAGAGAATGAATGATGTGATGTGATGCGAGTTGAGTGTTTTGACATCTGGCAGTATGTGGTCTCTATGCTCGTTAGGTTTATAAACATTGTACACTCGTCCATTAGATTGGTTTTGAAATATTTGACCCTTTGATCAGCATTATAACAGCGTAATCTACAGCATCTGCATATGCATTCATACTTCAATCTATGTCTACGAATAACACCTCACATGGGAGTCATTGGGCTAGAATCACAATATACTTTTCTTCTTTCTTCGTCCTAAACAGAGAAATTTGTTTTATGTCAACAATCATCTGGTACCAAAAATTATTTTTGGGGCGGGTTTTTCACATAAAATGCCCCCCCCCCCCCCCCTCCCAAAAATGGAGGTAAATAACTGCATCCAACAGAGAGCCAATACAAATCCTGACAGAAAAAAATATTTTGTACTTATCAGGGGCTCCGTGTTTACCTGATGAAAACATGTCTTGCCATGATTCTCTGTCCAAGACTGTCAACAGAGCACAGTGGAAGGTAGTAGACATCCGAAGACGTCATGGGTGGACAACATAGAGGACTGAACTGTTTACAACGCCTCTACCTGGTTGCGTATGACTGAAACAAAGAGCTGTGAAGACCCCGACAACTCGACGACCTTCAGTGAGGAAACCATGATCGCAGCGCAAAACCAGCGTTCGTGTGAAGCCAACCTCCAGGGAGAGAATTACAACAACCTTCCCGAGTTGCTTCCCATCTCATCGTTTACGTGAGGGTCCGCGATGGCGCAAAGATAGGTGATAAGAGGGGTGGGATGGAGTGAGTGAGGGGCGAGGGGGGGGGGGGGAGTCGGAAGGAACCAGGCTGTCCATAAACAAAATGAAGCTTCGTGGCCTGGCCTGCAATCATTGTGCTACGAATGAAACTCAGAGGCGGGAAATAGATGGAGGAGAGGAAGGAGATGGTACCATGGAGGAAATGGAGGAAATGGAAGAAGTGATGCTGTGATTGTAGATGGCGGATAGCGCAGTAATCTAGAGAATGCAAAGAAAAAAGTTCAAAGTTCAAATATTCCCAGAAAACACATTGTTAACACGGTCATGTGAATTCTGCAGAAAAAAATAACCCAGCTGACATCTGAATTAACAAATAAGCATAAGAGATATATGCAATAAATCGGAATAAAGGTAAAACACTTAGCAGGCTAAACAAATTCATGTATGTCTCGGAGAGAACATATAAAATGCCAGAGAGAAAAGTCCTTTTCCTGCTATTCAGTATAACGCAGCGCTGAACGATTGTCCTCTGTACCACGGAGAACAACCGACAAATTATTCTGTAGCCGACTTTTGCTGATTGTTTTCACGGGATGGGTCCATACAAATCCCCACAGCGGACAAACTGACTGATGATAGCGGGGGAGAATGTGCCTGTGGGAGGGGGAAGAGGGAGGGGGGACAGAGATGGTGGGTGATAGGGCAAGTGATATCGGCAGACAAGCCTGTTGTTCAAAGCCTGGCTCAAGCCAGTCAGGGAAATCAATGGCAAGATTGTGTCTGCCATATTGATACCCGCATGGTTTTCTTTCTGCGTAACGCAGGCTGATACTCCTGCGGACACTGCCTGTATAGACAGGCAGTGGAGTTTTGTGTGTATGACCGTTTTTTATCCCGCCATTATTAAGGCAGCCTTACTCCATCTTTGGGGAAAGTGCATGCTATGTGTAACGTGTCGCCCTTTACCAACGGCCAAACTGGCCTTCTCTTCCGAAAGTTGGTGATGGGATTTGACGTGTGTGCAAGATGTTGTGCGTGCGTTCACACACGGAACCTCGGTTTATAGTCTCATTCGGACTGTATGGGGAATGGAGTCAGAACCAATGTTAACTCCGAGGGAAAAATCCCCTGTACCAAAATTCAAACCCGCAACCCCAGGATCACGAGTTCGGCGCTCTACCAACTGAGCTATTCCGGCCCCCCTTTACACCCGCATTGGATGAACATGGTTCCCTTATCTGCCCTTCATCATTCTGTCCAATCATTGTCTGTGAATCGCAGACAGTACTCACAGCTAGTGTGAGAAGACAATCAGACTTTATCCTCCGTTATTGTGGAAGATCATTCTGACAGTAATTTTCCGTTACAGTCGGAAAATCATCTGAAAGTTTTCTACTGTCACTATGGGAATATAATGTGACAGTACTTTCTGTAACTGTGGGGGAAAATAATCTGACATTACTTACTGTGGGAAGAAAATATGACTGTATCTGCCATTACTACGACAAGAAACCTACTGTACACATCATTATGTGGGAAGACAGCCATACTTTACCTACCATTATTGTAGGAAGACACCCTACTGTACCTACCGTTACTGAGTAAAGACACCCCTACTGTCCTACCATTACTGAGGAAAGACACCCCTACTGTACCTACCATTACTGAGGAAAGACACCCCTACTGTACCTACCATTACTGTGGAAAGACACCCCTACTGCACCTACCATTACTGTAGAAAGACACCCCTACTGTACCTACCGTTACTGAGTAAAGACACCCCTACTGTACCTACCGTTACTGAGTAAAGACACCCCCACTGTATCTACCATTACTGAGGAAAGACACCCCTACTGTACCTACCGTTACTGAGTAAAGACACCCCTACTGTATCTACCGTGACTGTGGAAAAACACCCCTACTGTACCCACCGTTACTGAGTAAAGACACCCCTACTGTACCTACAGTTACTGATGAAAGACACCCCTACTGTACCTACCTTTACTGAGGGAAGGCACCCCTACTGTACCTACCATTACTGTGGGAAAGACACCCCTACTGTACCTACAGTTACTGATGAAAGACACCCCTACTGTACCTACCATTACTGTGGGAAGGCACCCTACTGTACCTACAGTTACTGATGAAAGACACCCCTACTGTACCTACAGTTACTGATGAAAGACACCCCTACTGTACCTACAGTTACTGATGAAAGACACCCCTACTGTATCTACAGTTACTGTGGGAAGACACCCCTACTGTTACCTACAGTTACTGTGGAAAGACACCCCTACTGTGTACCTACAGTTACTGTGGAAAGACACCCCTACTGTACATACCGTGACTGTGGAAAGACACCCCTACCGTACCTACAGTTACTGTGGGAACGACACCCCTACTGTACCTTACAGTTACTGTGGAAAGACACCCCTACTGTACCTTACCGTTATTGTGGAAAGACATCCCTACTGTACCTATCGTTACTGTGGGAAAGACACCCATACTGTACCTACCACTACTGTGGGAAGACACCCCTCCTGTACCTACCATTACTGAGGAAAGACACCCCTACTGTACCTACCGTTACTGAGTAAAGACACCCCTACTGTACCTACCGTTACTGAGTAAAGACACCCCTACTGTATCTACCATTACTGAGGAAAGACACCCCTACTGTACCTACAGTTACTGTGGAAAGACACCCCTACTGTACCTACCGCGACTGTGGAAAGACACCCCTACTGTACCTACCGTTATTGTGGGAAGACACCCCTACTGTACCTACCATTACTGTGGGAAAGACACCCCTACTGTACCTACCATTACTGCGGGAAAGACACCCCTACTGTATCACCACTACTGTGGGAAAGACACCCCTACTGTATCTACCATTACTGTGGGAAAGACACCCCTACTGTATCTACCGTTACTGTGGAAAGACACCCCTACTGTACCTACCGTGACTGTGGAAAGACACCCCCTACTGTACCTACCGTTATTGTGGGAAGACACCCCTACTGTACCTACCATTACTGTGGAAAGACACCCCTACTGTACCTCCATTACTGTGGAAAGCCACCCCTACTGTACCTACCATTACTGTAGAAAGACACTCCTACTGTACCTACCGTTTACTATGGGAAAGACACCCCTACTGTACCTACCGTTACTGAGGAAAGTCACCCCTACTGTACCTACCATTACTGAGGAAAGACACCCCTACTGTGTCTGCCATTACTGTGGGAAGACACCCCTACTGTACCTACCATTACTGAGGAAAGACACCCATACTGTACCTACCATTACTGTAGAAAGACACCCCTACTGTACCTACCATTACTGTGGGAAGACACCCCTACTGTACCTACCATTTACTGAGGAAAGACACCCCTACTGTACCTACCATTACTGTAGAAAGACACCCTTACTGTACCTACCATTACAGAGGAAAGACACCCCTACTGTACCTACCATTACTGTAGAAAGCACCCCTACTGTACCTACCATTACTGAGGAAAGACACCCCTACTGTACCTACCATTACTGTAGAAAGACACCCCTACTGTACCTACCGTTACTATGGGAAAGACACCCCTACTGTACCTACCGCTACTGAGGAAAGAAGCTTTACTGTACCTACCTTTACTGAGGAAAGACACCCCTACTGTACCTACATTAATGTTTACTTTGTGAAAGACACCCTACTGTACCTACATTAATGTTTACTTTGTGAAAGACACCCCTACTGTACCTACATTAATGTTTACTTTGTGAAAGACACCCCTACTGTACCTACTGCTACTGTGGGAAATCACCCTACTGCACCTACCGTTTCTGTGAAGATACCCCTACTGTACCTACCGTTTCTGTGAAGACACCCCTACTGTACCTACCGTTTCTGTGAAGACACCCCTACTGGTACCTACCGTTTCTGTGAAGACACCCCTACTGTACCTACAGTTTCTGTGAAGACACCCCTACTGTACCTACCGTTTCTGTGAAGACACCCTACTGCGTCTCCTCGCTGGTCCACTGGCACTATCTTTCTTGAACCCCCTATACCTCCAATGGGAAAGTACTTCTATTCGAAGACACCCTTATGTCACTAGTTGGCTTGGCACTATCTCCCAACCTGACCAAAACAAATCACTTTTGTCCTGGAAATGTACTGCCATCTAGGGCAATTCAGCAAAACATCAGTCGGGAATTACCCGTGACAACAAATCTGTTTATTGTGGTCCTGCTCTGGATCTGAACCGAGGATGTCGTGTTGGAAGCTGGGACCAGAGAGTGTAACTGATTGAAGAAGGAGGAACTAATTTACACGGATGAAGAGATGAAGGGGAAGAGAGAGAGAGAGAGAGGGAGAGAGAGAGAGAGAGAGTGAGAGAGAGAGAGAGAGAGAGAGAGCGTCAGACAGACAGACAGACATCACACAGAAGAAGAAGAAGAAGAAGAAAGAGAAGAAGAAAAGAAAAGAAAAGAGAGAAAGAGGAGAAGAAGAAGAAAAAGAAGACAGAACAAACACAGAAAGAGAGTGAGGAGAGAGATGGAGAGAGGCAGAGAGAGACAGACAGACAGACAGAGAAAACATACAGAGACAAGACAGACAGCAGACAGACAGACGACAGACAGACAGAGAGCGTTGGGTGGGGGAAGGTAGGGAGTTTGAGAGGAGGACATAAAAGAACTTGGCTGTAAACACGATGTTTTTGTCCGGCCATTCTCACACAAGTCTCCCCCTTAGCACTAGACGGTAATCCATTCCTGACAGGTCTAACAGCGAGAAGTGCACGACGACACTGACAGACCGAGAAAAAAAACCATGAAAAAAAGGAGGGGGGGACGTTAAGACAGCAAGCATTTAACAGGACCACAGAAAGACGGCTGAACAAGGCACAGAGTCAGAGCCAGAGGTGGCTGGTTAATAACAACTTTAACAATGCATAAAAAGAAATCATAACGACTTTGTTTTTTCCGTTTCTCTACAAGTAGTGTTAAATAAGGTATCATCTACGGTTACCCACGTGTTGTGTCACATGTTTCTCCCAATTTTCATGTTTGCAACACAAAGGAAAAACGAGTTCCTTCATGTAGATAAACAACAAGTGAAAATTCTGGCTTGGTGTGGCAAAATACTGTATTCTTTCTGTTCGAGCTGGTCTGAAGACATGTTCAAAGCAAGATAGAACCAGTTGTACAACCCGAGAAAATTGAAACCAGGCTAGCCAGATGAAACGAAAACCTCAGATGGCGAATAGCAAACCTTTCCAACTACTGCATTTTAACAGATGACGAAATGCATACGCCATGGAAACACGTTTCTTCTATCAGATAGGTTAAATGTGTGGTATTCTCACGTCCAACGTTGTTTGTTCGGTCCCTTGGTGTCGATTTCTGCACCACAAACAGGAATTTGCTTTGTAACTTCAGGGAAAAATGTTTTCCGTCAAATATGTATTAGCTTTTTCGAGAGCCTGCCAACAAACTGTTCAAAAGCAGTATTACAAACCGTAAATCGTTGAATACACCTACACACCTCTTTAATTGTTTGTAGATCAACCTTACAAGTTACTACTATAATTTGTAAACATTGAACCTAAAACAATCTGTTCAATGGTCTTGGCATACTAACCGTGTAAATGATCCATTTGATGATTTGTGTATTACTGAGCCTACAAACAACTACTTTAATTGTAGATATTGACTCTACAAACAACCCTATCTAGTGGTTTGTGCGGACCGATCCTACAAACAGCCAGTTTAATTGTAGAAACAGACCCAAGAAACAACCACTTGAGTTGTAGATAGTGACCCTACAAACAACAACTATAATCGTTTGTCTTCTACAAACAGCCACTTCAATGGTTCGTAGATATTGACCCTACAAACAAATCCCGTGATCGCTTGTAGATATTGATCATAGTAACTGAGATTTTATTGGTTTGTAAACTGATTGGCTAGTTCTTCGCTTGCGAAGATTAGTGGGAAGTTCCTGCCAGGGATGGGCGGCACGTTCATTTGATGACTAATTAGTCCAATTCGTGATCTACAATAAATATTGGTTTGTATAGAGGTTTTTTTTTTAAAAAATTATAAAGTTTTTATAACGGTTTGTAAATATTGACCTTCAAACAACCATTGATGATTTGTAGACACTGAACCTACAGCAAGCACTTGAATGGTTCGTAGATATTGAATCTACAAACAGCAGTGAATGGTTTTCAGACAGTTATTGGCTTTAATCATTTGTAGATAGTGACCCCCCCCCCCCCCCCCCCTCCCCCATTTTAACGGTTTAATGACCCCTTTAATGGTTTATAAATATTAAACCTGCAAACAGTCATTAATGTCTTATAGATATCTGCCTCGTTTTAACGGTTTGTTGATACTGACCCTACAAACAACCGTTACTTGTGTAGATATTGGACAACTTTGTCGGTTTGTTGAGGTTGACACTACAAACAACCACTGATGTCCATATTAACACTTTCAGATTGGATAAAGATCAGCTGACGTGTTTTCAAACTGTCTCACAGACGGACAGACAGACAACCAGACAGCCCTCAACAGCACCGCAAACAATATTCTGCTTCACTGGCGACGCCAGCGCTTGAATGCTTAGGCAACGAATCAATAGCTTCCATGGGAGAGAATTCAAACAAGCTTTGCCGAGTTATCTCTCTTTGGCCTCTCTCTTCCTGTACAGCTAGCTCCGCAGTGGCACAGAGACAGATAGATGGGGACGAGGGAAATGATCCTACAGATTGCCCACAAAGAAAATCAGCCTGGATCCGACCTGCCCCAGCCACTGCCTAGGGACTGACTCTGAGAGGAGAAATGTTGAAGAAGAAGAACGAAGAAGGCAAACGTTACAACTTGCAATGGAGGGGGAAGGGTAGGGGTGGGCTCTGAGGAGGGCAAGGGAAGATGAAGTGCTAAGGAATGGATGAGTGAGTGATAGAAGGGAGAAGGTTAGATGGTGGTCGATTTTTTTTTTTTAATGAAGGTTTCACTTTTGGTTACATTAAAGAGGTCTCACCGCGAGTGAACGAGTCCATGAGGCCACAGAATGCAGAGGTTACATCTAAATAAACAAATAAAAATAAGTAAATGAAAGAATAGATGAATAAACAACTGGATAAATAAATGCGGCTACTCGCGCTGCATTCACTCTTTTCCTATCAATCAGTCAACATCAATCAGCCTTTTCCCCTTCATTTTTTACATTCAGTCTTTTCCTATCAATCAATCAATATCAATCAGCCTTTCCCCCTTCATTTTTTTTTTCAATTTCTCACATAGGTTGCATGCTATGTGTAACGTTTCATCCATACCAAAGCCAAACGGGCCTCCTTTTCCGAAAGTTGGAGATGGGAGTTTATGTGCATGCAAAGAAAGTTGGAGATGGATCTATATATGTATGCAGGGTATAACGCTTGTATTTACACATTGGATCGCGGTTTATTGTCACATTTATAGGATTTTTCGGGAAATGGAGTCGGAACCAAACTTCACTGAGAGGGAAACATCCCCATGTACTGAAATGGCATTGCAGAGATTCGAATCCGTAATCCCAAGATCACCAGAATTACAAGTCCAGCCTCCTATCAACTGAGCTAGTCCAGATACTCTCTCTCTCTCTCTCTCTCTCTCTGTCTCTCTCTCTCTCTCTCTCTCTCTCTCTCTCTCTCTCTCTCTCTCGCTCTCTCTCTCTCTCAAAGAAACCAAAATACATTTTCTTCTGAAATGTCCAAAGTTACAAAACAATACGAGAAAAATATATTCATAAACACTATAAAGATAGCTTTCCTGTCCAGGTAAAAACACTGTTGCAAAAAGAAAATGCTGTCATAATGAGAGATGTTGCTATGTTTGTACATTACGCTTTACGTTTTAGAGAGGAACGGTAGTAACGAAATGTTATAAACCTAAGTTTGTTACTTGTTATCGCCAAATGAGCACTCCTTCTTTTTGAAACTTTTTTTTAATATAAATCATTCGTTTTCAAGAACACAAACAATTTCATGTTACGTGTCTCATGTGGATAGGCTGGAGGCCTCACATTAAAGTCACGAGTCTCACGAGTCACGAGTCTCTCTCTCTCTCTCTCTCTCTCTCTCTCTCTCTTCTCATCTCTCTCTCTCTCTCTCTTCTACTAAGTGGCTGTTTATCTTGCCATTTATTTCACAGCAGTTTTCTGAAGCGTATCATGTGCAATGAATTCAGTTCTGCCGATGTATGAAATACTGAGCAGTCGTCAAGCAAATGCAACAAAACACCAAGCAAAAAAACCTTCATCTATTGGTCTTCGTTGAGCAGGGCAAGAACGAACAAACAAAGAATAGAGTAAAGAAATAATGGAAGTGTTTGTGGCATTCCACACACGGTTTCTCTCATAGCAGACGACCAATAATTTTGTATAATTCTCAACACCACAAGGAAAGCATGGCAATCCAGTGGAGTCCTTTATCCGCCTCACTATAAATGTATGACTGCCCTGTGGGTTGGGCATAGAATAGATCCACTGCCCTGCCATGCATGTCGTGAGAGGAGACTAAGGCAGGACCACCTCGCCCCGAGGCTAAAGGGGTTTACGTAGGGCTAACAACCCTACCTGTAAAAAAGACCAGTCACAGAAGCATCGACGAGAACGAACCAAAACATTCACCTGGGCAAGGAAGGGTCTCCATCCCGGAGACTTATGACGCGGTGCAGTGAAAGCCGAAAGGAAACTGCAAGGCTGGCTCCCTTCTAAGAGGAAGAGAGGCCAACCTCCCAACAGCCAGAGGCGAGACACTGAGGCAGAGCTGAAACAACGAGGGACCAACTGGACTGGAATGACCAGAACAGCCCAGAACAGAGTGCGATGGCGAAGGGTCGTCGATGGCCTATGCTCCACAGAGAGCGATGGGCATGGAACGATAAACGTAGAATTTATGTTGGTTAGGTCTGATTAGAACTGCGCTCAATTCGACCTGTATTTCGTGGGTTTGTGACTGGCTAAACGTATCCTTCTCCTTCTCACAATCCCTTCCACAAGCCATGAAGCTTTTGAGTGCAGAAGTTACAGCTAGACAACCACATTCATGTGAGCACACTCCCCACCCAATTCCGGGCCCAAGCCTTATATACTTTTTTTTCATAAAATCCAAAGAGATGCTTGATGTTTGCGGTAACATGTATGCACTAACTGATGCACACAAACAGTAAAACATCCAACGTTTTGTGCAAAGCAACACAATGGTTACTCATGCATCCAGGGGCTTAGAACTAGTTATAAAAATATTCTCTTTTCGTTTGTCACTCAAACACCCCTGAAATAAATTAAGATGAGTCTGCACCCTGTGGCTTTCTCAAGCTCTTTGTTCAAAACTCCTGTACACCAAAACGAAAAGTATCTGCATTCGTATCTTGACTGAAAAATCGATCATGAATTTGTAAGCAATGCAAGTACCTCATCAGTCCTCCCTCTCTCTCTCTCTCTCTCTCTCTCTCTCTCTCCTCTCTCTCTTCTCTCCTCTCTCTCTCTCTCTCTCCTCTCTCTCAACCATCAGTCTCCAGTTTTTCACCACAAAAAGTTTGTGTGCCACAAGGATAAGTTCACAGTCTTCTTTAGTTTTACACTATGTTAATGGCTTCCCTACATATCAAAGGTTTATGTGAACTCTTAATAATAATAATAATAATGGGGATTTATATAGCGCCTTCCACGGCACAAGGCGCTTTACAAAGGCAGAAAAAATACAATTGCTAAATGTAAAGAAAATGCATTGAAAAACGGCTCAGAAATGAAAAACAAAGGCTCTCTCCCATTCTCTCCCACGCGCACACACACTCTCACGCACAGACACACAATACACAACAGCCGCAACAAACACAAACTACTAAGCGATCCACAAAAACAACAAGAGTCAATCAACTATCTGGTAATGACTGTCTTCTTAGTATTGTTTGAAAAGGTGGGTTTTTCAGGGAGGTTTTGAAGGAAGAAAAGGTTTGAGAATGTCTTAAGTCATAGGGGAGTTTATTCCAGAGTTTGGGAGCTGCGTATGAGAAAGCTCGTTCGCCATGCTGTTTACGATGGGGACGGTAACTGGGAAAGCGGAAGGTCCTGGTGTCGGTGGAGGAGCGGAGCGTTCATGGATAATACATTCCCCGCTCTCCCTCCTCTCTCTCTCTCTCTCTTCTCTCTCTCCTCTTCTCTCTCTCTCTCTCTCTCCTCTCTCTCTCTCTCTCTCTCTCTCCTCTCTCTCATACACACACACACACACACATGCACACACACACACGCACGCACGCACGCATGCACGCACGCACGCACGAACATACACAGGCACGCACGCATACATGCACAGAGTTAAGTATAATGAATTCGGTTATCTCTATGACATCTCATATTGACAGTAATGTGCTTCTATAGGGAAAAAGAAAACCCAAACGCCTGGTGGGAAGACAGACTAACGGAAGAAAGGATAATAAGAAAGCAGCGCAGAGGAAGAGAGGGGAAGTGGATGAAAGGGGGGGGGGGGCGGGGGGGGGGTAGGGGCAGTGTATTGTCCGACAAGTGTTGTGTCCATGGCAGGGCGGGGGAAATCAATGGCGGAAAGGTCTGGCCTGCTGGTGCTGCTGTGCTGGCTAAACGCTGCCTCCCCTCTCTCCCATTCATCTTCCTGGTCTGGTCCCTGTCTGAACCTCCCGTCACTGTCTGTCTGCCCCCTCCGCTTTCCACAGGCCCTCAACCATTGTGCTCCATATCAGCCCCACCCCCACTCTTCCCTCTCCCATACCTAGCCACCACCACCCCTTCCTCCCTCCACCCCCTTTCACCAAAGTAGTTTGTGTCATGTGCGCATTATGTACAATGGTAGTGGAAGCAACACACACTTTGGAAAACATTTGATAGAGACAACACTATTTAGAAAGAGAGGGATTTAGTTACCGACAAGGACATAGACAAACAAAGCACAGGACAAGACACAATGCATTTCGATCTCTTGGGTCTTCTTCAAGCAAAAACAGACAACATTTAACAGAGACAACGCTGTTAAAGACAGCATATTTATGTAAAGAGTTGATAGACAGATAAAGAACATATGCAAAACATTAATGAGGACAACACATGGATGTAAAACATTAACGAAAACAATGCACATATGTCAAGCATTGACGTGGACAAGATCTATGTGTAAAATGTTGAGGTAACAAACGTATGTAATGAGTTGGCACATATGACACAGATATAAAAAAATATTGATGCAGACACATGTAAAAAAAATGATAGCGACAACACACATAAATGAAACATTGATGCTGACAATACATTCTATTGGGATGGACAAAAGGACAGAAAGGAAAACATTGTTTTTCATTCATTGACGAGAGACAAACAGACGAAAGAGAAACAAAATGAACCGAATTTTGTCCATCAAGGGGCACACAGAAAAGAAAACAAGCAAAACGATCTTATTCTTGTCATCTTCATTGAAAAGAAACAGACAGATAAAAAGGAAACCCAAATTAACAGAGTTTTTTGCCTTTTCACTGAGGAGAGACAAACAGACAAAAAGGAACCAAAATTTACAGAGTTTTGTCCCCTTGGTTGGAGAGAGGCAAAAAGCAAAACAAAATGAACAGCGTTTGTTGTCTTTATTGGTGAAAGACAAACAGACAAAAGGAAAACAAAATGAACAGCGTTTGTTGTCTTTATTGGTGAAAGACAAACAGAGCAAAACAAAATGAACAGCGTTTGTTGTCTTTATTGGTGAAAGACAAACAGACAAAAGGAAAACAAAATGAACAGCGTGTGTTGTCTTTATTGGTGAAAGACAAACAGACAAAAGGAAAACAAAATGAACATAGTTCTTTTTATCTATTGGGATGAGAAACACAGACAGAAGGGACACCAAACGAACAGCCATTTGTCGTTTCCACCAGGAAGACTATGGAGAAAGGCCTACCTTGGCCCCTCCTAGAGGTCTGAACGTATTACTGGGTGGCCCCAAGCCTTTCTTCCCTTCTCCACCCACTTCAAGCTGTTGATCCAGGCAGCATCTTCATATATATTCTGTTATTACCCGAAAAACCCCTTTTTTAGTGTCAGAATCTTCAACTGATTGAAGGTGGACAGCTAAGAAAGAAGAAGAAAAAGAAGAAGAAGAAGAAAGGAGGAGGAGGAGGAGGAGAAGGAGGAGGGGGAGAAGAAGAACAAGAAGAAGGAGCACAAAAAGGAAATCGAAATGAACTGAACTTTCTTGTCTCCATGTCCCAAGAATCAAGCCATCAGTGATCATCAGATAAATGCTAATGACCTTTCTTACCAGCCACAAGGACGTTGACAGGGTTGGATCAGTCACGTAGCCTGACTTTTATATGTTAATGCGTATGATGTAGAAAAGACATAATTATATGCAACA
>CM031604.1:11680150-11690150 GCA_018398815.1 Conus ventricosus | reverse complement strand
TTGCATTTCTTTTTCTTTATTTGTGGTCACAATTAAATTTGGTTATCTCTACGACAGTACAAATGTCCCATATTGATACCAATATGTTCCTGTAGGAAGAAAACCCAAACGCCTTGTGGGAAGACAAGCTAAGGATGGAAAGGGTAATTAGAGAGCACAGGGGAAGAAGAGAGCAGTGAATGAAAGGGGGAGAGGCAGTGTATTGTGCGACACGTCTTGTGTCCATGGCAGGGCGGGGGAAATCAATGGCGGGAAAGGTCTGGCCTGCTGGTGCTGCTGTGCTGGCTAAACGCTGCCTCCCCTCTCTCCCATTCATCTTCCTGGTCTGGTCCCTGTCTGAACCTCCCGTCATTGTCTGTCTGCCCCCCCCCCCCCCCTCCACTTTCCACTTGGGCCGTCCAACTTCAGAACTCTTCATTGCCCCCTACCCCACCCCTAGCTTCTTCTTCTTCGTCTTCTTCTTCCTAAAATACTGGTTCACTCAAAAACGAGTAGGTCACCAGCGCGCATGTTAAAAAGTAAAATAAAATAACATAAAATAGTTCGACTCAGACTGTTGGCCCCTGGAGCAAATTTGGCAACAAGGGGTCGCACTCGATATTCAAGAAGTTAAAAGCAATGTCCAGATTCAGGCCCAGGTAACAGTACAATATCTGGGGAAGTTAAAATAGAACATCGTCAATATGCAGATTTCAAAACTGTCGCATCAATTTGTTTTTTAAATGAGACTGCATTTGTGGCAATCTTGATGGCACCCGGCCACCTCTTCCTCTCTCTCTCTCTCTCTCTCTCTCTCTCTCTCTCTCTCTCTCTCTCTCTCTCTCTCTCTCTCCTAACTAAGCCCTTTCACTCACTGGCGCGTTTTATACGTACACTATTGCCTTGGACAGCACACATCATGTACAGTATTGGTTCAGACAACACATGCATGGAAAACGGTGATGCCAACAACACACACACAGTGTAAAACATTAATGCACACAACATGTTAACATTAATGGAGACGACCTGCATGTGTAAAACATTGATGCAGACAACACAAATCTGTTAAACACTGGCGAAAACAATACATGATTGTAAAACATTGAAGACAAAACACGGATGTGAAACATTAATGCAGACAACACACATACATTAATAGTTTATGAAGACAACGCATGCACGTAAAACATTGATGAAGACAACACATGTATGTAGAACATTGATGCAGATGACACACCTATGTGAAACTTAGATGCAGACAGCACATATATGTAAAACATTGATACAGACAACATGCACAAATAAAACAGAGATGCAGACAACACACATATGTGTGTGAGTGTGTGCATGAGTGTATGCATGTGCTTTTGTATTCATGTGAGATTGTGTTTACATATGTGTGTGTGTGTGTGTGTGTGTGTGTGTGTGTGTGTGTGTGTGTGTGTGTGTGTGTGTGTGTGTGTGTGTGGGGAGAGAGACAGGCACACAGACAGAGAGAGAGAGAACTTGTGTTTACCTCTGCACGCGCATAAGCGTGCACGCATTTGTGTGTGTGTGTGTGTGTGTGGTGTGTGTGTGTGTGTGTGTGTGTGTGTGTGTGTGTGTGGTGTCAGAGACAGAGAAAGAGAGAGACAGACAGACAGAGAGAGAAATGTTCCGATGACGCCAGTGATGATTTTTTGCCATTGTTTGTCATTTATGTTAGTGTCATGCAAAGTACCTCAACTAACAATGTATGCCAAATACACTTAAATTTGCACCAAAATATATCACGTCAGGACAGCTTTGAACCTGATTTACGAAATACTGTATATATATATATATATATATATATATATATATATATATATATATATATATATTATTATATATATATATATATATATATATATATTATATATATATATATATATATATATAATGATTATAAGTAAATCTTAAAACCGGGATGACAAATTTGTTTCGAGGTCCTCCCTCTCCTCAGATCCCGTGCCAATATATATCAAAATGTCAACGACTTTCCTGTTTTGGTTTCATTTAGGTAATTATTGCGTGTGGACTGGTGCCTTTACAATACACCAACTCCACTAGACCTAAGGGCAACAATGGATGGGAATTAAGCTTAGAAAGTAAATGAGTAAATCCAAAACAGGCTGCTCTGAACATTGCCAAAGTGTCGCAACAGCAGTGCAGTGTCTCCTCTGGCGGGCTACCTCACGAATGTTTGATGCTGATCGCTGCCTGCTAACTGCTCTTGTTAGTTTCGATGGCACAAACCTTGCTCTGCTTATGTGTTGGGGAACCTGAAGAAAAGTCGTGGGAGTAATACCACTAGGATTTAAGGAGGATGAAACAGCAGAAAGAAAGACAGAGAAAAAAAAACAGAGAAAGAAGAAGAAAAACGAAGAAAAGAAAAAGAGCGACCAAAGAAAGAAAGAAAGAAAGAAAGAGCGACACAAAGAAAGAAAGAAAGAAAGAAAAGAGCGACACAAAGAAGAAAGAAAGAAAGAGCGACACAAAGAAAGAAAGAAAGAAAGAAAGAGACACAAAGAAAGAAAGAAAGAAAAAGAGCG
The DNA here is from genome assembly GCA_018398815.1 of Conus ventricosus. Lineage (NCBI taxonomy): Eukaryota > Metazoa > Mollusca > Gastropoda > Neogastropoda > Conidae > Conus > Conus ventricosus. The sequence goes on along the minus strand of CM031604.1, from coordinate 11,687,595 downwards.
ACACAAGAAGAAAAGCAAAGAAAGAAAGAAAGAAGCGACACAAAGAAAGAAAGAAAGAAAGAGCGACACAAAGAAAGAAAGAAAGAAAGAGCGACACAAAGAAAGAAAGAAAGAAAGAGCGACACAAAGAAAGAAAGAAAGAAAAGAAAGAGCGACACAAAGAAAGAAAGAAAGAAAGAAAAGCGACACAAAGAAAGAAAAGAGCGACACAAAGAAAGAAAGAAAGAAAGAGCGACACAAAGAAAGAAAGAAAAGAAGAGAGGACACAAAGAAAGAAAGAAAGAAAGAAAGAGGAACACAAAGAAAGAAAAAGAAAGAAAGAGCGACACAAAGAAAGAAAGAAAGAAGGCGACACAAAGAAAAAGAAAGAACAAAGAAAGAAGAGCGGACACAAAGAAAGAAAGAAAGAGCGACACAAAGAAAGAAAGAAAGAGTGACACAAAGAAAGAAAGAAAGAGCGACACAAAGAAAGAAAGAAAGAAAGAAGGAAGGAAGGAAAATAAATGAATTAAGACAAAATAAATAGATGAATGAGTGAAATAAAGAACTGAATGAGAAAACAGTTGGGAAGTGAAACTCTTGAACGGAAAAACGAAAACAACAGGAAGAGCACAACAACTTTCTGTAACGTTGTCTGCTGACCTGTAATTCATCGACCAAGAAAAAAAACAGAATGTGTTTTGGACGATTAGGATGGTCTTTCTGAAGAAACAAAACAAAAATAAGAGAAAAACTACATTCAGAGAGTTTTGTCGTATTCATTGGGAAGAGACAAAAAGACAGGAACTAAAAGACAATGAACAGAATGTTGTCGTCCGCATGTTTTCTGTCCTGAGCGTCAGAACGTCGGCCGTGACAACAACATTTCTTTAAAATCAGGGGAGGTTATTATTTTTGATTCATCGAGCGAAAAAGGGCTGAACCTTTTTAAGAAACATTTCGTCTTTTTTTGCCTATAGCTCGCAACAACATATATCTTATTTGTATTGAGGATGAAGTGGATTTTCACCAGAGAGAAGTTGAAATAGAAAGTGTAAATGTCGGGTTTTTTCATCCGTGTCTCTTTTATTTGTGAATATTTATCTATTCAACTATATATATATATATATATATATATATATTATATATAATGCTGAAGAATTAAGTAGTGGGGGAACACTAGTTCAGGTTAACAATTCTTCCATCATTATAGTAATAACTTGGCAAACATTTGAAATTTTTAAAAAAATTGAAGATGAAGAAAATGGGATAATGTATATTGTAAATATAAAAACCCTTCACTAGCTGCATGAGGGGACCATCGCAATTCCTCTCGAATACAGATCTAGATGTATTACCTGCTCCGAGGTCTTTCGTCCGCTGGATCAGACTCGTCAGGGAGACACGGCTGATTATGTCTGTGCTCTTGGCGTCAAATAGAGACACACCACAGTCCATAATTCTGTGGTGTTCTCACCACCAAGCGTTAAAAAAATCCAACAGCACCCCCAAAGCAGCCAGTGAAAGGTAGTAAATAAAGGAAAACGAAAGTGTGGAGAGGAAAAAAGTTGCTGTAAAACTAAAACATTATGCAAACAGTATCAGATGTAGGGGACAATCTTTGAGCCTATGCTTGAGGATCCATTCAAGGATGCAAGGGAGATCAAAAGATATGGAACAGTCTGAGTGGTCAGCTCTGTTGTTCTACAGCCCAAGCATAGTCAGCGGCTGAGAATTGTGCAGAACAACCTTTACTTAGATCTCCTGAGAGATGCAATTTCCCACTGATTGATATATACATCATGTGTGTGTGTGTGTGTGTGTGTGTGTGTGTGTGTGTACACTTCCTTTCAATTGGTTGACGGAGCGGTACGAATTCATCTGTCGGTTGGCCCGTGCAATGCACTGCAGACAAACACAAGAGTCGCCCAGTTTTCTGTAAGCGCTAGCAAACCCAGGGAAGGGCATGGGAAGGGTCAACGGATGTTGAATGGCTGGGGGACCGCTCACTAAGTCACAGGGCCGCTGAGTCACAGGGCCGCCAAGTCACAGGGTGCCTGTTTTGCTCTCGTTTTCTATTTCTGAATAAAAAATCTTTAGATCTGTTTGCCATTGTCATGGAAGAGGTTCGAAATTCAGCATTTCCCGTCAAGTGGCTGAATTGTTTGTCACAGTGATCACGTACCAGTGCATAGCCCGGTGACATCCCATTTGGTCTACTCCCATTTGGTCTACTCCCATTTCGTCTACTACTCCCATTTCGTCTATTTCCATACTGACCATACTGCAAGGCTCCCCTCTGGCGTAACCAGTGTCCCAGTCTACTCCAAAGCAGAATCGATGGTCTTTAGATTAGAGTAGGGCGAAGCCCGAGAGAGGACGAAGGACGAATGAACGAAGGCCGTTAGGCCAAGTCGTGCTCACACATTGTGACTTAGCGGCCCTGTGACTTAGCGGCCCCGTGACTTGGCGGCCCTGTGACTTAGCGGCCCCGTGACGTAGTGACCTGCTTCCGAATGGCTGGCTGTAAACCAGTGCAGTTGCTGGTCCCCCTCTACGTTAGCAGACCTCAGGGAAGGACAGGAGATCACTCTCAACGGCAGTGACCCACAACGGTTGTTGGTCCTCCCTCTACGTACGCTTGCAGACTTCAGGGAAAGACGAAGGATCGGTCAATAGACGGTGAATGGCAGTGAGCCAGAGCAGTTTGTTGACCCCTCCTCTGTGCCGCCAGACTTCAGAGAAGGACATAGAATTGGTTACTGGACGTTGAATGGTGGTACGTTGGGGCAGTTGTTTGCCCTGATGTGCCCCAGACTCCAGGGAAGGGTAAAGAAGCAGTCAATGGACGTTGAATGAATGTGCACCAGAACACTTGTTGGTCCTGAGGAGCTAGCAAACCCCACAGAAGGGCAGGGAGTTGGTCAATGGAAGTCAAATGACGGTGAGCCAGAGCTCCTGTTGGCCCGTGAATGCTGACAGACCACACAGGGAAGAGCAAGGGATGGTCGATGTACACTGACTGGCCGAGACAGTGCCGGGGGGCAGGTGTTGGCCTCTGATGGACCAGCATAGCTCGGTCAGTCAGCAGAATGATGACAGTCATCGATAGTCTGTGTAGGCTGGTTGAAAGGGCGTCATTAAGCCGTTTGGAGGTCGGAAGAGGCAGAGTGAGAGAGAGAGAGAGAGAGAGAGAGAGAGAGAGAGAGAGAGAGAGAGATCAAATCTTGGAACTCAAGATACTGAAGAAAAATAAAAGATATTTAATCTAGGACTGGGATTTTAGGGGCAGCGTTTTCTTCCTTTGCCTCCTTCCTATACTAAATTATGCAAATGAAGTATGATATATAAGGGAAAAAATAAAACAAAGAAATAAATGATAACAAAAGAGCGCAATATTTATGGAAATACATGCCATACACACATAGACCCACACACATGGGCCTGGCTATAAGCATGCATGAATACATACTCATGAAGCCACACCACAGTTATGTATACAACGGAGGGTGTTAGATCATTTAGCAGCCATGGAAAGAAAGGAATAGAGTGGAGCCTTCTCTCTCTCTCTCTCTCTCTCTCTCTCTCTCTCTCTCTCTCTCTCTCTCTCTCTCTCTCTCATACACATTATGTTGAACAGTCTAGAAGTGAGAGAAACAACACACACACACACACACACACACACACACACACACACACACGCGCGCGCGCGCGCGCGCACGCATGCACGCACGCACTCACGCACGTACACACGAACGCACAGTCATGGCTTAGTAAGATCGTCTGATGATGATGCTGATGATGATACTGACAATAAGGATGAAGATGATGATGGTATGACAATAGGCCATAGATGAATTCCAAGGGAAGTAACCATTCCCACTAAGGGTTATTGTTATTAGCATATTTTTATTTTCACTCCTAATGCAGTTACTATGACTGGCTGTTATTGTTGAGGATTTGAACGGTTACAGCAAAGTAATGCGACCTCTGCCGGTACTTTCATTAAATAAAACAGCATAGCCTATACTAAAGAGCCTTTCGGGTGCTTTCTCGGGGCTTTTCCGAAGGCGGATAGCAAATGTTATATTTTCGGAAAGAGACTTCCATATGGATGGGCCAGAAAATGCCCAACTAGTTTAAACATGTCAATAAGAGTACGTGATAGAATATCGTAGAGCCGTACAGACTTGAGGTCCTGGAGTGTAAATCTTGAAGATTCTGTGGCGACAGATCATTGTGTACCTTCTTCATAAGTACAGCTTTGCTGAAGTCTATTTGTACCTGCAGAGACAGTATACATTTGCTTCTCTGAGGTTGATATGCAAAATCTGATTTTTAAAAAAATGACTAAACGTACCTTCTGATGATACAACTGAGTTTTCCACGCTCATTTTTTATTCCAGCAAATCCCAAACTGCAGATGCAAAATTCCTGCGAGGGAAGCAGTGAGCTTGGAAAGACGTTTTTTTTCAGCATTTTTGTCAACACAAGCCTTCAACTGTTGGAGCAGGAAGAGACTGAGCCAGTGTGCTTTGATGTGAGGCTGCCACTTCAGTTCCTCGTCCACTGTCATTTCCAGGACTCCATGTTCATCCAATTGTTCCATGCTGCTGCTGTCTACGATCAGACTGAGGTATCGAATCTTCGTTTGATGCTTTCGTCTAGAAGTCATTTGATGTTTTGTTTTCTATTTCTGATGAAGTGTCAGGCAATTATGATGGCACAATGCAGAAACATCGTTCGTACAGGGATTTAGTTAGAAGGTAAGTCCACATGACTTGAGTGGAAAGAATTGTCCGCCAGAGATAAAGCACAGGTCTGATATAAATCGTGAATGACCATTGGTAAACAAGCCAAATAGAAGTGGCCCTAGAGAAGACCCTTGGGGCACTACAGTTTTTACAGTCTCTGTACCTGAGAAACTATTGTTGCGAAACGCATGATGTATAATTCATAATTCAAAGGAAGGCAGTGTGTTTAAATTTTGAAAAGATAGCAATGAATATTCAAACAGCATTTTGTGGTCGACGAAATCGAAGGCAAGAAAGACCGTGCCTGCTCTTTTGATTTGGTTGATTGCAAGCAACTAAGTGTCATATTAAGTAGACCAAGGGACAGCTTGCCATGAATACTGATGACGAGAGACAGACAGACAGACGAACAGAGAGACAGAGGGACGGACAGACGGACAGACAGACTGACGGACGGACGGACGATCAGACGGACAGAAGAGACAAAGACCCGCGATTGAGACAGACAGACAAAGACAGAGACAGACAGATGAATAATATCTTAGACAGAAAGAGACAGAGACAGATAAACAGCCATATAGATAGAAAGACGAGAGGCAGAGACAGAGGAAGAATGAGAGAGAGTGCCTATTTCAGTCCGTGTCAATCGATAAGCCAGGAAGAATGGTCTCTGGCTTTTACCCACTCACAGACACACACATTCCCAGAGAGAAAGTTCCAGTCAACTTCCCGTATTGTTAACAATTGTTTTAATTAAAGTACAAAAGGGGTCTAGACATACAATCACACTACCACTACCACCGCCTTCTCCCAACCCGTCTGTTCTGCCTCCCTCCCTCCCGGATTTCCGGTCCGCCCCCAACTTCTCTGCAAACTGTATCTCTTCTTGCACATCTGCTTTGGCGATAACCGCACAGATAAGCTGGGACGATGAAAAAATAAGCATCGTCAGTAAAACAAAACCCAGAAAAGAAAGAAGAAGAAGAACCTACTTATGTGTGGCTGACCGTCAGTGCCTGGGGTTGATATCGGAAAATACGAAAACAAAAGGGCAGGGGGGGGGGGGGCGGATTTTTTTTGGGGGGTGAGGGGGCGAAAGAGGGGGCCGGAAAAGGGAGTAAAGTAGGAGGCAGAAGGAGATTCTTTTTTTTTATTTTTTTTTTTTAAGATGGCTAACAAATGATTGAGTGTGCTGCTTCTGATCCTGAAGGTGGGGACAGGACAGTGGTATGTTGACTGGCCAGTGTCTGTGGGGGGCTGGTACTACCCGGACATTCTGCCCTTGGGCGTCTTGTGTGAACTCTTCAGGCAGCAAAGGCCGGGGAGGGGGGGGGGGAGGGGGGGGGCTGAGAGCTGACAGTCTCAGGAGTGGAGGGACACGGAGGGTCGATAAGGAAAAAAACACCTGCACGACTTGGCTGGCGGCTGGCGTCTCACTGGTTGGAGGCTGACCATGAGATGAAAATAAGGGAGGAGAGAGAGGGGGAAGAAGGGGGAGAGGAGGGGGGAGGGAGGAGGCTGGGAGAGAGGAGGAGCAGAAGGTGGAGGAGGAGAATTGAATGGATGGATATTGGTGCTGCTGAGATAGGGGACAGTGTGATAAACCTAAGAGTCGTTCGATTTTTTTGTTGTTTTAGAAATGTCACGGAAAGACGATGGAGGGCAATATAGAAAATTCGCCAGTCAAAAGACAAAGACGCGCGTTTCTACTAATAACACGAGTATTTTACTTTTTAGTACAATTTTTCAAATCAAGTAAAAATGTAAATTTTTGGTGAATTTTACTTTAGATTAGAGTAAAATTGAGTAAACGGATAAACACACGCATATAGGGTATACAAAAACCACTGTCATATTTTTTCAATGCGTAGAGAATATACGACATGCGTCAGAGAAAAACCAAACTCCTCGACAATACAACACAGCAAGCTGCTCCACTAAATACCTCACTGGTCTACACTGCAAAAAAAAAGCTCAGTCATTCTCTTCCTGAAATTTACATGGGCGAACATGGGATCCAGAGAATACTTTGTTCGCTGACGAAGCCAGAACATTGTGGGTTTTTGGTTCCAAACTCACACTGGGCAAGCTTTTTTTTTCACTTAACGGGTAAACCAAAAGATCAGCAGACAAAAAAAAAATGTAGCACCGTGCATTGGCGACGTGTCGATTCCGGTGAGAGCAAACCGACTCACACAGAAAAATCTTGACAATAGAAATACATATACACCATACAGTACATCAGATTGTGTGATACGTTTGGTGTTATCCATGGCGGCAATAAAGCACAAGACAAGACACGATCATGTAAAGCACACTACAACGCCACACATGACTATACAACACATGACAATAAAAAATACACCATACAGTGCATCAGATTGTGTGATACGTTTGGTGTTATCCATGGCGGCAATAAAACAAGACAAGACACGATAATGTAACACACTACAACGCCATACATGACTATACAACACAGCACAGTGCTGTTCACTGCTATATACACCACATTACAATACAACATTCCTACAGAAAGAGAGTTCCACCCCCCCCCCCCCCCCCCACCCCCCATCGTCCTCAGCAGACAAATCAAGGCTGACAGAATGAGGGGAGAGAGGGAAGGGTCACAGACAGTGGAAGTGAGGGGGATATAGGAAGGGAAGGAGGGGGGGTTAAGGAACCAACAGACAAGACAACTTTTCCAATCCCCAG
>CM031604.1:11654069-11680050 GCA_018398815.1 Conus ventricosus | reverse complement strand
CAGAAGAAGACAAGGGAATCATTAGGGGTGGAGGGAGGGAGGGAGGGCGATGACTTCCAGGCCGATGACCGCACTGGATAAACATCGCCTCTCCTGTCGTCCATTCATCGTCCGAGTCCATTCCGTGTCTGAGCCTCCTCATAAATCGTTGTCCATACCACTTCCCATCAGTAGCTCCCTTTACCGCTTACTGCCAGTATATTTCGATTCAGTATGTACCCCTCCCATTTTCCATTCATATACACCTTTGCCACTTACTATCAGTATATTTCGATTTAGTATGTACCCCTCCCATTTTCCATTCATATACACCTTTACCACTTACTATCAGTATATTTCGATTTAGTATGTACCCCTCCCATTTTCAATTCATATACACCTTTACTACTTACTATCAGTATATTTCGATTTAGTATGTACCCCTCCCATTTTCCATCCATATACACCTTTACCACTTACTATCAGTATATTTCGACTTAGAATGTACCCCTCCCATTTTCCATTCATATACACCTTTACCACTTACTATCAGTATATTTCAATTTAGTATGTACCCCTCCCATTTTCCATTCATATACACCTTTACCACTTACTATCAGTATATTTCGATTTAGTATGTACCCCTCCCATTTCCATTCATATACACCTTTACCACTTACTATCAGTATATTTCGATTTAGTATGTACCCCTCCCATTTCCATTCATATACACCTTTACCACTTACTATCAGTATATTTCGATTTAGTATGTACCCCTCCCATTTCCATTCATATACACCTTTACCACTTACTATCAGTATATTTCGATTTAGTATGTACACCTCCCATTTTCCATCCATATACACCTTTACCACTTAGTATCAGTATATTTCGATTTAGTATGTACCCCTCCCATTTTCCATTCATATACACCTTGACCACTTACTATCAGTATATTTCAATTTAGTATGTACCCCTCCCATTTTCCATTCATATACACCTTTACCACTTACTATCAGTATATTTCGATTTAGTATGTACCCCTCCCATTTCCATTCATATACACCTTTACCACTTACTATCAGTATATTTCGATTTAGTATGTACCCCTCCCATTTCCATTCATATACACCTTTACCACTTACTATCAGTATATTTCGATTTAGTATGTACCCCTCCCATTTCCATTCATATACACCTTTACCACTTACTATCAGTATATTTCGATTTAGTATGTACCCTCCCATTTTCCATTTCATATACACCTTTACCACTTACTATCAGTATATTTCGATTTAGTATGTACCCCTCCCATTTCCATTCATATACACCTTTACCACTTACTATCAGTATATTTCGATTTAGTATGTACCCCTCCCATTTCCATTCATATACACCTTTACCACTTACTATCAGTATATTTCAATTTAGTATGTACCCCTCCCATTTTCCATTCATATACACCTTTACCACTTACTATCAGTATATTTCGATTTAGTATGTACCCCTCCCATTTTCATTCATATACACCTTTACCACTTACTATCAGTATATTTCGATTTAGTATGTACACCTCCCATTTTCCATTCATTTACACCTTTACCACTTACTATCAGTATATTTCGATTTAGTATGTACCCCTCCCATTTCCATTCATATGCACCTTTACCACTTACTATCAGTATATTTCGATTTAGTATGTACCCCTCCCATTTTCCATTCATATGCACCTTTACCACTTACTATCAGTATATTTCGATTTAGTATGTACCCCTGCCATTTTCCATTCATATACACCTTTACCACTTACTATCAGTATATTTCGATTTAGTATGTACCCCTCCCATTTCCATTCATATACACCTTTACCACTTACTATCAGTATATTTCGATTTAGTATGTACCCCACCCATTTCCATTCATATACACCTTTACCACTTACTATCAGTATAATTCAATTTAGTATGTACCCCTCCCATTTTCCATTCATATACATCTTTACCACTTACTATCAGTATATTTCGATTTAGTATGTACCCTCCCATTTTCCATTCATATACACCTTTACCACTTACTATAAGTATATTTCGATTTAGTATGTACCCCTCCCATTTCCATTCACATACACCTTTACCACTTACTATCAGTATATTTCGATTTAGTATGTACCCCTCCCATTTCCATTCATATACACCTTTACCACTTACTATCAGCATATTTCGATTTAGTATGTACCCCTCCCATTTTCATTCATATACACCTTTACCACTTACTATCAGTATATTTCGATTTAGTATGTACCCCTCCCATTTTCCATTCATATACACCTTTAACATTTACTATCAGTATATTTCGATTTAGTATGTACCCCTCCCATTTGCATTCATATACACCTTTACCACTTACTATCAGTATATTTCGATTTAGTATGTACCCCTCCCATTTGCATTCATATACACCTTTACCACTTACTATCAGTATATTTCAATTTAGTATGTACCCCTCCCATTTCCATTCATATACACCTTTACCACTTACTATCAGTATATTTCAATTTAGTATGTACCCCTCCCATTTTCCATTCATATACACCTTTACCACTTACAATCAGTATATTTCAATTTAGTATGTACCCCTCCCATTTTCCATTCATATACACCTTTACCACTTACTATCAGTATATTTCAATTTAGTATGTACCCCTCCCATTTTCCATTCATATACACCTTTACCACTTACTATCAGTATATTTCAATTTAGTATGTACCCCTCCCATTTTCCATTCATATACACCTTTACCACTTACTATCAGTATATTTCAATTTAGTATGTACCCCTCCCATTTTCCATTCATATACACCTTTACCACTTACTATCAGTATATTTCAATTTAGTATGTACCCCTCCCATTTTCCATTCATATACACTTTTACCACTTACTATCAGTATATTTCGATTTAGTATGTACCCCTCCCATTTTCCATTCATATACACCTTTACCACTTACTATCAGTATATTTCAATTTAGTATGTACCCCTCCCATTTTCCATTCATATACACCTTTACCACTTACTATCAGTATATTTCAATTTAGTATGTACCCCTCCCATTTTCCATTCATATACACCTTTACCACTTACTATCAGTATATTTCAATTTAGTATGTACCCCTCTCATTTTCCATTCATATACACCTTTACCACTTACTATCAGTATATTTCAATGTAGTATGTACCCCTCCCATTTTCCATTCATATACACCTTTACCACTTACTATCAGTATATTTCAATTTAGTATGTACCCCTCCCATTTTCCATTCATATACACCTTTACCACTTACTATCAGTATATTTCAATGTAGTATGTACCCCTCCCATTTCCATTCATATACACCTTTACCACTTACTATCAGTATATTTCAATTTAGTATGTACCCCTCCCATTTTCCATTCATATACACCTTTACCACTTACTATCAGTATATTTCAATTTAGTATGTACCCCTCCCATTTTCCATTCATATACACCATTACCACTTACTATCAGTATATTTCGATTTAGTATGTACCCCTCCCATTTTCCATTCATATACACCTTCACCACTTACTATCAGTATATTTCGATTTAGTATGTACCCCTCCCATTTTCATTCATATACACCTTCACCACTTACTATCAGTATATTTCGATTTAGTATGTTGTTACGGATGCTGTGTGGTGCGTGTTTTGTTGTCTGACTCTCGCTCTCAAAAGTTTGGATGCGTGTACGACTTTTCCCCTACACACACCCACACCATACGAACATAGATAGCCAGGCAACACACGTGTAAGATTTTCTTCTTTTTATATGCTGCCTGAACCATCAATATGAATCGTTACCAAATCAATACATGCCATTACATAGAATACAGATCAATGCACGTCAATTAAGACATTAATACATAAGACACTTCAATCATCATATATCAGCGTATCATACTACGTATCTTGATATAACTCGCTTATCTCGCCGGCGCCGTCCACAGTGTCTCACATATACAATCAACGCATTCAGTTCCACAGTACCCACGCCACAGTCTACAGCATTAAAATAAGACGAAGACGGATAACCAAGGTCCCCACACGGTAAACACAGCCGTTCACAAAACACAAGCGATGAAGAAGAAACAGGGTCTCAACACAGCAAGCACAATAATATTACGTCGAACTATCAGAAGAAGAACCGCAAATTCACAAGGCACAGTAACCCATAGCAGAAGAACCGCAGATTCACAAAGCACAGCAATCCACAGAAGAACCGCAGATTCATAAAGCACAGCAATCCACAGAAGAAGAACCGCAGATTCATAAAGCACAGTAAACCATATTGAATCCCCGGAGAACACAATTTCACCAAAGTCCCATAGAACACAATAAACTTCGGTTCGACGCACCGTTGATCTAAACAAAATATTAACTTCTCCGTGTATTTATACTACAGTGTTCACATCAATAAATACAGCCCACCGACACACGTGCGGTGGTACAATTGGAGCACATATTAAATATTCTTACAGGAGTTTTAAGTCACTCTCGGCGACACAGCATTCACAACAATTTTATAACAAATACATTTCCTGCTACATATTCCGCTGGTACCGTCATCAAAAGCATCCCACATACACAGTGAACATCGATGCACTACTGACCACTCGGTCAGCCTCTCCACATAGTAACACTACGGAGAAAACGATGATTAAAACAAAATAAATTAGGCTGGACACCAAAGCCTCTGCCGTTAATTCTTGCTCCCTTCTCTTTTTTCATATTATTATTTTCGTCATGTAGTTAAATATGTCATTTTAAGTTGACGTCATAATTTGCGTTGACGTCACATATGTACCCCTCCCATTTTCATTCATATACACCTTCACCACTTACTATCAGTATATTTCGATTTAGTATGTATCCCTCCCATTTTCATTCATATACACCTTTACCACTTACTATCACTATATTTCGATTTAGTATGTACCCCTCCCATTTTCATTCATATACACCTTTACCACTTACTATCAGTATATTTCGATTTAGTATGTACCCCTCCCATTTCCATTCATATACACCTTTACCACTTACTATCAGTATATTTCAATTTAGTATGTACCCCTTCCATTTCCATTCATATACACCTTTACCACTTACTATCAGTATATTTCAATTTAGTATGTACCCCTCCCATTTCCATTCATATACACCTTTACCACTTACTATCAGTATATTTCGATTTAGTATGTACCCCTCCCATTTCCATTCATATACACCTTTACCACTTACTATCAGTATATTTCAATTTAGTATGTACCCCTCCCATTTCCATTCATATACACCTTTACCACTTACTATCAGTATATTTCAATTTAGTATGTACCCCTCCCATTTCCATTCATATACACCTTTACCACTTACTATCAGTATATTTCAATTTAGTATGTACCCCTCCCATTTTCATTCATATACACCTTTACCACTTACTATCAGTATATTTCAATTTAGTATGTACCCCTCCCATTTTCATTCATATACACCTTTACCACTTACTATCAGTATATTTCAATTTAGTATGTACCCCTCCCATTTTCCATTCATATACACCTTTACCACTTACTATCAGTATATTTCAATTTAGTATGTACCCCTCCATTTTCCATTCATATACACTTTTACCACTTACTATCAGTACCTGTCTTACCTCTTCTCATCCATATCTGCCTTCACTTACTTACTTACTTAGGCCCATAGCTCAAGGGTGAGCATAGGCCATCGACAACACTCCGCCATCGCACTCGGTTCTGGGCTGCTCGCTGAATGCCTGGCCAGTTGGTCCCCTGCGTCGTTATCTCTGGAAAATCTTCCTTCACTACTTCCCATGAATACCTACCCCTGCCACCTCCCATCTGTGTCTATCCTTACCACTTCTCATCTGTATCTACCCTTACCACCTCTCATCTATATCTACCCTTACCACTTCCCATCAGTATCTACCCTTACCACCTCTCATCTGTATCTACCCTTACCACTTCTCATCTGTATCTACCCTTACCCCTTCTCATCAAGACTTACCCTTACCACTTCCCATCTGTATCTACTCTTACCACTCCCCCATCTGTATCTGCCCTTACCACTTCCAGTCAGAATCTGCACTTGCTATATTTCTCATCGCCATGTCCCCCTCCAATCAGCATGCACCTTGGACAAAATCTTCCATCACAATAGTGCAGTAATACTCAAGGGAACAGCACAACAAGGAGGAAGAGAGGACTGAAGGAACCATGAAAACCCCACAATCAGTCATACTGCCAGACAAGAAAGGTACTCTTAACAGAGAAAAATACCAAGAGAGAGAGAGAGAGACAGACAGACAGACAGACAGACAGAGAAACAGAGAGACAGACAGGAGAGAGAGAGAGAGAGAGAGAGAGAGAGAGAGAGAGAGAGAGAGAGAGAGAGAGAGAGAAGAGAAGGAAGAAGAAAGGATGTGATGCGAGCTGGGTGTTTTGACATATAGCAGCAGATGGTCTGGTGTGGTGCACATTCAGGTTTGTAAATATCACACACTCTTCCATTACGCCTGTATTGAAAGAGTTGACCCTATGACGGTCATCATCATGATAATATAATTTACAGCATCGGCATGTGCATTGTTTCAATCTATGTCTACAAACAACGTCCTACATGGGAGCCATTGGGATAGAATCATAACATGCTTTTCTTTCTTTCATCTTACACAGAGAAAAAATATTCATGTCCACCAAACATCTGACACACGCATAATCTCTTTCAGATGATTTTTCATACATGTACAGAATAGGAGGTAAAAAAAAATTGTATCCAGAAAAAAAAGTACAAATTCAGACAGGAAAAAAAACTATTTTGCAGTTAACAAGGGCTGTGTAATAAGGGAAAGTATCTCGCCATGATTCTCTGTCCAAGACTATTAACACAGCACAGACGGCCTGGGTGGACAGCATAGAGGACTGAACTGTTTACAACGCCTCTACCTGGTTGTGTATGATTGAGAACAAAGAGCTGTGGAGATTCAGGCCTCCAGCACAGAGCCTCTGTGACCATTTGTGAGGAGATAATGAATGCGGGATAAAAGGAGATAATGAATGCGGGATAAAAGGAGATAATGAATGCGGGATAAAAGGAGATAATGAATGCGAGATAAAAGGAGATAATGAATGCGAGATAAAAGGAGATAATGAATGCGGATAAAAGGAGATAAGAATGCGGTAAAGGAGATAATGAATGCGGGATGAAAGGAGATAATGAATGCGGGATAAAACTAGCGATGGTGTGGCGTAAACCTCCGGGGAGAGAATTAAAACAACCTTTCCGAGTTGCCTCCCATCTCATCCTAGACATGACGGGCTCCGCGATGGCGCAGGGAAAGGCGATCACGGGGGCAGGGATGGAGGGAGGTAAGGGATAGAGAGGTAGGGTTGGGGGAGGGGGGGGGGAACCAGGTTGCCCATAAACAAGATGAACCTTCCTGGCCGGGCCTGCAGTCGTGCCAGGAATGAATTGCAGAGCAGAAAACAGGAGGGGGGGGGGGGGGGGGGGGGAAGATGAGGAGCAGGACGGTACCATGGAGGAGCTGGATGACATGGAAGAGAGGGGTGGTGGGTGATGCTGAGTGCAGAGATGACGGATAGCGCAGTAACCCTTTGTGTAAAACAAAAAAAAAAAAAGTTCAAATTTTAAAACTTTTCTTTGGGAAAAACACTTTTGTAAACAGGGTAAAATAAATTTCGAAATTTTAAAAAAAGAATAAAAAAAAAAAGAAAGAAAAAAAAAGAAAACCCATACAGTTGAAAAAAACAAAATGAAGGGGAAAAACCCTTAAATTCAAAACAAAAATCAGAAGGGATATATAACTCCCCAAGAAAAAAACCCAAAATCGGTATTCGTCGCAAAAAGAAAAAATGAAAATGTCATAAAAAACCATTATTTTTTGCTGCTTTTCAAAACAACACGGCCGGGAAACAAGTGGGTTCGCCCCAACGGAGAAAAATTTCCGGAAAAAGTTTTCCCTCTTCTAAAAAAGCTGAAATATTCACGGGACGGGTCGAAAAAAACCCCAAAAAAGCGGACAAACTGACAACGATAGAGGGGGGAGGGGGGGGGGTGTGTGTGGGGCGGAGGGGGGGGGGAAGGGGGGACACAAAAGGGTAGAAAAATAGGGGGGGATATTTTTTGGGAAACCCAACCCCTTTTTTTTCAAACCCGGGTTTCCCCCCCGGGAAATCAAAGGCGGGGATGTTTCTCCCCTATTGAGACCCGCAGCACGGCTCAGCTTTTAAACTCCCCAAAAACCCGCCCTTTATCAACAGTGGCAGCCCTTCACTGTAAAACCTCCGATAGAAACCTTTCTTTTTAGTCGACAGACCTACCGTTACTGGGGAGAGAAAATTTAACAGTACCCACCGTTACTGTGGAAAGAAAAACAACAGTACCTATTTTTACAGTGGGAAGGTAAAAAATGACAGTTTCTCCCGTTATTTGCACAAACAATCTAGGGTCCCAAGGGTTACATTTGGGAAGACAATATGACAGGAAACCTCCCGGGTTACGTGGGAAAGGAAGCTGCCCAGTACCAAATTTTTAACAGGGGGGAAGACAATATGACATTTATCTGCCTTTAAACGTAGGAAAGGGAAACTGACAGTCCTATTTTTAAACGGGCGGGAAAGACAAGAGACAGTTATCTGTCTTTACTGAAGAAAACAATCAAAACTTTAACCTATCTTACAGGGGGGGAGAAAATATGACGGGTACGCCGTTACTTTTACCAAAAAAATCTGACAAAACTCAACGAACTGGGGAAAAAAAATCCACAGTTCCCTGCCTTTAACTGCGGGAAACTATCTACATTTACCGGGCCGTTACTGGGGGAAGACTATCTGACAGAAACCGGCGTTACGGGGGGAAACTATCTACAGAATCGGGGTTTACAAAGGGGAAGACAATCTGACGTTATCTGGCGTTACTATGGGAAAAACCTTCTGACGTATCGGCTTTACTGCGGGAAGACAGCCCTTGGGGGTTTAAACCCCCCCGTTTACAGTGGTAAAAAAGACCCCAACTGTTCCATCCATTATTGGGAAGACGCCGTTACGTGCAAAACGCCAGACTGAAAACCTAACCTTACATTACCCTTACACATGACCAGAGCAGAGCTGAAAAAAACCGTTATCTTTAAAGACAAAAAAAGGGAGCTGCAATATAAAACAGCCTTGTGAAAACCGAACAGAGCAAAAAATATCTTGCAACATTATGACAAAGGGGCAGACAACAATATCAGGGAAAACAAAAAGACAAAAAACCCAGAAACCCCAAAAGGGGTTTTGGGGGGAAAATTGCAACATTATGACGCAAAAAACCACACCAATACCCGCAAAAATTATAAAAAAGAACAAGCAAAAATGTAAATCAACATTTTTACGCAAAACACACCAAAACCAGAAACATTAAGACCCCAAGCAGAGAAACCCAAATCCCATGCAAAAATTATGACATAAAACCAGAGCAACAATATAAATGCTTTTAAATGAAAAAGAACAAGCAACAATGGGTCCCAACTTTAAAATGACTAGAACAGAACAACAATTCATGCAACAATGACACAGAAAAGAGTTAAATACCCTTTCAACATTATGACATAGAACATAGCTTCAATATCACAACAAAGACAAAAAAAAGACCAAAATATCATGAAACCCTTTATGACATAGAACAGACTTCAATAACTTTGCAACATTAAGACATAGAAAAAGGCAACAATTTGTTTGCAAAAATTATGACACGGGAGCAAGCAAAAAATATCAGGAAAACAAAGGGCCAAAAAAACAACTTCAATATCAAAGCAAAAATTATGCCCTAGAACAGAGCACAATACATGCAACATTATGACAAAAACAGACCCTTTTTCCAAAAACAGAAAACTTTAAAGACATAGAACAGAAAAAACCCTTTATCATGAAAACTTTAATGACATAGAACAAAACAACAAAATAAAGCAAAAATTATGCCCTAGACCAGAGCTTCAATATCATCCCAACAAAATACAAAAAAAACAGAACTAAAAACCTTTGCAACATTATGACATAAAACAGAGCTACAAAAACCATGCAACATAATGCCCTTTAGAACAGAACAACAATATAAATTCAACATTATGACATAGAACAGAGCTAAAAATTTCATGCAACTTTAAATGACATAGAACAAAAAAAAATGGTTTGCAAAAAAAAAGAAAACATACAGACTACAAAAACATGCAACTTTAATGCCCAAAAGAACAGACCCTTCAATATAAACCCAAAAATTATCCCACAGAACGAGCTTCAATATAAAGCAACATTATGACATAAAACCAAAACAACAAAAACATGAAACCCTTATAAACAGAACATTGTTTCAAAAACATGCAAAAATTATGACATAGAACAGAGCTACAATATAATGAAACCCTTATGACAAAGAACAGTGCTTAAATATAAAGCAACTTTAAGAAAATTGAACAGAGCTAAAAATTAAAGCAAAAATTATGACACAGAAACAGAGCACAATACATGCAATTTATACATAGAAAAAAAACAATATCATGCAAAAATTAGGACTAAAACATTGTTTCCAAAAACATGCAACTTTATGACACAGTACAGACAACAATATCTTTCAACTTTAAATTACAAAGAACAAGCTACAAAAACATGAAACCCAATAAACCAAAGAACAGAAAAACCCTTTAAAAGGAAAAACATTATGACACAGTACAGAGCTACAATAAAAGCAACTTTTATGACATAAAAAGAGCTACAAAAACAGGGCAACATTATGACATAGAACAGACTCACAAAAAAAACAACATTATGAAATAGAACAAAAACAACAATACCTGCAACAAAAATGCCATAGAACAGAACAACAAAAACATGCAACATTTGACATAGAACGGGCCTACAAATCTTTCAACATTTTTAAACATAAAAACAGGGGCAAAATATCATCCCAACATTAAACATAAAAACGGGAGCTTAAAAAACATGCAACATTATGCCCAAAAAAACAGAACAAAAATATCATGAAACATTAGGGAAATAGAACAGAGCTTCAATATAAAAGCAACATTATAAACAAAAGAACAGACTTCAATTTTCATGCAATTTTTATGACATAGAACAGAGCTAAAAATATCATGCAACTTTAGGGACAAAAACAAGCTTCAATATCATGCAACATTATGACATAAAAACAGAACAAAACATCAACATTATGACATAGAACAAGCTTAAATATCATACAAAAAAAAAGAAAATAAAAGAGTTTTAAATACCAAGCAACTTTAAGACAAAACAGAACAAAAATCTTTCAACAAAAATGAAAAAGAAAAGAGCTTCAATCCCAAATTCCAAAAATTAGACAAAGAACAAACAAAAAATCACAACATTATGCCCATAGAACAGGTTTCAATATCATACAACTTTAAAGACATAGAACAAAAGTTTCAATACCATGCAACTTTAATACATAGAACACAGCTACAATACCATGCAAAAAAATAAACAAAGAAACACAGCTAAAAATCCCAAAGCAACTTTATGACATAGAACGAGCAAAAAATGTGATCCCAAAATTTTTACATAGAAAAAAACAACAATACCCAAGGAACTTTTCCAAACGGGGTATTTTTTACAAAGAACAGGGCTACATTACCCCGGCCCTTTATGACATAACCGGGGCTGCTTTCCCAATGGGACCAGTAGCCCAAAAGCCCGGGCAAAAATTGGGCCACAGAACACCATGCCCAAAAAAAGGGGCACTTTAACTACAACCATTATAAAAGCCGGGGGAAACAATCCGACAATCATTATGACAAAAAACAGGGCAAAAATTACAACGCCCAAATTATGCCAAAGACCAGGGCTAACATTACACAGCCCAAATTATGACTAGACCAGGGCAAACATTACCACGACCATTATGACATAGACCTTGGCTCCTTATCACAGATAAATTAGGGACAAAACCAGGGCTAAAATTACCAAAACCCAAAAATTACATAGACCAGGGCAACATTCCCACAGACCTTTAAGCCCAAAACCCCAGGCTACTTTACCACAAAACATTATGACATAGCCCAGGGCTACATTACCACAGACCTTTAAAGGCATAGACCAGGGCAAACATTACCACAGACCCCCTAAGACATAGACCAGGGCAAACCATTACCACAGATCATTTTTACATAGACCAGGGCTACATTACCACAGATCTTTAGGGAATAGCCCGGGTCTCCATTACCACAGATCTTTTATGAAAATAAAACCAGGGCAAAAATACACCAGCCATTATGCCCGTAGCCCCGGGGCTACATTCCCCAAAACCATTAGGACATAGCCCCGGGGCAACAAAACTACAGACCTTTAAAGACATAACCGGGGCTACTTTACTACAGACCATTAAAAACATAGACCGGGTTTTTCTCCCTTACCACAAATCATTATGACATAGCCCCAGGGCTACATTCCCACAATCATTATGACATAGACCAGGGCAACTTTACCACAGCCCAAATTATGCCTAAAACCGGGGCTAAAATTACAACAACCTTTAATAAACATAGACCAGGGCTACAAACCACAGACCCTTATGACATAACCAGGGCAACTTTAAACCAACAACCTTATGACATAACCGGGCCTGCACCCACAACCATTATAAACATAGACCGGGGAAACATTACACAGACCATTATGACATAGACCAGGTTTACTTTACCACAGACCATTATGCCCTTAGCCCCACATTCCACAAAACAATGACATAAAACAGGGCAACTTTAACTACAGCCCAAATTATGACATAAACGGGGCAACTTTAACCACAGACCTTTTTATGAAAAAGGCCCATGGCTACTTTAAACCAGACCGTTATGACATAAAACAGGGCTACATAACCACAACCATTATGACATAACCAGGGCTACATTACAAAACAATCATTACACATAAAACCAGGGCTACATAACCAAAACCCTTTTATGAAATAGCCCCGGGGCTAAATTACAACAGACCATTATGACAAAGATCGGGGCTACTTTTCCCACAACCTTTATGACAAGACCGGGGCTACATTACCACAGACCATTATGACATAGACCGGGTTTACATTACCAAAAGCCCAAATTATGACATAGACCGGGGCCACTTTTACCACAGACCATTATGACATGGGAACAGGGCTACATTACGACAGCCCAAATTATGACAAAACCAGGGCAACTTTTCCACAGATCATTATGCAAAAAAACGGGGAACATACAACAGACCATTATGAAATAGACCAGGGCTAAAAACCACAGCCCAAATTATGACATAGACCGGGCCCTACATTACCAAGACCTTATGACATAAAACCAGGCTCCCAAAACCACGACCTTTAATGAAATAGACCAGGGCACTTTAAACCAAACCGACCATTTACTAGCCCAGGGCTACTTTACCACAGACCTTTAAAGACATAGCCCCAGGGTTTAAAAATTCCCACAGACTTTAAAGGAACATAGACCAGGGCTACAAAAACCACAGCCCAAATTGACTAGACCAGGCTACATTCCACAGATCTTTAAATGACATAGAACCGGGGCTACATTACCACAGACCTTTAAATGACATGACCAGGGCTACTTTTCCCAAACAAACCATTAGAAAAAACCCAAAGGCAAACATTCCCCCAGCCCAAATTATGACAAAAGACCAGGCTACATTACCCCAAACCTTTAAAAACATAGACCAGGGCAACATTACCACAGATAAATTATTACAAAACCCCAGGGCTACATTACCACAGCCCCTTATGCCCGGGACCAGGGTTTAAAATTACCAAAATCCCCCTTTATACATAGACCATGCAAACTTCCCACAGACCTTTAAACCCCCAAGCCCCAGGGCTACTTTAACCACATACCATTATGACATGGACCAGGGCCCAACCATTACCAAACCGTTATGACAAAAACGGGGTTTAACATAACCACAGACCTTTATACATAGACCGGGGCTACATTACTACAGATCTTTACGACATAACCAGGGTTTACAAACCCAAACAGCCCAAATTTACATAAACCAGGCAACATTACAAAAAGACCATTAGACAAAGAAAAAGGGCTACATTACCCCCGACCATTATAAACATGACCAGGCTAAAATTACCACGACCTTATGACATAGACCGGGGCTACATTACCACAACCTTTTAAGACATAGACCGGGGAAAAACATTCCCAAACAGCCCAAATTATGACAAAAAAGGGCAAAACTTTAAACCCCAACCTTTAAAACATAAAACCACGGCAAAAATTACGACAATCTTTAAAGAAAAAAAACAGGCAACAAAACAACAGACCTTTAAATGACATAACCGGGCTACATTACCAAAAACCCAAATGACAAACCCAAAAGGCTACTTACCACAGACCATTATGACATCCCCCCGGGGCTACTTTAAACCCCCCAAGACCTTATACATAGACCAGGGCTACATTACCACAGACCATTAAAACATAGACCAGGGCTACTTTCCCAAACAGCCTTAAAGGAAAATAGACCAGGGCTAAATTCCCACAAAATCTTTAAAGACAAAAGACCAAAGCAACTTTAAACCACAGACCTTTAAAGCCCTAGCCCCCAAGGGCTAAAACCCACAACCAAAATGACATAGCCCCGGGGTTTAAATTTACCACAAAACCCTTTAAAGACAAGACCAGGGCAACATTCCCCAAAAAACCCCTTAGACAAGACCAGGGTACTTTTCCACAAAACCATTATGACAAAACCGGGGCTACTTTACCACAGCCAAAAGAAAAAAGACCAGGCTACTTTAAACCACAAACCAAAAAGACATAGACCAGGGCTACAAAAACCAAACAATCATTTTTACATAAGACCAGGGCTAAAAACCCCACAAAACCAAAAATGACAAACCGGGGCTAAAATTAAACCACAAACCAAAAATGCCAAAAAACCGGGGCTCCCATTACCACAAAACCAAATTTGACATAGACCGGGGCAAAAATTACCACAACCATAAATGACAAAACCGGGGGTTTAAAAATTACCACAGCCCTTTTTTTAAATAACAAAAAACGGCAACTTTCCCACAGACCATTATGACATAGCCCCGGCTACTTTAAACCACAGACCTTTAATGACATAGACCGGGGCTAAAATTCCCCACAGACCATTTTTACATAACCAGGGCAAAATTAAACCACAGACCATTAGGGACATAACCAGGGCAACAAAACCCCCGACCATTATACATAGACCGGGGCTACAAAAACCACAAAACCATTAAAACATAGCCCCGGGCCCTACATTACCCAGACCATTATGACATAGCCCGGGGGAACATTACCACAAACCATTATGACATAGACCAGGGCAACTTTTACCACAGCCCCAAAAGCAAAGACCGGGGCTACTTTAACCACAGATATTAGGACATAGACCAGGGCTACATTCCCAAAACAAAACCATTATGACATAGACCGGGGGCTAAAATTCCCAAACAAACCATTATACATAGACCGGGCTACATTACCACAGACCAATTGCATAGACCAGGCTCCCATACCACAAACCATTATGACATAGCCCGGGGCTCCCTTAACAAGATCATTATGACTAGACCAGGGTTTACATTACCAAAAGACCTTTAATAAACCATAGACCAGGACAACAAACCACAAAACCTTTAAAGACTAAAACCGGGGCTACTTTACCACAGACCATTATGACATAACCAGGGCTAAAATTACCCCCAGACCTTTAAAGACATAGACCAGGGCTAAAATTGCCACAAAAACAAATAATAAAGAACGGGGAAAAAAAAAAAACCAGAAAACCATTAAGAAAACCCAGGGCTAAATTTACCACAGACCAAAAATGACAAAGAAATAGGTTTTTTTTCCTTAAACCCACGGGAAAAATTGACATGAAAAAGAGCTTTTTTTCCCAAACAAAACATTAAGACAAAGAACAAGCTTTTTTTCACCACAGAACATTAGACATAGAAAAAAGAGAAAATTTTTTTTTAAACCACAGAACTTTAAAGACATAGAACAAGCATTTTTTTTACCACAAACCCATTATGACATAGAACAGACCCTTTTTTTTTTTTTACCAAAAACCCCAAAAAATTAAACAAAGAACAGAGCTTTTTTTTTACCACAGACCTTTATGAAAAATAAACGGGCTTTTTTTTTCCCACAAACTTTATGACATAGAACATGCTAAAATTAAAAACAAAATCGTCAAACCGTACAGGGGCACCTCCATAACTTTTAAACGATTTTGACCCCCCTTGACATCCCAAAAAAAGGGAGGTCAGCCAAAAGAAGAAAAAGGCAAATTAACCACGGGCTCCCCCAACAAATCGCAAAGGAACAAAAATGAGAACGCACCCGAGTGGGGGTGTGTTGTGTTTGGGGGGGGGGAGAAAATTGCGTGCGGGGGTGGGGTGTGGGGGGATTGTGGTGGTGTTGGGGGGTGGTGTGGTGTGGGGCGCGCGCGCGCGCGCACGGGGCGTGCTTTGCATGTTGTGGTAGGGAGTGAGAGAGAGAGAGAGAGAGAAGAAAAACCCCCTATAACATGAAAAAGCATGGCTTCCCCGATCTATAAAAAAAAAGGGGTGGGAAAGGGGTGCCTCTTCAAAAAGGGAGATATCTTTGACCGATCCAAAAAGGAGAGAGAGAGAGAGAGAGAGAGAAAAGGGAAGAGAAAGAAGAGAGAGAGAGGGGGGGGGGAGATGGAAGTCCCATAACAACAGGGGTGAAAAGAAGCCCCCCCCCGGGAAAAGTGTTTTTAAGTGGCCCGGGATGGGATTAGGGTCCGGGGGGTGGGGGGGGGGAGGAACTGGCCCGAGAATGGAAATGCGGCACAGGACATGGTGGACGAAAGAAAAAGGGAAAAAGACAGAAACCAAAAAAAGGGAAAAAACTAGAAAAGATACAGAAATTTCACGGGGCTGTGTGCTCCCAGGCGCCCTCTACAAAAGTAATGTTGTTGTTTTGTGTGGGGGTGTGGGGGTTTTGTGTGTGTGGTGGTGTTGGGGTGTGTTGGGGCTTTTCTGTGATACGTGGAAGGGGGTTGGGGGTGTGTTGGGCTGTCCCGTGTCTGTTAAATGTGTAAAGTGTGTGTCGTGGGGTAAGGTGGTTTTGGGGGGTGGCGCGCGCGCGCGGGGTGTGGTGGGTCGTGTATGGTGTTTCGCCGCGCGCGAGCGTGTTTAATTCCTTGTGTTTAAAAAATGTAAAGTATTTATTTTTGATGTGGGTTTTTGGGAGCGCGCATTTGGGACGCAAAGCGTGCACAATTTTAAAAAAACTCAGACGCGTGTGGGTGCCTGTGTTTTGGTTTGGTAAAAATAAAAATATAAAAAAAATAAATAAAAAAATATATAAAATATATAATATATAATATAAATAATTTTATATATATTTTAAAACTGTCAATGAAATTAAAAAAAAAGGGTTTAAAAACCGGTTAAGACTCTCCCAAATTTTTTTTTCGAGCGTGTGCGCTGTCAACGGGGTTTTTTTTTTTTTCCCCCCGCCGATGTTATATAGCGTTGGGGTCCCTTTGCGTTGGATTTCAAAGTGCGGGGTTTTTTGCCGTGTTTTTGGGGGCTTTTCAGGTTTTTAATTTTTTGTGTTCCCTAACAACGATTTCCATTTATGCCTGCAGTTGTTTACTATTTTTTGTTTTTTTTTTTGGGGGGGTTTTAAAAATGCTAAGGTGGTTTTAATATTAACCAAAATTTTTTAGTTTAAAAAAAAGGTTGCACCTTTTTGAAAAAATTGGGTGTATTTTGATGCCCCTTTTTAAAGATTTTCCGGATATAATTGGGAGCTTTTTTTTTGCGTCTTTAATTTTTCCCGATATATTTTCTCATTTCTGTTTTTTGGGTTTTTTTTTTTTTTTCTTTTTTGAATGACGATTTTGGTTTTCCCCTTTTCTGGTTTTTTAAGGGGGTTTTTCCCGTGGGTCCCCTTTTAAGTTTCCTTTTTTATTTTTTTGAAGTTCAGTAGCCGGTTTAAAAATTTTGTTTTGGGGGACATTTAAATTTTTTATGGGGCCCCGCTCTTTCTCGTGCAAATTGGGAAGAATTTTCCCTTTTTTCAAAACCCCTTTTTTGCTTTTGTTTTATTTTCATTTTTGTTGATGCTCAATCAGGTTTTTTTAGGGTTGGGGAAACATGAGTAAAGATAGTTTGGACAGGTTTTTGTTAAAAAAATTTTTAAAAGTTTTGTTCTTTTGGAAATGAATTGCCCAGATTTTTAAGAATTCCTTTTCCCTAAAGTTTTGTTTTTTATTTCCCCTCCTATGGGGGGGGATACCAAATGAAAAATTTTTTTTTTCCTTTTTAAGGGTTTTTTTTTTTGGTTTTTCCGGGGTTTTAAAGTAGTTTGTAATTGTATCCACCGTGGTAAGTGTGTGTGTGTTGGCCCCGCGCGCGCGTGTGGTTTTGGGGCGGGCGTTATGTGTGTTTCGGCCCCGCAGGGGAGCGTGTGTATATGCCCCGTGTGTTTAAAAAAAAATGTTTTAAAATTTATGTGGTTTTTTGGACGCGCCCTTTGCACGCCCAATGCGTGCTCGTTCTATACAAAAATCGTGAAACGCTGATACAAAAAACAAATTGTGGAAACAATTAAAAAAACTACAAAACCCCCCGGGCAACAACACAAATAAAAACAAGAAAAATGGGAAAAAAAAAAATCATATGGGAAACCCCCCAAACGGGCGGGAAACTCAAAACAAAAAATAGGGGAAAAAATTCTTAAAAACCTAGGGAACTTCATTTTCCAAAAAACCAAAATGTCCCAAAAAAATTTTAAAAAAAAAACTGTCAAACCAAACGTAAAAACCCTGAAGGGCCCCAAACCCAAAACCTGAATTTACGCATCCAACAAAATGAAAAAAAAAAACAGCAAAAAGGGGAAAAAAGGAAAAACTTGCAATTTTCACGAGAAAGAACATTTCCCACTAAACAAAAAAAAGTCCCAAAACAACAAAAGTAAACCAGGGTACTGTAACATCAGAAAATGAAAAAAAAAACAAAAATAGGGAAACACGGGAAAAACCCCCAAAACCAGGGAAAGCAAACCACATCATTTTAATAAAGAAAAAAATAAAAACCCAAAAAAAAACTGACAAAAATATCTGGAAACTTAAAGACGCAAAAACAACTACAATATAACCTTGGGAAAATCAAAAAAAACAACACCATCCGCATGTTTTTAAAAAGGGGCAACCCAAAAAATTTTAAAGAAAAATGGTTTAAAAAAATGCAAACCACACTTAGCAACCCTTTTAAAAAACCAAAAAAGAAAAAGTAAACAACGCAGGCATAAATGGAAATTGTTGTTTTTTGAACACACCCAAAAAAAAAAAACCTGAAAACCCCCAAAAACACTTTCACCAACCCCACTGCAAACAACCCCCAAACGGGAAACCCACACGCTATATAACATCGGGGGGGGCAAAACCCAAAAAAACCTGATGAACAGCGGGGAAACGCTCGAAAAAAAAATTTAAGTCTTTAAAACCCCGAGTTTTTTCCTTCTTTTTTAACATCAATTTAAAATGTTGCGCCCCCCCCCAAAGGGGGCAGCACTTTTTAAAAAAAATTTTTTTGGGTCTTTGGTTTTATTCAAAAAAAATAAAAATAATTTAAAATATAAATATATATAAAATATATATATATATTTTATAAAAATTTTTTAATAAAAATAATTTTTCATGCGTACTTGCGCGCGTGTGGCCCTTTTGTTTTGGTGGGTGTGTTGTGTGTGTGGGTCTGTGTCTGTGTGTGTGTTGTTTTGTGTGGTGTGTGCGGGCGTGCGTGCGTGCGTGCGTGCGGCGTGCGTGCGGCGGCGGGGTGTGTGGTGTGGTGTGTGTGTCGTGGGGCGCACGTGCCAACGGGCTTAAAGAGTGTCGGGCGTCCGTGTGCCCGTCTAAAACAGCCGAAATTTCCAAAAGAACATTTTTTAAAATAGAAACTGCTGTCCAAAAATTCCCTTTTATAAAAAAATTTTCTCAGAAGACTATGAATAAAACAGGGTCCCATACAGAACAAAAATTGCGTACAACATAGCCGGAAAAAAAAGATTAAAGATCCATCACGTTCATGTCAACCTTGGAAAGAAAAGAACAGCACACTGGCAATTGGCCCCACTTCAACGTAGCCTCAAAGAAAAGGGAATTTTGGGCGCAGCATTTTGGGGTGGTGTGTGTGTGTTTGTGTGGGTTGTGTGATGGGGGGGTGTGGGTGGGGGGAGTATGTGGCGCGCGCGCGCGCCGGGGCCCCCGGGTGTGGTTTGTGTGTGTGTTGGGGTTTGTGTGTGGTGGGGTTTTTGGGTGTGGGTGTTTGTTTGTGTCTCTGTGTGTTGGGGGTGAGAATTTTGGCGTGGTTTTGTGGTGTGGGGGTGTGTGGGGGTGGGGTGAGTGTTTGGGGTGGTATATGGGTGTGGTTTTTTGTCTGTGTGTGTTTTGTGTGTGTAAAGTGTCCCGTGTGTGTGTGTTTTTCCCCCGGGGTTTTTTTTGGGGAATGTGTCTGGTTTTTTAAGGTGTGTCTGTTTTTCCCGTCCCGTCTTTTTTGTGCCCCGCGCGCTTTCGCCGGTTTTTTTTGTTTGTTGGGGTGTGTGTTGGTGGTGTTGTGTGTTTGTGTGTGGGCCCTTTGAGGGCAAGAGAGAAAAAGAAAACCCTAAATAAAGTAAAAACCCAAGGCCTGGAGTGAACTACTGGGAAAGAGGTCGAAAAGGTTCCCCATAAACATTGAGATGAAATGGAAACTGTTTGAGAGTAGAAAGAGAAAAGAGAGAAGGGGGGGGGGGGAAAAAAGGGGGATGTCCCCTAGCTTCCCCAAAGGGGATCAGGAAAAATTTAGTTTTTCAAGGCTTCTGGGAATTTGGGTTAAGGATCCGGGGCGAGAGGCTGAGGGGAGGGGGGGGGGGGGGGGGGGGGGGGCGAGGGAGAAGGGGGGGGGTTTGGGAGGGGAACGGGGAAAAAAATTGGGACCAGGATATGACGAAAGTGAAAAAGGGGGTTTTACAAAAGAAAAGGGGGAATAAAAGGGAAAAAAGGTGGGTGGGGGGTGTGTGTGTGTGATTGTTTTGTGTGTGTGAGTTGGGGTGTGTGTGTGTGTTTTGCGCGGGGTCGTGCGTGCTGCGTGCGGGTTGTGTGGTTGGTACAACCCCAGAGAGATGGGGAAGAGAGAGAGAGAGATGAGAGAGAAGAGAGAGAGAGAGAAAAAGAGCGGTTTTCTGAAAGAGGAAGAGTGGGAAAATCTCTAGTATTATTAAACCTTGCTTTTTGCCAAACAACCAAAAAGGTCTTTAATATTATAAAAACATTTTTGAAAACAGAACAGGGCCCGTGATATAATACAACATTTTAAACCAGAACAAGGGCTTTAAAAAATTTTACAACATTGGTTTGGGGGGAAAAACAGGAAAACGAAACCAAAGAAAGAAAAAAGGGAATTAGAAATAAACCATTTTGCCCTTTTCCTTCTAAAAAGCCAAAACAAACAGAACAGGTCTTTAAAAATTTTCAACATTTTTACCCAGAACAGGGCCCTTTTTTTTTTAAAACCCAAAATTTAACAGAACAGGTCTTAATATTTTAAAAAACATTTGAAAAAACAAAGGGCTTTAAAAAACCAAACAAATTTAAGCAAGAAAAAGGGTTTTTTTTATTTTTATACCCCAATTTTACATTTAAAAGGGCTTTAATAAAAAACAACCCTTAAAAACCACAGCATTTTTTGATAATTTAAAAAAAACATTTTGAGCAAACCGGGAAAAAATTAAACAACCCTAACAGGAAAAAGTACCCAATACAAAAACCCCCAAAGCCAAAAATTTTTTGAAAAACAACCCCAAAATAAAAAAACGGCTTTTTAAATTTCCCTTTGGGTTTAAAATTTTTTAATACGAACAAAAATTGCCACGAAAATTTTGATATTTTTTCAAAATTGCCTGCGTGCTCACTTCGGCTTTGTTGGGGGGTGGTGGGGGTGGGGGGTGAAATTTTTTTGTGAAAGTCGGCCGAACGCGGCTTTTCATTGGGTTATTGTATAATCCAACAAGGGAAAAGAATGACGAAGTGTGGTGTGTTTGTGTAGGTGGGGTTTTGGGGGTGGGTGGGGCGGGGTGGGGTTCTGCGTGCGGCCGTGCTGTGGGGGGGTTGGATGGGTTTTCCTGGAGGTGTTGTTTTTGGGGGAGCGGGGAGGGCGGGAGGTAAGGGGGGGGTGCGATTTAACTGAGAAAAGGTGGTAGGGTATTATCCGGGGGTTTTTTGGGGTCCCTTGGGAGAGGATTGGGAGAGGGGTCGCGGGGATGGTTGGGGGGGGGAAAGGGTTGGGGGAACCTTAAAACTGGACAATGACCATTTTGAAAGGGGGAAAAAGGGAAAGGGAAAAGAGGAAAAAAAGGGGGGGGGATGGGAAAAGACGAGAATATTTGGAAATAAGGGTTTTTCGCGGCCGGGGGTTGGGGAGGGGGGTGGGGGGGGTTGGGGGAGGGGTTTTCCCCAAAAAAACACCCGGCACCCCCAAAGACCTTTTTTCCCCCAAAGAGAAAAAAAGGGGGGAAGGGGGGGGGGGGGGAAAAGGAAAAAAAAGATGATAAAAGAAGAGAAAAGTGGTGTTTCCGCCGCCCGCGCTTTTCCTTATTTTTGTTTTTTTGCCCCTTTTCTTTTTTTGAAAAACTCTCCGGGCCCCAAACCCCTCCCTCCCTCCTCTTTCTCCTCAACGAGAAAGCCCCCAATTAAAATGTATTTTTTGCGCAAAAATTAGGGAAAAGTTGACGAGGGAAAAGGTGCAATTTTCCAAAAAAATTTTTTTTAGGGACAACTCTTTCTTTCAAAATTTTTCTTCTTATCCCCTTTCCCCTTTCTTTTCTTTTTTCTACGGGTGTTTCCCCCTTCCAAACCAAAAATTATTTTTGGGGCCAAAAGGTTTAAATTTTGTTTGGAGGGGACCAAAGGCCCAAAAAAAAGGATTTTGGGGAAACCAACTACCAAAAAAGATTTAAAAAGGGGAGTACGTCTAAACAAAAAAAATTCCTTTAAATGGAAATTAAAAAAGTTTTGGGTTTCTTTTGGGGGGGAACGGAAAGATTTAAAAAATTTTTTTGGGGAACCCAAAAGGGATAAAATTTAAATTTTGGGGGTTTAAAAGGGGGCATTCCCTTAATGGAAAAAAATTTTAAACCCGGAAAGAACCAAAATAAATTTCCAAAAAAAAGCAAAAAAAAAATTTTATAATTTTGATTTGGGTAAAGGAAATTGGGCCTCTAACCAAAGGGTTTTAAAATTAAAGAAATTTTTCTTTTTGTTAGAAAAAAGGGTGAAGAAAAAAAGTTTTTTTTTGTATTTTTCCGGAAATTTTTAAATTAACGGCAGAAATAACCCCCTTTAAAAACCAAAAAACCATTTTATTTACAATTTTAAATTCCCCCAACAATGAAACCCAAAACTTCCAATGAAATAAAACAGAACAAAAATTTTTTTAAAAAAATTTTTATTAAATTTAAATTGGTTTGAAATTTTGAATTTTCCGTTTTGGCCTTTTAAATTTTCCACCCCTTTTAACATGGACCCTTTTTGAAAAAAAAAACATTTTTTACCATTCTTGCAAAAACCCAAACAAAAGCCAAAACTTTTTTTCATCTCATAAAACCAAAAATTAAACAAAAAAAAAACCCCAAATTTTTTTTCCGGTTTTTTTGCTACCCCTTCTCTCTCCCCTTTACGTTTTTCCCCTCTCTCTTCACTATCTGACAGTACCTGCCGTTACGCGGGAAGACCCTTCCCGGGTATCTGACAGTATCGGGCGTTACTATGGGAAGACAAATCTGACAGTTATCTGGCGTTACTATGGGAAGACATCTGACAGTATCTGGCTTACTGCGGGAAGACAGTCTGGCGGTTACCCCCCCGTTACGTGGTAAAGACCCCAACTGTTCCATCCATTATGTGGGAAGACGCCGTTACTGTGCAAAACGCCAGATCTGTACCTAACCTTACATTACCATACAGCATGACCTAGAGCAGAGCTAAAAACACCGTTATCATTATGACATAGAAAGGAGCTGCAATACTATACAGCCTTGTGACACCGAACAGAGCAACAATATCTTGCAACATTATGACATGGGAGCAGAGCAACAATATCATGCAACAACAGACATAGAACAGAAACAACAATGTGATGCAACATTATGACGCAGAACACACCAATACCCAGCAACATTATGACATAGAACAGAGCAACAATGTGATGCAACATTATGACGCAGACACACCAATACCAGCAACTTTAAATGACCCCGAGCAGAGCAACAAATCCCATGCAACATTATGACATAAAACAGAGCAACAATATCATGCTTTATTATGACAAAGAACAGAGCAACAATGTGATGCAACATTATGACATAGAACAGAACAACAATATCATGCAACATTATGACACAGTACAGAGCTTCAATATCATCAACATTATGACATAGAACAAGCTTCAATATCATGCAACTTTAATGACAAAAACAGAGCTCAATATCATGCAACTTATGACATAGAACAGAGCTTCAAAAACATGCAACTTTAAAGGACATAGAACAGCAACAATGTGATGCAACATTATGACACAGAGCAGAGCAACAATATCATGCAACATTATGACATAGAACAGAGCTTCAATATCATGCATTTTTATGACTAGAACAGAGCTACAATATCATGCAACATTATGACATAGAACAGAGCTCATATCAGCAACATTAGACATAGAACAGAACAACAATATCATGCAACATTATGACATAGAACAAAACAACAATATCATGCAACTTTATGACTAGACCAGAGCTTCAATATCATGCAACATATGACATAGAACAGAACTACAAAACCATGCAACATTATGACATAAACAGAGCTACAATACCATGCAACATTATGACATAGAACAGAACAACAATATCATGCAACATTATGACATAGAACAGAGCTATAATATCATGCAACATTATGACATAGAACAAACAACAATGGATGCAACTTTAAAGACACAGTACAGAGCTACAAAAACATGCAACATTATGACATAGAACAGAGCTTCAATATCATGCAAAAATTATGACACATACAGAGCTTCAATATCAGCAACATTATGACATAGAACAGAACAACAAAAATCATGCAACCTTATGACAGAACATGTTTCAATAAAATGCAATATTATGACATAGAACAGAGCTACAATATCATGCAACATTATGACATAGAACAGTGCTTCAATATCATGCAACATTATGACATAGAACAGAGCTACAAATCATGAAACATTAGACACAGAAACAGAGCTACAATATCATGCAATATTATACATAGAACAGAACAACAATATCATGCAACATTATGACATAGACATTGCTTCAATATCATGCAACATTATGACACAGTACAGACTACAATATCATGCAACATTATGACATAGAACAAGCTACAAATCATGCAACATATAAACAAAGAACAGAACAACAATATAAAGCAACATTATGACACAGTACAGAGCTACAATATCAGCAACATATGACATAGAACAGAGCTACAATATCATGCAACATTATGACATAGAACAGAGCTCACAATATCATGCAACATTATGACATAGAACAGAACAACAATATCATGAAAACTATGACATAGAACAGAACAACAATATCATGCAACTTTATGACATAGAACAGAGCTACAATATCATCAACATTAGACATAAAAACAGAGCAATAATATCATGCAACTTTAAATGACATAGAACGGGAGCTTCAATATCATGCAACATTAGACATAGAACAGAACAACAATATCATGAAACATTATGAC
>CM031604.1:11613273-11640773 GCA_018398815.1 Conus ventricosus | reverse complement strand
AACTGCGCACACACAACACCCGGCACCACCACACCTGCGCACACCAACCCCCTGGCCAAAAACACACCGCGCACACACACCACCGCGCCCACCACCTGCGCCACACACACCCGCGCCCCCACACCTGCGCACACACCACCCGCGCAACCCCAAAACCCGGCCAACACACCCGCCCACACACACACACCGCGCCACACACACAGGCACACACACCCCCACCTGCGCCACACACCGCGCCACAACACCCGCCACACACAACACCCCTGCGCCCACACAACCGCGCACACACACACACCGGGGGCACACCCCCCGCGCACACACACACACCGCGCCACACCACCCGGGGCCACCCCACACACCCGCGCCAACACCGCGCCACACACCCGCGCCCACACACCCGCGCACAAAACCCCCCACACGCGGGCACACACCCGGGCCCCCCCCGGCGCCAAAACCCCAACCCCCGCACCACCCACCGCGCCACACCCACACCGCGCCACACACCCGCGCACAAACCCACACAACCCGCGCCACACAACCGCCGCGCCCACACACCGGCGCACCACCCGCGCGCACAACACGCGCGCCACACACCGGCCACACACCGGCGCACACACCCGCGCCACCAAAAACGCGCGCCCACACGCGCGCCACAACGCGCGCCACACACGGCGGCACACACCGCGCGCCACACCGCGCGCACACACCGCCGCACACACCGCGCGCACACAAACGCGCGCACCACACGCGCGCACCACAGCGCGACACAAAACGCGGCACACCACGCGCGCACAACCGCGCGCAACACAGCGCGCCCCAAAAACGCGCGCCCACACGCGCGCCACCACGCGCGCCAACACGCGCGCACACACCGCGCGCACACACCGCGCGCAAAACACGCGGGGAACACACGCGCGCCCCACACGGCGCCCCCCCCGCGCGCACACAACGCGCGCACACACACGCGCCACACACACGCGGCACCCCAACGGCGCCACACACACCCGCGACAACACACCCGGCACACACACGGGGCAACACACCGGCACACACACGCGCCACCACACGCCCAACAACGGCCACCCCCACACGCGCCCACACACACGGGGCACACAACCGCGACAACACCCCGCACCACACGCGCCACACAACGCGCCACAAACGGCCACCCACGCGCCACACACACGCGCCACACACACGCGCCACACACAACACACGCGCACCACACACGCGCACACACACACGCGCACACACACACGCGCACACACACACGCGCACACCCCACCCCACACACGAAACACACGCACAACACACACGCACACACACACGCACACAACACACGCACACACACACACACACGCACACACACGCACACAACACACACCATCCATCTGTCTTACCAGATTGTCTATCGTCCTTTTCACTAATTATTCCCCCAGGTCCCATCCATCCATCCATCCATCCACCCAATCCATCCATCCACCCATCCACCCCATCCTTCCATCCATCCATCCATCCATCCATCTCCATCCATCATCCATTCCATCCACTCTTCCAAACATCCAGCCAACTAATAGTTAAAAAGCATGTAAAAAGCAAGTATATTCTTTTGAACTTTGCGAATCATTCAAAGACACACATCTTTTGTGGAATTCATTCCTGGGAAATTCTGGAATCAAAATGGCGACTGCAGGCAGAATGAAAAGCTTTAGAACAAAAGTGGGAACTACGGGGCCCGCAAAATGAATGGGATAAACAAATACAAAAAAAAAAAAGACAAACGCATTTCGCCTACTGGGCCTTAAAAATACGAGCAATAGGTCGAAACGGGTCGCGTTTGCTTTGTAATTTATCCCGATTCCTCTCCTCATCTGGGATATTTTGTATGTCAACTGTTTTCTGAAAGGATAACCCGATCATTCTTTTTTGAAGCAAAAGAACTAAAACACTTCTACGTTTTTTTTCTATTGACGTTGTCTGAATGTGAATGCAGCACGAAAGCATCATTCACAATAAAAAAAAAAACTCTGTGATCCTTTCCACAAGGCCTCGGTAGTCTCCATTGGACAGTCACATTCTGTGGCTCCGGTCAATACCATTTAAATTTTCGTTCTCCGAGAGGGTCTCGGTGGGAGGCAGAAAGGGGAAAGAGGAGGGGGGAACGGGAGGAAAGGGAAGGGAGGAACAGGAGGGAGAGGGAAAGGGGTGGTGGTGGTGGTGGGTGGGTGGTATGTGAAGACGGGCCCAAAAAAAACTCGATGAACACAGGGTGTGAGCTCGTAACGTCTGCCAAAAAAGATAAGCAGTGGAACCATATCAGTGTGTGTGTGCGTGTGTTGTTTTGTTGTTGCCCTTCAATTTAACGTCTATCCACATAGTGATTTAGACGGGGGGAGGGAGGGGGAGGGGGGGAGGAAGAGGAGGGATGGGGGACCGTATTGTGTTTTTTATGTCTCTTTGATAAGGGGGAGAAAAAAAAAAATAGTCGGGAAAATGAGCATTAACAAAATTATAAGATTAACAAAAGTCACAATCAACTAGTCTATAACAAATGTCCTACAGGACTATGAAGTTAACATTTCGCAATATTAAACAAACTAGTAGCATTTTGAAAACCCTTCAATACAATTTCCAGAAATCAAATGGTTAAGATAGGTCTTAACAATTGACATTCAAAATGAATTGCTTGCTAGGAAATTTGTTCACCACATAAACATCTAACATTTTTGCTGTATTTTTTGATGAACGCATTAAGTTTTATCCCGGGAAGATAGCGAACTAATCTGCCTGAATTTGATTACGCAGTATGATTCAAGTATGATTGTTATCCAAACCACGAGAATCAATATAATATTCTTGGAGAGTCTATCTTTTCTCTGGGTATAGCCTTTAACTCTACTCCATACTGCTTTTTCCAGCAAGTGATAACCCTCCTGAATGGATAAGGGAACATGAATTTCAGTCGATTCTGTGCCCTTTCTTTGCGCCCTTTTTCGCTACTTGTTTAGCCCACTCATTTTAAGAAAATCCAAGATGTGAAGGAACCCAGCAGAAGGAAACGTTGGTCCCTTTTTTAAAATTAAGATATGAGTTAACTGACTGATTGAGAATCTACACAAAATAAGATTTGAAATAACTGTAATGGAAAATCAACTATGTAATTGAGAGCTATAAGAATAGCAATAAGTTCAGCAGTAAAGAGGATCGATTTTGCCAATGTAGTATGACTTTTCCTTTTTTAAAAGCTGGTTTTTACAAAAGCTGAAACCCGCCGGTGATCTTCTTGGAGTGAAACCCTCTGTATATATCTTAAATGATTTGGATAAGTGTTCTGTTATGTAATTGGACTTCGTTTTCATAATGTTTGGATTCTCATTTTTCTTCATGTCAGTATAATTAATATCAACTGCGCTTTATTCATCTCCCAAGAGGACAAGGGGAGGCCGCTTTATTTGTGTCAATATTACTTGGATTTTATATCAGACCTTTTGAGTAGAAACTGATACGTAAATGGCAAAATTTGGGTTTTCAATGATGATATCTGCTTAGCTCGTTTTGGAAAAGAATTTTCAGATGTAATTTTTTAGTTTCTCGATGTTAAAATTGTTACTTGTCGAACTTCTAAGAACGTACTTAGCGCAATGCAAGCTTCGGTACTCTCCAAGGCAGTTCTCCAATTTCTTTATAAGTTCCAAGCGTTGATGCGTGAAAAGGCACACCAAGGGAAGCCTATAACCCCTTTCAATCTATGCTTTGAAGTTTTTAAGTAAATAATTGGGGCACTAAAAATAACTTTTGTCCATTTGGCAATTTGATCTAATCAGCGACGTAGAGAGATGTTTCAAAACTTTGCAATCTTGTCCCCAGGCTTTTTTCTTATAACTTAAAATTTAAACATTCCGTCCCTTAGTAACGATTAGTTGATATGACATTCCGGGACAACTTTGTGTAAGAAAATACCTAGAAATTTCACGAATCTTTATACTGAAAACGTATTTTAAATTTTTAAAAAACGGCAGTTTTGAGGATTGCTCCTTTATTAAAGAAATCATATTTTTTTTCTCTGTAATAATGCAACCTTTTCGTCCATAAAGAAAATAATGATCGAGCTCTTTTTGATAGGCTCTTGATGTATTAAATTTCCCCTTTTTGATGTTTTTTGTGTGTGTGTGTGTTTTGGGTGTTGTGTGGTGTGTGTGTGTGGGGGGGTTTGATTTTGTGGGGCGCTGCTGCGTGCCACGCGCGCGCGCGCTACTACGAATTCTCGTGCTCCCTAGTGGCGCTATCCCGCGCTACACTCCCTCCCCCCCCCCCCCCCCCCCAAACACTCCAGTTTGGCGCATATACGTACCATGTCAGACAAAGCATTCCCAGTTAGCACTCTGCGGGCCGAATTTTTTGTGGGGCTAATGCAGAATAAGACAGTCACGGATGCCCCCCCTTCCCCCGTAAAAGAACCCATGTCAACCTCCCTACCTCATTCTCCTCGCCTGCCGTCCAAGCAAGAAAAATCGTGCTCTTTGCCTCTCTTTGCCTTTGTGTTAAATAGCTTTGTGTTTCTTATTTTTGGGGGTTTGCTCGCTTAAAAACCCTTTTACCCCTTGAGCCGAGGGGGCTTTGGTTTGGTGCCTTTATTTCCCCTATTTAACCGGCCATCCTCCCCTTTTGTGCCTTTGCCCCGGGCACTCGCGACTTCCCTTTCCGTTCTTCGACTTCAAATACACCTCTTGACTGCCCACTGGACGCATTTATGTGAAACCAAAATTATCACTGTAAACGATCCCTCATCTACAAACGGTGCACATTTATTAGTACCTCCTTAGCATTATAAAAAGGTACACCAGGGTTTTACTTTTGGGCCCCATTGCGCTACTCTTGAGATCGATCCCTTCCCGGTCAACGATCCCCCCATCTCGTTTTGTGCCACCCGGTTGCCGTCTCCGCAGTTGCCGCCTCCACACCTTGTTTGGCGGTACTCCTTCCCCGGGCTCTTTTTCCCTGTCCCTTATTTATCATTATTACAGTAAAGATTTCTTGCGACTCGTGATCTCCCAACTGTGCACACTTAGTAAACCCCCCCTTTAGTAACATTAGTTATTCGATCACGTTTCCGCGTTTGTGTTTTCCTTCTCGCACTCGCTTTTTCACTTCATATACCGCACTCCCCCATCCCCCTCACAGGGGGTTCGAGCTCTTTTCTGTCCCTCGATCCACCTTTTTTGCTCCTCTTTGCGACGTGCGTTCCGGATTGCTCCCCACCAGTGCCCAACATTAAAAGGACATAACGGGTCGAGCCCTCCTCTGTTCGGATCGCTCCCTGCCCCGGAGACCCGCATTCGTTTCCCGGGGGAAAATCCGCTCGCACCAAAGATGAGCGTACGGCCGGTGTGGAGGAGGTTCCGCGCAGGGGACGCGCGACCATCGTTCGATACCTCCTCCCCGCCCGGGGCGCACCGATCATTCGTTGGGAAAGCGAACAGGCAATCGGCCTTTATTGCCAATTTTTTCTTTAAAAAATTTTAAAAACCAAAAACTCCCCTGAAAGCCGCCCCCAAAACTTCCTGCTTCCCGGCCAAACCCTTTTCCCCGGCCCCAGGGGAACCTCCATCGCGGCCCGGACCCCGGGCCCCCGGGGAAAACCTTTAAACCGGGCCACCCCCGGGTGCACTCCGGCCGGAATCACCCCGCCCTCCTCTCAATTTAAATGGGGGCTTTGGTGCCCCCCCCACACCGCCACCTGTCCCATCACGCTCTCCCCCCAAAACCGTGCCCGATGCCCCCCAAAAGGGGGGACACGAGGAGCGTCATCACCCGGTGGAGGAGTTGGGGCATCTTTGGGGGTCTCCCCCACCCCCCACAACCCGGGTCAGGGCCATGCACGACAGGTCGATCCCCTTTTTCCCCCCCGACGCGAAACCCCAACCCCCGATCAAAATTTCGCCTTTTTCCCCAGGGGTACAGGACTTGGGGGAGGGGACTCTTTCGCTCCCCTTTTGGGGCAACGTCCGCATCCCTTCCTCCGGGGGGGGATCGACCACGGGACGGGGGGTAACCTTTGGCCCCTTATGGTCTCGCCTGCACCTTTTCCCAGTCCGCTTCCACGCGCCAGGGGGCTCGGAAAACCACCCACCCCCCGGGCCACCCCTGCCAGCAGGGGGCCGGCATGGCCCCACCCGGGGAGACGCGGGAGCATGCTCTCCCCGGGGGGACGAGAGAGCCGCCTTCTCGCTACCCACCCCAGGTCCCCCGGGTTTCCGGGGGGGGGGGTCCCGAGGAAACCCGCCCCAGGGCCCCAACCCGCACCCCCCCCGGGGCCGGGGCCCCATGCCCCCAAAAACCCAAAGGGCTTAGGGCTACACCCCTTCTGACTCCATTTTCGGTGCATGGGGCATCCGCTTCTTTCAGCGGGAAAACGCTGGGCCCCCTCCCCTCGGCGCTGTCCGACGCGACCCCCATCGCCTGCCGAAAGGGACCCAACCAGGACCCGTCCTCGTATTCCCCCCCCTACCCAAACGAGGGGGGGACTCCCACGCCCCCCTGTCCTGGCCCCCTGAAGGTGATCTAAAACACCCTTTCAGGAACACTGACCCACACCTGAGAGGGGTTGGGGGCTCCCCCCCCAGTCTGGTGACTTTTCCACCTTGGAAAGCGGGCGCCCAGATCTTGTTGTTAAGGAATCCCCCCCTCTGACAAAATTTTTCCCTTCCGTAACGCCCACTAGCTATCACCGGCCAAGGAAATCGCCCCCCAACCCCATCCCCTTGTGGACAAAACGGCATCTTTCGCCAGGGTCCAAAGGCCGTCCCTCCCCGCCGGGGGATTGACTTCTTGTCAGCCCCAAACGCAGCTCCATGGGGTTTTTCCCTCAAGACTAGGGCACTGCCTCTGTTCTTCAGACCTGACGACACTGAACAACTCTAGCTTGTTTGGCGACCCCCTATGCGTTTTTCTTACCAAAAGAATCGCATCCCCTTTGGGCGAGGCACACGCAGCCAGGAGTCACTTTAACCCTGTTGGCAGTGAAATGCGTACATCACGGGCCATCTCTCAGGCCGTGCTGTAACGCCACCCCCCCAGGCGCTCAAGTCGGCCTGCGGTCATCCCGGGGCGGGGACCATGCTGTTCGGCAGCTTTTCGACTCGATACCAGGAACGATTTCCCGCTCAAACCCCACCCCGGCACACCTCCCACACCCACGGGCCCCCAAACGCCCTAAATCCCCCCCTTTCCAGCAACACGGTCCCGGAGTAACTGGGGAGGCCCGGGGGAAATCCACCTTTATACTCCTATTTTCAAGACCTACCTACTCTCGCTGCAAGATCGGGGTTCCAGTAAACTGGAACGTCTGTATTGCACGAAACGCTCGCAATGGGTTCCGACAAACGGCCCTACCTAGCAGCGACGCTCGCATTGAAATTTTTTTTTCGAAAGGTCTCGTCATTTCCCATAGTCTCTTTTCGCGTCAAGACGCGATACTTGCTTCCGCCATTTTCCCGTCGGTGCCAGGCAAACGATAGTCGGGAAATGTCATTTCGGGCCCGGGGGACAAGGTAAGCAGTACGTTCAAAGGATCCCCAAAACAACATTACTTCTATTTGTGTGCAAAAGACGCCTCATTTGGCATCAAAGGCTCAAAACAACACCTCATCGATAGGCCACACAAGCACGGGCTCAGTATCTTTTTAACGCGCTCGGTTCCATCTTTCAAGCTGAGGGGTAGGGAAGGACACTATTCAACCCTACACTACCCCCCCAACTGGGGTTCCACTCGGGCCCTGGCCCAACCCTACCCCAAACTACTAAAAAATTTTTTTCCTCTGGGGGTTTCGTCCCAACCCCCCAAATGCAGCTCCGCCCACTCAGCGATTCACCTCCGGGGAGAGCTTCGACACCACCTCCATGGTAGCTCCCCGACCCCGGGAATTCCGCCGCCTATGGACCCACTCCCCCCTTCGACCCTTTTCCCCTTACTTTCGAAGGAAAATTTTTCGCCCCCTTCTGGGAAGGAGTCCTGTCCCTTTTCTTTTCCCCTAGGCAAGTTCCCAACGACAGCTTCAGAGGGTTTTCCGCCCTTGGCCCCCAACCAACGCACGGCCCAAAACCATCCCCACCCTTTGGGTTTTTTTGGGCCACGGGGGAGGGGGCTCAGCCCTCCACCCGGGCCCCCGGATTTCCCCAACTCCCCCCTTTCCCCAGCCCGGAACTTACACAGACGCCCCCAACCCGGGGCGGGGGGGCCCTTTTGGAAGCGTCACGCCCGGGTTTGGGAATCCCCCTGCCCCCTTCACATCAACATTTTGGGAACTGGAAGCGGTCGGGCTCGCCCCCCCATTTCCAGTCCATGTCTCCCACCATTCGTTCTCCTTTTCACGGACAACACTTCGGTAGCTTTTTTACACAACAAAGGGGGGGGGGGGGGGGGGGGGGGGGGACACACCCATCCCCCTCTCCCCCTACAAGGCCCTCCCCACTTGTCACACGCAGGGGTCCCCCTTTCCCCGGCGAGACACAACGGGCCCCACAAATACCTGGCAGACACCTCAGCCCCCCAAAGTCTTCCCCTCCACACGGAATGGACCCTCAGCAGCCCCCAAACAACCTGGGGGAACTTGGTTCAACCCTGACGACCTGTCGCCACACGGGTTTAAATATCGCGCATGTAGGTTTTTCCCGGGCTCGAACCCCCGGGGACCTCCCTCGACCCCCTACCCCTCCCTGTCCGGCCTCATAGCTTACGCCTTCCCGCTTCCCCCATCCCCACAAGGGGATCAGGAAGGCAAAACCCAGAGACCCAGGGGTCATTTTCCCTACCCCGTGGGGGCCCACCAGTCCTGGTTACCGGACCTCAAATCCCCCCACCACGCACCCCCCTTCGGGTTTAACACCAGGTGGGGCAGCTCAGGAACCCCCCTTTGGGTCTCCCTCACGCCAATCCCCAGATGCTTCGCCTCCAGCCTGCTTCTGTGCCAGCCCGTTTCGAGCACTAATCCACCTCTCAACGGACAGGTCCCCCGTCCTCAATATCCTCCTATCGCCCCGGGGCCTTTCAGGAACTCCCAACCTTGCCATGCCCTTTGCAGAGCTAGCACAAGTCCCTTTACATTTTCGAGAGAAAAGGGTCCATGGTAAGACAAATTTTGTCCCCCACAATCGCCCCTCCATATCCAATAGGGAAAATTTTCCCGTCCCACCTTAAACCCTCTGCTAGCTCCCTCCGGGCTAAGGTCGCCCCTCTGCCGACCATCCGCCCAAAAGGGCGGACCTCCTTTAGAATACTTCCTTCCAGACAGTCTCCAGAGGGGCTGCTCTTTTGGAGGCCCAACCCCAACGGTTTTCCCCTTTGGGGCCTCTCCTTCTTACGTCCCCAGGGAAACCCCCCTTTTACCTCCCTCCATTCCCCCCGACCTTCTGCTATGAAATACCTTCCTCCTCGCCCTCGCTTTCCCCCAAAAGGCGAGGGGGATCCATGCCCTTAGCGGGACCCCAGAGACATTGCCCCCTTTCCCCAGAGACGGTCCTCTCTCTTTAAATCCTTCCCCCAATTTCCCAGCTAAAAAACCAGGAACCCGTAGTGCCCCCTTACCTCGCACCGCCCGCGGCGGGTACCTAGGGGGGGACACCCTTCGGACATAGCCCTTTTCCCTTCTCGGGTCTAACACCTATGGGAACGCTCGCGCCCCAGGCCTTTCGCAAAGACGTTCCCCCAATTTCCATAACCCCAGTAACCGGGAAACCTC
This sequence comes from Conus ventricosus, assembly GCA_018398815.1. Lineage (NCBI taxonomy): Eukaryota > Metazoa > Mollusca > Gastropoda > Neogastropoda > Conidae > Conus > Conus ventricosus. The sequence continues at coordinate 11,631,036 of CM031604.1, read as the reverse complement.
TAGCGGGACTGTCTCTAGGGCTCCCAAGACGGTCAAACGGCCTACCCCCGGCATCCAAGGGCCCCCTCTTTCCCCCCGGGCTCAGACCAGAGCGCTCGCCCTTCGGCAGCTTCCACACTCTTTCCCATGGCCACCTCCAGAGGCAGCCTTTTGGCGTTCGGAAAAACCCTTTATAAAATTTTATTTAAGGGACATCCGCATGACCCGGGGGTGTGGTTCTAAGGGAAAACCTTTGTGGCCTAATGCATCCAAACGGGTAACCCCCGGAACCCCTAGGGCACTCGCCCTCCTCCTTTCCCCAAATTTGCTATTTTCGACATGGACTATTACGCCCAAAAAGGGGAGTTTGTATATACTCCCTTTTGGCGTAACTTTCCAGTCAACTCAATGCCCCCGCCCTCCCTTCCCCACTACGCCAATTCTGGGTTACCCCTTTCCGCAGGCCCAAAAAGAGGTACGGAGGTTGACACGGCTTTTTTCCCACGGGGGGAAGCGGGTGGATCACTGACTGCTTATTCTGCATTACCACCAAAAACTTTGCCTAGACTGACTAACTGCCGTGAATGCTATTGTCTGACATGGAATATATAGCCAAACGGATATAATACAAAACCCCCCTTTTTTTCCAAAAAAACGTCCCTGCACTACAGTCCATAGGGACCCGATTTTTAAAAGGGCGTCCCCATGTCAATTTGCCGAAAGAAACTGCCCCTCTTATGTCATGTGTGGGTGGTTTGTTGTGGTGTGTTGTTTGGGGTGGTGGGTGTGGGGTTTTGTGTGTGTTTGGTGTCTATAATGATGCATAAATGCGGACCTTCCTCGAAACGACGACAAAAACCACTAATCAGAACCAGCCTTAGTGAATACACCCTTTGAAAGGGTCTCACAACGACTATCCAACACAATTCTTACGAATTTGGGATTCAACCGACTTTGAAAAAACACGACAGGGGGAAAAGGAACAAAGATTTTAAACACACTACAGAGGAAGGGTTTTAAACCAGTTTTACACAATCACAAAAAGTGTACCAGAATTTTTACCAAAATCAAAAGGAAGTGTAGCCAGGTTGAAAACCCAAATTCACAAAGAAATTTCACAGAATTCACAAAAAAATTTTAACCAGGGTTGTACACAATGACAAAGGAATGTAGCCAGGATTGTACACAATTCACAAAGAAAGGCACACGTCACAAAGAAAGTGCAGCCAGGGTTTACACAAGTCACAAAGAAAGTGAACCAGATTTACACAATTCACAGAGGAAGTGTGCCCGGTTGACACAAAGCACAAAGAAATATAGCCAGGATTTTACCAATGCACAAGTAATGTCCCCGGGTAACAAACGTCACAAGGGAAAGGGAGCCAGGGTGTACACAAAGTCACAAAGGAAGTTAGCCAGGTTGTACACAATTCACAAAAGGGAAATGAGCCCGGGGTTTACACAACCAAAGTGCACACAATATCACAAAGAAAGTGTAGCCCGGATTGGCACAATGTCCCCAAAAAAATGCACACAATGTCACAAAGTTAGCCAGCATTGTAAACAATGTCACAGAGGACGTGTAAACGAGGATTGACCAAGTACAAAAAAGTTAGCCAGGGTTTTAAAAAAATGTCACAAAGAAAGGTAGCCAGGATTGACACAAATTCAAAAGAAAGTGCACACAAAAACACAAAAAAAGTGTAGCCAGATGTACACAAGTCACAAGGAAGTGTCCAGGGTTGTGCACAATTCACAGAGGCGTGTACGAGGATTTCACACAATGTCACAAAGGAAGGTACCAGGGTTGTACACAATGTCACAAAGAAAGTGTACCGGTTGTACACAATGTCACAGAGGAATGTGGCCCGGATTGTACACAAAATACAAAGAAAATGTAACAATGTCCAGAGAAAAGGGACAAGGGTTTTACACAAGTCACAAAGAAACTGACCGGATTGACACAAGTCGAAAACAAAGAGCCAGGGTTGTAAAACAATGTCACAAAGGAAATGTTGCGAGGATTCACACAAGTCCCCCGAGTAAAGTGTAGCCAGGATTGTACACAATTCACAAAAAGGTCAGCCACATTGTACAAATGTCACAAAAAAGTCTAGCCAAAGGGACACAAGCCAAAGGACTGTACCAGGATGACACAAGCACAAAGGAAGGGAAAACCAGGATTGTACACAATTCACAAAGGAATGTAAACCAGATTGTACAATTCACAAAGGAAGTGTACCCGGACGTACACAATGCCACAAAGGAAGGTAACCAGGGTTGTACCAATGTCCAAAGGAAGTGCAACCAGGATTGAAAACAAAGTCACAAAGAAGTGAGCCAGGATTGTCACAATGTCACAAAAAAAGTGTAGCCAGGATTTCACAATTCACAGAGGAATGTGGCCAGGATTTGGGCACAATGTCACAAAAAAAGGGCTAGCCACTTGTACACAAAGTCCCCAAAGAAAATCACCACATTGTACCAATGCCCCAAAGGCGTGTACCAGGATTGCACATTGTCCAAAGGCGGAGCCAGGGTTTACACAAAGTCACAAAAAAAGGTTTTCCAGGATTGTACCAATGCACAAAGGGAAATGTAGCCAGGGTTTTACACAATGACAAAGGAAGTGAAGCCGGGTTGTAAAAAGTCACAAAGAATTACCAGGATTTTACACAATTTTTAAAGGGAATGTACCAGGATTGTACACAATGCACAGAGGGACGGTAGCCCCCCCGAAAATTACACACAATGTCAGAGAGGCGGTAGCCAGGATTGTCCAATGCACAGAGGGGCGTGTACCAGTTACACCCAATGTCACAGAGGACGTTACCGGATTTTACCAATGCACAGAGGAAGTAAACCAGGGTTGACACAATTCACAGAGGAAGTGTAGCCAGGGTTGTACACAAAGCCAGAGGAAGTGTACCAGGATTGACACAATGTCACAGGAAGTGGAGCCAGGGGTTGTACACAATGTCACAGAGACTGTAGCCGGGTTGTACACAATGTCACAGAGGACTTTACCCGGATGACACAATTTACAGAGGGGCGTAAAGCCAGGGTTGTTTTTCAATGTCACAGAGGAAGGAGCCCGGTTGTACACAATGCGCAGAGGAAGTGGGGCCAGGGTTTTACACAAAGTCCAGAGAAGGGGGCCAGGATTGTACACAATTTCCAAGGAATGTACCAGATGTACACAATGTCGCAGAGGAAGTGAGCCAGGATTGTACACAATGTCGCGAGGAAGTGGGGCCAATTAAACCCCCAAAAAAAAGCAGCCAGTTGCAAAAAGACCCTCAATGACAGGAACAAGGTTTTAAACACCACCACAAGGAAAAAGGGGCCAAAAAGGTCAAAAAAAGCCACAAAGGAAGTGTAGCGCGACGTGAACAGGGGGCCCGCAGGGGGACAGAGAAAATGGAATCAAGACTTGAAAAAATGCCAAACTGACTTCAACGTAAACAACCCAAAGGGGAATTTTTGGGGCACAATGTGGGCAACGCAACAGGCAGTAAAGCCAAGATTCCAGACGCCCCCCCTTTGGAAATCACGCCTTCTCCTTGGGAATAATACGGTAAAGACAGCCGGCCTTGCAACCAGGCAAGAACCCCGGATTAAAAAGGGCCCAGGGACCCGTTAAAGTCGTCCCCAAAGTAGGGTAAAAAAGGGAAATTTTTTGGTACTTGATCGAGAGTGTGATGGGCTTGCAAGCTTGACGAATTCTCTAATCTTCTGAACATCTGGGTCTGTCACGTCGCGTTATTGGCGTGTATATAAAGTTCTTTCTTCACTTGACATGCTGATCTTTGTTTGTCACCTCACATATTTGGCAGAGTAAAGTTCTATCTTCTGTCGCGTCATTGGTGGTGTAAAGTTCTACGTTCACGTTACGAATGTTCCAATAGACCTTTTTAGCTCCGTAACGTGGCGTTATTAGTAGTGTAAAGATCTTCGCTTGACGTATGTTCCCAGTGTTCTGACTTTGGTCTGTCATGTTTTGTTATAGGCAGTGTAAAGTTCTATTTTCACTTTATGTATATTCTGATATGCTACTTTTTCTTTAAGTTCTGTATGGTCACGTCATTGGCAGTGCAACGATCTTCACTTGACGTATGTTCCCATAGTTCTAATCTGCTTGGTCTTTCGTGTCACGTTATGGTAGCGTAAAGTCCTATGTTCACTTGACGTACGTTCCCAGTATTCTGACCTTGCTTTGTCATGTCACGTTTTCAGCAGTGCAGGGTTCTATGTCTACTTGACATATGTTCCCAGTATTCTCTCCTTGGTCTATGATGTCAGGTTACTGGCTGTGCACATTTGTAGGTTCACGTGACCTATATTCTCAATATTCTAACCTACCTGGTCTTTCATGTCATATTAATGACAGTGGAAATTCCCATTTTACTGGACGTATGTTCCCAGTTTTTTTTCTTTCTGACCTTGGTTTGTCACGTCATGTTTTCAGGAGTGTAAAGTTCTATGTGCACTTGATGTCTGTTCCAATATTCTGACCTACTTGGAGTGCACTGACCATTTATAATCAGAGCAAAGTTCTATCTTCAGTTGGCATAATCTTCCCAATGTTCTGACCTGCTGGATATGCGATGTCACGTTATTAGTAGTGTAAAGTTCTATGGTCACTTGACGTATATCCCTGATGTTCTGACCTACGTGATATGCAGTGTCCCGTTGTTAGCGATGTAAACTTTATGTTCACTTGACATAACTAGAATCCCAACGTTTTGACCTATTTGGTGTGCAATGTTCCATCGCTAGCAGAGTAAAGTTATATGTTCACTTGACGTCTCCCCCCAATATTCTGTCATCTCACGTTATTAGCATTGTAAATTTGTATGTTCGCTTGACATGCATTCCAAAAATTCCGATGTTTTTGGTCTGTCATGTCACATGATAAGCAGTTTACGGCTGTGGATGGATGAAGAAACATGAACACCAAGTAAAACCGTTCACTTGAAGTACGTTCCCAATCTTCTTGGTTTTGATGTTGTGGGTCTGCCATGTCACGTTCTGGACAGCCGAGTCTCTGGGGACATGAAGACCACGGAAAACTGTTCACTTGACGTACTTTTCCAATGTTCTCGATCTGTCACGTCACGTTATGGGCAGTCTAGTCTCTAGAGACATGAAGACCGAGAAGAAATGTTCAGAGACTGTCAGGAAGAGGGAGGTGGAGGATCAGTTTGGTGGAGGAGAGACAGATGGGGTGTGGGGGTAAATTTAGAAAAATGGCAGAAACGCATTGAGAGGACAGCTGAATGCAATGACGTAAGATTCGTTCTTAAGAACATTTCTTCTTAGCGAGTCTGTTGGGATGCTATCCATTCATTTCATTATGGCTATCAGTCTTGGTTGTTTTTTGTTTGATGCTCTTTGGATTTTCTCTGTTTTTTTTTGTTTTGTTTTGGGACAAATTTGATTGTATGAGTAGTATTTGTGTAGCCCAACAAGGCATCTTTTGTTCTGAGATCCTGTGGAGTTGGTCATGAAGAATGGATGGTTCTGTGATGTGGATGTAAGTTCCGGTGGAGCTGGTTATGAAGAATGGAGGGTCCTGTGGTGCCGATGTGAGTTCCTGTGGAGCTGGTTATGAAGAATGGAGGTACTGTGGTGCCGATGTGAGTTCCTGTGGAGCTGGTTATGAAGAATGGAGGGTTCTGTGATGTGGGTGCGAGTTCCTGTGGAGCGGGTTATGAAGAATGGAGGGTTCTGTGATGTAGATGCGAGTTCCTGTGGAGATAGTTATGAAGAATGGAGGGTCCCGTGATGCCGATGTGGAATGACGGTGAAGAGATCTTAGACAGCGATTACTTTTAATAACATCCAGCCTCATCTTCGTGCTGGCGGCGTCAGCACTTTTATGGTCTTATTTGGAGCATGGGGTGGAAGGATGAGGGGGGGGGGGGGGGGAGTGGGGGGGTCAATTCTGTGCTGAGAACAGTCGTAGGTGCGCCGCCTTTAGGCGTGGAAGTGGGAATGGATATAATTAGGAAGTAAAGAAGGGGGAGGGGATTATAGTTTCTGGAGGTGGTGAAAGTAATTATTTTAGTTCAATGATTTAGGTGTGGTGTGTTAGCTGTGGAGATGTCTAGCATGTAATGGGGGATGTGTGTGTGTGTGTGTGTGTGTGTGTGTGTGTGTGTGTGTGTGTGTGTGTGTATGCGTGCGCGTGCGTGCGTGCGTGCGTGCGTGCGTGCGTGCGTGCGTGCGTGCGTGCGTGCGTGCGTGCGTGCGTGCGTGCGTGCGCGTGCGTGCGTGCGTGTGTGAGTGAGTGAGTGAGTGTGTGTGTGTGTGTGTGTGTGAGAGTGTTTGTATGTGTGCGTGTGTGCGTGCGCGTGTGCGTGTGTGTGTTGCTCTCTGCAGTGGCAGTACTCCCAAGGTGCTTAGTCCTGCTCCCCTCACACAGCTACAACCAGTTTTATCCAACTGCAGTTCCTGCTCGTCAGTTTACAGGTAGCAATCTAGTTCACGTCTTCATTGGACAACAGCTCACTAGAAGAGAAAGTGCGCCACTGCTAAGTCATTTCTGTCACGTTTTGTGATGTCTGTGATCGCGCATCCAACACTGAACGCCAGGTTCAAACTCGCTAATGACGACAACAACCGCTTAGCTATGGAACCAGCGTGCATGTGCAGTACCCTCCAGAAGACCTCTCAATGACCATCCGACAACAATTCTTATGAATTTGTAGACATCAACGACTTTGAAAAAGCACTACAGAAACAGCAGAGGCAAGATGTTTTTAAAAAAAGAACGCTGCTGAGGTAGAAGAGCTAAGATGGTAAACAGCAGTTTGCAGGAAGTGCAGCAAGGGTTGTAAACAACGGCCGAGAGGAAGGGGAGCCAAGTGTCTAAAACACGCCACAGACAAAGCGGAGCCAAGATTCTAAACGACGCCAGAGAGGAAGAGAAGCCAGATTTTAAACAAGACAGAGGAAGAGGAACCGAGGTGTGTTGTAAACAGCACCACAGAGGAAACGTAGCCTAGAACAGGGCCACAGAGAAACCGTACCAAAATCATCAACAATGCCACATACTTGATACCTAAATCATAAACAATGCCACAGACTTGATACCTACATCGTAAACAACGCCAAAGGGAATTGGACACAGATTGTGGACAACGCAACAAGGCAGTAAAGTCAAGACTTCCAGACGGCCCCTCCTTTGGGAAAATCTAGCGCCTTCTCCTTGGCAAGTAGTACAGTAAAGGCAGCCATTGCTCTCTATCTAACCAGGTAGAACCCGATTACAGGCCTAGGACCAGTTGAAGACGTCGTCCAAATGTGAGGGTAACAGAGGTAAAGTTCATGGTACATGATCGAGAGTATGATGGGCTTGCCAAGCTTGACGGATTCTTCTAATATTGTGAACTTCTGGTCTGCCACATAACGTTATTGACAATGTATACGAAGTTCTGTCTCACTTGATATAATTATGTTCCCCACTGATCTGTGTTTGTTATGTCAGGTATTTGGCAGTGTTAAAGCTCTCTCTCTCTCTCTCCTCTCTCTCTCTCTCTCTCTCTCTCTCTCTCTCTCTCTCTCTCTCTCTCTTTCTCTCTCTCTCATCTCTCCTGTCACTTTGACAGTGGTAAAGTTCATTGTTCCCTGACGTATAATTATTCCCAATACGCTGCCTTTTAAGGTCTGTTACATTATGTTTGGCTGTATTTAAGATCTTCAATGACCTATGTCTTCCACTATTCTAACCTAATTGGTCTATGTCACGTTACTGGTAGTGTAAAGTTGTATTTCACCTAGTACGTTCCCGTATTCTGATTTGGTCTGTCATTTGACGTTGTCGGCACTGTATAGTTCTATGATCATTTGATGTATTTTACCACTATTCTGACCTGCTTGGTCTGTCGCGTCACGTTACCAGGTGTGTAAAATTCTATGGTCACTTGACGTCTGTTCCCCGAATTCTGACCTAATTGATCTGTCACGTTACGTTATTGGCAGAATAAACTTCTATGTTCAGTTGATGCAGACCCAATATTCTATTTAATAAACTTCTTGGTCTGTCATGTTATTGGCAATGTAGTTTTCTCTTCCATATCAAGTTATTGGCATGTGTAAGATCTACGACTTGACGTACGTTCCAAATAATCTGATCTTTTTGGTCTGTCACGTGACGTCATTAGCAGGGAAAAGTTATATCTCCACTTGACGTATATTCTCAAAATTATTCTGAACTACTTGGTGTCAAATGTCACTTTATCAGCAGTCTCAAGTTCTATGTTCACTTGACTTATATTCCCAATGTTCTGATGTTCTTGGTCTCTCATGTCACGTTATGGGCAGTTCGTGGAACTGGACAGATGTAGAAACATGAAGACCAAGGAAAACGGATCACTTGATGGCAATATTCTTTGTCATATCACGCTATGGGCAGTCTAGTCTCTGGAGACATGAAGTCCAAGAAGAAAGGTTGAGACACTGGAAAAAAAATACAGAGGGGAGGAGAACAATCAGCTAGGTCTACGAGAGATAGATAGTAAGATAAGGTAATGTTGCTTATAGTCCAGCCGACCACAAAGGGCCATATCAGGGCTGTCACCACGTTAAAATCAATTCACAAGTCATTCATTCACACAATTCTTTAAAATACATCTTCTAAAAAACCCATCCGAAATTTTGTTAAAAATCTTTCCACTGAAACATCTCAGATCCGATGAAAAATGTTAATCTCTTTCAAGAACTCAAAGATCTGGTCAGGCGGAACATTTCTGAACAAGGTTTTCATGGAATCTGCTGTAAAATGTTTGTGACTCGCATCATGCCAGTCCCAACACTCTGAAATAATATGTTTCAGTGTGAGTGGCACATGACATAGAATGCACCATGGAGCTTCTTTACTCTTTAAAAGGTAGGAATGAGTAAAATACGAATGGCCGGTGTGCAGCCGGCATAGAACCGTTTCTTCTTTGCGACCACCAGACGTAGATGAGAGGAACTCCTTTTGGTTTGGACGGATCTGAAAGAGTTTGTTATCCGTCTGTGTATTCCAGTCCTCCTGCCAGAGGTCTCTGACATAATTATTCCCAGCACCTTCGGGTGTTTCTTTTTTCTTTGCCTTAACTAGGCTGACCCTGGAGAAAGGTCCAGTGACGGTGAGGAAAGACCCACTGACCACAGGGAAAGTCCTGTTGACAGTGGGAAAGACTACAACTTTGGATTCTCTCGTGAGGGCACATAAGACCGTATGGCGAAAGCTTGGCTGTGTCTGGAGTGGCACTGTCTTCATCTGTCCGTGGGCAGGGGTGGTTGGGTCTGTGGGTGTGCTCAGCCGCTGGAGGGTGGTGTTTTTCGCCGTGGGCTCTGCAGTCATGAAATACGGGCTGGTACACCCATGGGATGCTACTTTAAGGCTGTTATGAGCTGCATCCTGTAGTCTAATTTACCTCTGTTCAGGAGCAGTTATGTCCCTTGATATCTTAATGGAGTGTCCTGTGCGTGCCTGTACCCATCGTCAACACAGCGCAGGCCTCCAAGGGTGGTACAGGACTGCTCTAAAAGCAGGTGAAGACAGTGCTTCTCTGGGTCCTTCCCAGCACCTTCGGGTGTTTCTTTTTCTTCAGTCCTCCTGCCAGAGGTCTCTGACATAATTATTAACTTTTGGTTTCAGATCTGAGCAGGGATAGATGGATTGTGTGATAAATTGCACGCGTGGCAGACATGCATGAAGAGAGCAGCTCGATGTAAGTAGGCGAGACTTCTTAGGAAGAGCGTTCTTTGGCAAGGAGTGAATTTGGATGCTAAACGTGTATCTAATTATGGCCACCGTCCTTGGTTGACGTTTTCGTTTGATGCGCTTCAGAATATGTATTTCATTTGGGGGCAAACTTGACTTATTTGATTCGATTTCGTGTAGCCCAACTACCCATCTTCTGCTCCGGTGTTCTGCGGAGGTGGTAATAACTGAGAATGGAATGGAAGATCCAATGACGCAGACATGAAATGCCACAGAAGAGACCTCAGATATTACTTCTTTTTTTAAAAATCACAGCCAACCTTATCTTCGCACTTGCGGTTCCAGTACTTTTATGATTTTGTTTTGGATGGGGGGAAGGGGAGGCGGAAAAATGAAGGAGTGGAGAGAATAATTCTGTGCTGACAGCAGTCGGAAGAAGGGTGGGGGGGGGGGGGGGGGGGGAGTCGTCGGAGACGGGAAGTGCGAAGAGTGTCATTAGGAGGTGAGGAAGAGGAGCGGGGTTATAGTTCATGAGGTGGTGAAAGTAATTTTAGTTCGATGATTAGGTGTGGAAGCTGTGAAATGTTTCGTATGTAGTTTTGTGTGTGTGTGGTGTGGTGTGTGTGTTGTGTGTGTGTGTGTGTATTGTGTGTGGTGTGTGTGTGTGTGTGTGTGTGTGTGTGTGTTGTGTGTGTGTGTGTGTGTGTGTGTGTGTGTGTGTGTGTGTGTGTGTGTGTGTGTGTGTGTGTGTGTGTGTGTGTGTGTTTTGTGTGTGTGTGTGTATGTATGTGTGTGTGTGTGTATGTGTGTGTGTATGTGTGTGTGGTGTGTGTGTGTGGTGTGTGTGTTGTGTGTGTATGTGTGTGTGTGTGTGTGTGTTGTGTGTGTGTGTGTGTGTGTGTGGTGTGTGTGTGTGTGGTGTGGGTGTGTGTGTGTGTGTGTGTGTGTTGTGTGGTGTGTGTGTGTGTGTGTGCGTGCGGGAGGTGTGTGTGTGGTGTGTGTGTGTGGTGTGTGTAGGCCTGTGTGATGTGTGTGTAGTGTCGTGTGTGTGTGTGTGTGTGTGTGTGCCGACTGCAGTGTGTTGTGCGTGCGTCGCGTGTGTGCGTGCGTTCGCGCGCGTGTGTGTATGTGAATTCTTATTTCTGTATTCATTGAAACCATTTAAACTGTCTTCTGGAGAAAAAAAAGCAGTATAAATCATATTCTTGGTTATAACCGACAAGTTCCTTAATTGCCTGACACTGCGGGTGTCTGTATCTCTCGGACTGTATGACGCCTGGACATGTTAGGAAACGAAGCACCGAGTACAACCCTGTCCTGTCTCAGAGCGGAGCCCACGGCATCACCTTCATCACCCCCACCCACACTGATCAGCATCACCATCACTCCCACCCACACTGATCAGCATCAAATATCTTCTTTCTGTGGCCCTCCTCCCGTGCTGACGTCAGTTTTGATGTTCCTCTTCGTGTACATGCTCTCTCTGAGTTTGTATCGAAGCGTCAAGTTTATGGGGCGCGAACTCACGCTAACTCTGCGACAAAGCAAAGAGTGTTGTCAGAAGATAGGGCTGGCTTTTGTAGCTGGCGTGTCCTGTGTATGCGTGATCAGAACAGGCGTCAGTGAAGATAACCAAAGTGATTCGGCAGCAGCAGTGCTGTGTCTCCTCAGGTGGGTTGCCTGATATTGACATGAAATTGGCTGACTTCCTGGAGACTGTAAGTACTGGAGTTGGGATCAGACCAAACTGTTGTGTTTGAGGGAGGGGGGGGGAGGGGGGGGGGGGGAGGGGGGGGGGGGGGGGGGGGGGGGGGGAGGGGGGGTTTCCAACATAAGTGTCGTGGAAGATAAGACAGAAAAACAAACAATTAAAGACATTGGTTGTTAATTTCTGCTACACAAGCCCCCCCCCCCTCCCCCCCATCCCCCCGCCCTCAATATCAATTTGCTTTTTCTTTGCACTCCTGAGTTTTGTCACGAGTATACAGATGAAACAGCGAGATCGGGATAATGTGTAAGTCGACATCTGTTTAGACTGAGCCATAACCACGTCTTCTCTGCCCCGTTCTGATTTATTTATTCATTCGTTTATTTTGTTTGTTTTTTCTTTCTTTCTTTCTTTCTTTCTCTTCATCATCATCATCATGATCATCATCATCATCGACATCATCATCGACATCATCATCATCATCATCCGTCGCGTCGTTTTTACTATTACTTATCATCATCGTAATCATAATCATCATCATCGTCATCATCATTGTGACAAATATTGATATGCCTAACCAACTGAATGCCCCAGGCTTTTACGCCAGCACGTACATATGATATGAAACTACTTAACAAATAAACAAGAAAATTATCAGCTATACACAAAACGCACGTCGCATCAAATGCTCCCACCACATCTAAGCACACCACACCATCACGTAGCCCGGCCCTCTCATTCACCCTTGACAGGCAAAGGAACGCTGATCAAATGTTTGAGTGCCAACGAAAGGAATCAGGGAAAGACGAGTATCGGAAGAGTGGAATTCACGTGATTGGGTATACAGGTGCAACAGATAGATATTGAGGACAGAAAGATTCAAAGGATTTGTAGTTGAGAAATGCAGCTTTTTATTAAAGAAGACCCTTTGCTGAACAGGGAGCCGATCTTCCACAAAAAATTCCACGTACGTTGAAATGAAAGAGTGTAACAGTAAGGTCTGATGCGTAATTTTTGAACTCTGAATTTTACAGATGAGACGGCTTCGGCACCGGACAAAAGAGAATTACAGTAACAGAAACGAGACAGTATAAGATTAGTATGCAGACCAGAATTTGGTGGCGTTCCCACAAAGGAGGTGATGGATGGAAGCAAGTGACAGAGTTCACGAAAACAAATCGGAACGACGTTAGCAACAACTTGCAGTTGAAAAGACAAAGTTCGACCAAGAGCTACACTAAAGCTTGGGAGCAGCAGAAGAAAGAGTGACTGATGAATCAATGAGGTCAACAGAACATGGAGGAAATGGACGATTCGGATACCTTGGAGGACAGATCAAGATCATTTCAGTTTTGTCCTCATTCAGTTGGATTTTGTTGTCTGTCATCCACTTTTTAAGGTTATATACACACAGGACTAAGTGCTTCCAATGGCTTTGGAAGATCAGAGAGAGGCTTGAAATAATACAGCCTGCCACTAGAGAGATTGCGGGGGAAAACAGAATGTTGAATTACAGTAGCAAAGACAGGATAGGTGTATAGAATAAAAGGTACATACCCAGGACTGAACCCTGAGGCACACCATACAGCAGTGGTGTTGGAAGAAGAACCACTGACAACGACCAGCCACTTGATGACAGTCGGTGATGCAGGAATAAAACCACTCGAGGCTGAATCAGAGAGGCCGAAAGAGTTCATGCAAACGGGAGAGAAGAATAGAATGGTCGATGCTATCAAACGCCGCACAGAGGTCTAGCAGAAAGAGAAGTGATAGGATAGTGTTGCCGAGGGCAGTCTGTAAGTCGTAGCAGATTCTAAGAAGAAGAGTTTCGGTGCTAAGGTCAGAGCGGCAGGCAGACTGAAGAACGTAAACAAGGTTGTTAGACTAGAGATGACATATGAGCTAAACAAGAGTAACTTTTTCGGTGACGTACTGGTGTAAAAGTGATAACCGATGTATTATGGTTTCATCGCTTTAAGTCAGGTGCAAACGCATAAGGACTAGTCCGCACAAGGTGGCACCTTCTGAACGAAACAGAAAGGTATACTGAAACCAACGCAAGGGAAGAGAGAGAGAGAGAGAGAGAGAGAGAGAGGAGAGAGAAGAGAGAGAGAGAGAGAGAGAGAGAGAGAGAGAGAGTGGGGGGGAGAGAAACAGACAGACAGACAGACAGACAAAGAGGCAGCAGACAAACGGACAGAGACAGAGACCGAGACCGAGACGAGACACAGAGAGACAGACAGACAGACAGATCGAGAGAGACAACGGGAAGAAAACATGGCTGTGAGTGGATCTAATCTGGCACCAACCCAATCTTCACCACATCAAAGGAAAGTCTGGAGGCGCCCAGACATGAACTAGAATGGGGAATGACAGGAAGGGGGTCAATGACGGTCAGCCACAACACCGGGCTGAGACAGGAAGACAGATGGAAACAAATACTGACTCAGGCACCGAGAGGGGAGACGACAGAAAAAGAGAGGGAGGAGGAGGGGGAGGAGGGGACGGAGGGATGGGAGAGAGGGGGTGGGTGTGTGCAGGGTGGTGGGGGGTGGGGTTGCTATGGTGGAGAGACTTGGTGGTGGTGATGGCGGTGACAAAATGTGGATTTTGCCATAGACACAGAGGAGGCAGGATAACTGTCTTTGGCGAGTTGCCGTTCTACTGAACATATCGCAGGCATTTACCACTTACTGATTGACGAGACTGGTTCTCTGTGTGCCTCCTGTAGACAGGTTGGCTGGCTGTGTGTCACATTTCGCTGCTGATGGTATCACACTGTCAAGTTTGAAGCACAAACTCGGTGGTTCACTTGCAAGCAACGGCTACGTGCAGACAGTGAGGCTGCCCTTGTTGAACCATAGATAAGCTGGCGGCGTACGTGGTAACCCGAGAGGGCAGACCAGCAAAATTGAACAATTCCTTTGCTGCGCCAGGCGACTCACGTGCCAGGAAGTGGCTGATGACCCGCACCAGTGAACGGGACACCGACAAAGTCGACTAGTAGGCAGGGAAAATTGAAATACTTATCATCTTCCCTCTGACCTTGATTCTTGTCACCGAACCAGCATTTCTTGGAACGGGCTACCAAAAAACAGAGACTGCTGACGTGATCTGCTGTCTGGCATCTCAACCAGCATTTCTGACACAGCTGAGCAAGGGTTTTGCAGCCTTTGAAAACTAACGTTACTGAAGTCTTTCTGCCACACATCCTGGCCAGGTGTAAGGTACCAGGAAAACGGACACATCGTTGGAACCCATTTGTACAGTAGTAGAACAGGTTGTGCCAGAAAGAAACGAGAAACAGGCAATCAAAGGAAGGCCGCTGATCAGAATAAGGCTCCTGGGAAATGGCAAGATCTGTGCTTATGTGTGCTGTGGACAAAATTCATGCGCCAAGAACGTGGTAATGAACCAATTAGTGCCGCCATAGACCAGCACTCTTAGCCATGAAGAAAGACACGCCCAACCAAATGAGAGGCGTCTAGATAGCAGTGGTGGAGAGAGGGGGGGGGGGACATGGGAGGCTGGAATCTGAGGCTGGGAGGGGCGGGGGGGGGGGGGGGAGGGGGTGTTGATGTGATGGTGTTGATGAACGTGGTGATGACATTTTGTTGATTTTCGTGACTGACAGCGAAACACGTGTCAGCGAGAGATGAGTCAGAGTTGAAGAAGGAGGGCGTTGAGGACAAAATAGGGAGCGGGGTTGGGGGGGGGGGGGGGGAGGGGGGGGGGGGCAGGGACGAAGGAGGTGAGGGATGGGGAGGGGATGGAGGCGGGGGGGGGGGTGGATGGGGGGGGGGGGGGGGGGGGGGGGGGGGGAGTAAAAGAAGTGGGAAAAGTCAAGTTTGAGACCCACACCTGCGTAATTTTGATCATACAGGATGGAGTACAAACTGTTCCAAATAATAAAGACCACAAAGACAAACACTGTCTTGGGAGAGAAATGGCTTCAATTTGAAGTTATCAACAAGGAAAGACAGTCTGGATCTTAGGTTCAAACCCTGTTGCGGAGCAAGAGCAATCTAATAACACCATAACAAGTGACACTCTTAGCAATCCAATAACACCATAACAAGTGACACTCTTAGCAATCCAATAACACCATAACAAGTGACACTCTTATTAGATGTAACGTTTCAAGACTAGGCTAATCGACAAGTATATGGGACTGTTACCGCGCCAAGGAGTATGCTCCCTGTTGAGGGATGCATGGTATTGAAAGAAACTCTGGGTTCCTAAGGAAATTTGATGTAACCTGTAAGCTATCTACGAAGGATCAGTCTTTTTTTTTTACTGTTTCTTTTACAACCAAATTTCTTAAACGCTTTTAAGTCTTAAATAAGCTAAGAACTGACGAGGCATACTTCTTTTCCTGAACTATTCATGATACTGAATTTGTATGGGAAGAATGACAATGGGTGTAGTAGGTACCAATCCTTGAAGAATTTCTTCACCAGGGCCCAAATTTGTCTTTTGCTCTAAAGCGCAAGCTGTTTTTTTAAATTTTTTTACGTCATTCGTATATTTCAGTTCATGTCACGGAAGTTGATTGTGGAGTGTGGGATGTAAGGGATAAGTAACCGTTTACAGTTTATTTTCTAGCATCAAAGTCAGTTATATTACAACAGAGATAAAAATAGCAACAACAAAACAAATCTTTTAGAATTCAGTTTCTGGCACAGGAATTTTGGCATTAGAATGATGCCGAAGATGACACTATGGGTTTTAGTTTTAGACATAGTGGTGAGAGAAAAATTGCGCAAAAAACAAGAATTCCGGTGAAAAATGACCCCCCCCCCCCCCCCCCCCCCCACACACACACACACATACACGCGCGTGCCCGCACACACACACACACACACAACACACACACACACACACACACACACACACACACACACACACACACACACACACACACACACGAGTCTACTAACCCAGACTGATGTTAGTCTCGGCGCGAATCCTCTCCACAATATTGACAGCAGCCTGCAGAACCGGCATACACATTGGTGACGTCATCCATTGCCACTCTGTTGACGTCACTGCTCATTATCCGATGACGTCATTGTTTTCTGTGCTGTTCATTTCACTTTCCAAATCACCGTCGGTGCTTTCAACCGAAGTCCTGTTTACGTCACTTCTATCACCACTGACGTCACCTTTCTCCAAACTTTTTCCAGCATCATCTACATCGGAGACGTTCACGCCATGATCACGTCTATTGTTGACGTCATCAGTCAACGAAGTGTTCATGTTCATGCTACCATTGACGTAACTCATCACTGTGCTTTGTACGTCACCGTTGCTCACGTCACCCACTGTGGTCTTGTCGTCATTGCTCTGCATGCTGTGTCTGTGAGTCTTCAGCCCCAGCCAACGCTGATCCAGGAGGACCACCACAATGTTCTCTCCTGGCACGGACACCAGGGGCTTCAGGCTGCTGGTGCCAGACACCGTTGTCAAGGAGACGGTCGCCATGGTCACCAACATGGAAAGTCCCATCCACATGGCTGCTGCTATCAGCGCGGGTTCTCTGGTTATCAGCTGAGGAAATTATCCTGCAACAGGAGTACAGGAAATGCGTGATAAGTCAATGGCAGCAAGAATGGAAGCCGCAGTAGCAACAGGGGCGACAATATGAGCAGCAGTAACAGAAAGAAAAAACCCAAAACACACACCACACACAAAAGAAAAAAACAACCGCATCAACACAAGAGAAAGACCACATTTCTATCAATAAAAAAAAAACACCTAGTGTGTGTGGTTAAAAATAACACGTTTTTTTTTTTCTAGTCACGGTATAAAAACTCAGATAATGGAATCCCAAATAAACTTCAAATTGCTTGGCTTCGAAACGCACTAGGCACACCAGAAGGGAAAAAACTACTGTGAACCCCCCCCCCCCCCCCAACTAACATCTATTCTTTTGAAAAATAAGCATGGTAACATTCTCAGGTAATAAACTATCAAAACAGTGTACTTAAAGCCATAAACAATAGCGCATTAAAAAAAGGCTACAAGCGGCGCTAACAGAGAAACGCCAGTAGTAGAGGTAACAGTAGCAACAACAGAAAGAGCAGAAGAAGAGAGACGTCTGCCAAAGACTCCGACCAGTCCGACAGACATTGTATAAACATGTGCACACTATGTAGAGATGGGCAAGCAGCGAAACGGGAAAGAGAAACGGCAGAGTGAAGGTACCCTGTCACGCACTCTCCTGTACTGATTTCTGACATGCAATGTCTGCTAGGATTTGGAGACTTTGTATGTAAGGCGTCTGGCCATTGGCTGACGTGCAGTTCGAATAGACAGGGAATATAGGGGACAACGTGCAGGATACAACGTCTGGCAC